>JAOTQM010000512.1:0-488501 GCA_026939265.1 Oreonectes daqikongensis | reverse complement strand
TTTTAACTGCCAGAACATCTTAAATAAACGACGTTCAACTGGTTCCTGTTGGGCACTTTTGTAATATACGTGTTCGTGTGTGTGTGTGTTTGAAAGAGAGACAGAGAAAATCAAGGCCTATGTATACACATACACCTAAAGTTTACTACGTGACCTGGAATGCATATACACGCTGAGGTCGACCGGTTAAGGCATTCCTGTTGTCAGCAGGCACTCCTTTGTTTGATGCTGTTGTGAACTCAACGAAAGAAACGTTGGTTTAACGAATGAACGCTTATAGGCAGCAGCATAACGTTTCTCTTTGTAACGAAGACAGGCGAAGGCCGCAGGCGCCGCCGTTGCTTGACAGTTTGTTTTTAAGCGCCTGCCTTCGTTGCTTTGGAACGAATGCAACACCATATACCTGGAGATTTAATGTTGTGTTCCACCACATCGGGAACCTCTAAATAAACGGGGTTTAACTAGCGGAAACCTTTAAATAAAAGGCTTTTAACTGCCTGAACACCTTAAATAAACGGCGTTCAACTGGTTCCTGATGGACACTTTTGTAATATGTGTGTGTGTGTGTGTGTGTGTGAGAAAGAGAGACAGAGAAAATCAAGGCCTGTGTATGCACCTAAATTTGAGTGCGGGACCAGAATTACATATACACGCTGAGCTCGCCGAATCTCCTTTTTTCTAAACAATTGATCAGGGAAGAGCGCGAACGCAGTCCCCCACTACCAGAAATTATGCAGTCGAGATTCCCACATTTGGGGAATTCGCAGGGGTCAGCACAACCGGAGTGCAATGGCCGAGCCTCACCCTGGGTGAACCACCTTCCTGATCATGGTATCTCCCCTGCCAGGTAAGTATGAGTTGCCCACTCTCAGGCCAGATGGACCGTTCTTGCCGCTTCAATGCACATCAACGTTGACCCTAATTTAAGACCGTTTCGGGCCCGTTCAGCAGAACGTTTCAATCTATTTCTCCGTATAACACATGAAGGAACGCGCATGAAGGCAACTTTGAAACCGACCGTCCACATATGCTTAACGTGTTACATTTGGGTCAGGAAACGTAACACTTTGTCTGTTTTTGGATTTCTTCTTCGATTTAACTAGAGTCTAAACCAAGCGCTGGCGTTTCTAAACAGATCTTTTCACACACACAAAGAAAAGAGACACACACGAGCTCGCGCGCATATATTTCCGCGTGTGTTCTGACAAATAGCAACACGTGTCAAGTTTGTTGTTTTACTCTCTTAAATGTACTGCTTTTAAACATCATTTGATCCCCGAAAAAGGGAGCGCACCGTTCCTGGAAACACTGCAATACCAGGTCGATGCGTGGAGTGGACGGAGCAAGCCCCGCTTCCATCTCCGCGGCTCAAAAATCCATTTAATATATGGTCCCCAGATAGGGGACGTATCAGATATTAAACTGATAAGAACAGATACTACACTTGATCTTAGCCAAAAGGCCGAGAAGCGATGCCTACTTCACGCTGCGAGCTGGGGAGCCGGAGACGGCACGGGCTATTGGCGTGGCGGTGCGGTGCGCTGCGCATGCGGCTCGGCGTGAGGGCAGAGGGACAGGCAGGCAGAGAGACCGGCAGGCAGAGAGACACAACAGCAGACACACACAGCACACACACACACACACACATGCAGCGAGACAGGCATGACCATGACCTTTCGTGCTATACTGTGCGCTATTCTCAAATTAAAGACGTTCCTGCGCACCTTTTACAATGCCACAATCAAAGGTTATTTGGTTTTCTTCGAATACATGTTAGTAGTAAGATAAGTATTTCATCCCAAGGGCGACTGAAGTTTCACTTGAAAGTACAACGTGAGTGCATTCGTTTTGGCGTTCAACTCCGTTTGTCTCGCTTCAGGTCGACCGGGTAAAGGCATTCCCGTTGCCAGCAGGCACTCCTTTGTCTGATGCTGTTGTGAACTGAACGAAAGTAACGTTGGTTTAACGAATGAACGCGTGTAGGCAGCAGCATAACGTTTCTCTTTGTTAACGGTCGGCTAAAATGCATTTTCGTTGCCAGCAGGCACTGCTTCGTTTTCTGTTGTTGTGCTCGTAACGAAGGAAACGTTGGTTTAACGAATGAAAGCGTGTAGGTAGCCTAAAGTTTCTCTTTGTAACGAATGCACGCGAAGGCCGCAGGCGCCGTCGTTGCTTGACAGTTTGTCTTAAAGCGCCTGCCTTCGTTGCTTTGGAACGAATGCAACACCATGTACCTGGAGATTTAATGTTGTGTTCCGCCACATCGGGAACCTCTAAATGAACGCGGTTTAACAAGCGGAAACCTTGTAATAAACGGCTTTTAACTGCCAGAACATCTTAAATAAACGACGTTCAACTGGTTCCTGTTGGGCACTTTTGTAATATACGTGTTCGTGTGTGTGTGTTTTTGAAAGAGAGACAGAGAAAATCAAGGCCTATGTATACACATACACCTAAAGTTTACTACGTGACCTGGAATGCATATACACGCTGAGGTCGACCGGTTAAAGGCATTCCTGTTGTCAGCAGGCACTCCTTTGTTTGATGCTGTTGTGAACTCAACGAAAGAAACGTTGGTTTAACGAATGAACGCTTATAGGCAGCAGCATAACGTTTCTCTTTGTAACGAAGACAGGCGAAGGCCGCAGGCGCCGCCGTTGCTTGACAGTTTGTTTTTAAGCGCCTGCCTTCGTTGCTTTGGAACGAATGCAACACCATATACCTGGAGATTTAATGTTGTGTTCCACCACATCGGGAACCTCTAAATAAACGGGTTTAACTAGCGGAAACCTTTAAATAAAAGGCTTTTAACTGCCTGAACACCTTAAATAAACGGCGTTCAACTGGTTCCTGATGGACACTTTTGTAATATGTGTGTGTGTGTGTGTGTGTGTGAGAAAGAGAGACAGAGAAAATCAAGGCCTGTGTATGCACCTAAATTTGAGTGCGGGACCAGAATTACATATACACGCTGAGCTCGCCGAATCTCCTTTTTTCTAAACAATTGATCAGGGAAGAGCGCGAACGCAGTCCCCCACTACCAGAAATTATGCAGTCGAGATTCCCACATTTGGGGAATTCGCAGGGGTCAGCACAACCGGAGTGCAATGGCCGAGCCTCACCCTGGGTGAACCACCTTCCTGATCATGGTATCTCCCCTGCCAGGTAAGTATGAGTTGCCCACTCTCAGGCCAGATGGACCGTTCTTGCCGCTTCAATGCACATCAACGTTGACCCTAATTTAAGACCGTTTCGGGCCCGTTCAGCAGAACGTTTCAATCTATTTCTCCGTATAACACATGAAGGAACGCGCATGAAGGCAACTTTGAAACCGACCGTCCACATATGCTTAACGTGTTACATTTGGGTCAGGAAACGTAACACTTTGTCTGTTTTTGGATTTCTTCTTCGATTTAACTAGAGTCTAAACCAAGCGCTGGCGTTTCTAAACAGATCTTTTCACACACACAAAGAAAAGAGACACACACGAGCTCGCGCGCATATATTTCCGCGTGTGTTCTGACAAATAGCAACACGTGTCAAGTTTGTTGTTTTACTCTCTTAAATGTACTGCTTTTAAACATCATTTGATCCCCGAAAAAGGGAGCGCACCGTTCCTGGAAACACTGCAATACCAGGTCGATGCGTGGAGTGGACGGAGCAAGCCCCGCTTCCATCTCCGCGGCTCAAAAATCCATTTAATATATGGTCCCCAGATAGGGGACGTATCAGATATTAAACTGATAAGAACAGATACTACACTTGATCTTAGCCAAAAGGCCGAGAAGCGATGCCTACTTCACGCTGCGAGCTGGGGAGCCGGAGACGGCACGGGCTATTGGCGTGGCGGTGCGGTGCGCTGCGCATGCGGCTCGGCGTGAGGGCAGAGGGACAGGCAGGCAGAGAGACCGGCAGGCAGAGAGACCGCAGACAGCAGACACAGACACCACACACACACACACACATGCAGCGAGACAGGCATGACCATGACCTTTCGTGCTATACTGTGCGCTATTCTCAAATTAAAGACGTTCCTGCGCACCTTTTACAATGCCACAATCAAAGGTTATTTGGTTTTCTTCGAATACATGTTAGTAGTAAGATAAGTATTTCATCCCAAGGGCGACTGAAGTTTCACTTGAAAGTACAACGTGAGTGCATTCGTTTTGGCGTTCAACTCCGTTTGTCTCGCTTCAGGTCGACCGGGTAAAGGCATTCCCGTTGCCAGCAGGCACTCCTTTGTCTGATGCTGTTGTGAACTGAACGAAAGTAACGTTGGTTTAACGAATGAACGCGTGTAGGCAGCAGCATAACGTTTCTCTTTGTTAACGGTCGGCTAAAATGCATTTTCGTTGCCAGCAGGCACTGCTTCGTTTTCTGTTGTTGTGCTCGTAACGAAGAAACGTTGGTTTAACGAATGAAAGCGTGTAGGTAGCCTAAAGTTTCTCTTTGTAACGAATGCACGCGAAGGCCGCAGGCGCCGTCGTTGCTTGACAGTTTGTCTTAAAGCGCCTGCTTCGATGCTTTGGAACGAATGCAACACCATGTACCTGGAGATTTAATGTTGTGTTCCGCCACATCGGGAACCTCTAAAATGAACGCGGTTTTTAACAAGCGGAAACCTGGTAAATAAACGGCTTTTAACTGCCAGAACATCTTAAAATAAACGACGTTCAACTGGTTCTGTTGGGCACTTTTGTAATATACGTTGTTCGTGGTGGGTGTGTTTGAAAGAGAGACAGAGAGAAATCAAGGCCTATGTATACACATACACCTAAAGTTACTACGACCTGGAATGCATATACACGCTGAGGTCGACCGGTAAAGGCATTCCTGTTGTCAGCAGGCACTGCTTTGTTTCTGTTGTTGTGAACTCAACGAAAGAAACGTTGGTTTAACGAATGAAAGCGTATGGTAGTAGCCTAAAGTTTCTCTTTGTAACGAATGCACGCGAAGGCCGCAGGCGCCGTCGTTGCTTGACAGTTTGTTTTTAGCGCCTGCCTTCGTTGCTTTGGAACGAATGCAACACCATGTACCTGGAGATTTAATGTTGTGTTCCGCCACATCGGGAACCTCTAAATGAACGCGGTTTTAACAAGCGGAAACCTTGTAATAAACGGCTTTTAACTGCCAGAACATCTTAAATAAACGACGTTCAACTGGTTCCTGTTGGGCACTTTTGTAATATACGTGTTCGTGTGTGTGTGTGTTTGAAGAGAGAGAGAGAGAGAAATCAAGGCCTATGTATACACATACACCTAAAGTTTACTACGTGACCTGGAATGCATATACACGCTGAGGTCGACCGTTTAAAGGCATTCCTGTTGTCAGCAGGCACTCCTTTGTTTGATGCTGTTGTGAACTCAACGAAAGAAACGTTGGTTTAACGAATGAACGCTTATAGGCAGCAGCATAACGTTTCTCTTTGTAACGAAGACAGGCGAAGGCCGCAGGCGCCGCCGTTGCTTGACAGTTTGTTTTTAAGCGCCTGCCTTCGTTGCTTTGGAACGAATGCAACACCATATACCTGGAGATTTAATGTTGTGTTCCACCACATCGGGAACCTCTAAATAAACGGGGTTTAACTAGCGGAAACCTTTAAATAAAAGGCTTTAACTGCCTGAACACCTTAAATAAACGGCGTTCAACTGGTTCCTGATGGACACTTTTGTAATGTGTGTGTGTGTGTGTGTGTGTGTGTGAGAAAGAGAGACAGAGAAAATCAAGGCTGTGTATGCACCTAAATTTGAGTGCGGGACCAGAATTACATATACACGCTGAGCTCGCCGAATCTCCTTTTTTCTAAACAATTGATCAGGGAAGAGCGCGAACGCAGTCCCCCACTACCAGAAATTATGCAGTCGAGATTCCCACATTTGGGGAATTCGCAGGGGTCAGCACAACCGGAGTGCAATGGCCGAGCCTCACCCTGGGTGAACCACCTTCCTGATCATGGTATCTCCCCTGCCAGGTAAGTATGAGTTGCCCACTCTCAGGCCAGATGGACCGTTCTTGCCGCTTCAATGCACATCAACGTTGACCCTAATTTAAGACCGTTTCGGGCCCGTTCAGCAGAACGTTTCAATCTGATTCTCCGTATAACACATGAAGGAACGCGCATGAAGGCAACTTTGAAACCGACCGTCCACATATGCTTAACGTGTTACATTTGGGTCAGGAAACGTAACACTTTGTCTGTTTTTGGATTTCTTCTTCGATTTAACTAGAGTCTAAACCAAGCGCTGGCGTTTCTAAACAGATCTTTTCACACACACAAAGAAAAGAGACACACACGAGCTCGCGCGCATATATTTCCGCGTGTGTTCTGAAAAATAGCAACACGTGTCAAGTTTGTTGTTTTACTCTCTTAAATGTACTGCTTTTAAACATCATTTGATCCCCGAAAAAGGGAGCGCACCGTTCCTGGAAACACTGCAATACCAGGTCGATGCGTGGAGTGGACGGAGCAAGCCCCGCTTCCATCTCCGCGGCTCAAAAATCCATTTAATATATGGTCCCCAGATAGGGGACGTATCAGATATTAAACTGATAAGAACAGATACTACACTTGATCTTAGCCAAAAGGCCGAGAAGCGATGCCTACTTCACGCTGCGAGCTGGGGAGCCGGAGACGGCACGGGCTATTGGCGTGGCGGTGCGGTGCGCTGCGCATGCGGCTCGGCGTGAGGGCAGAGGGACAGGCAGGCAGAGAGACCGGCAGGCAGAGAGACCGGCAGACAGCAGACACAGACAGCAGACACACACACACACACATGCAGCGAGACAGGCATGACCATGACCTTTCGTGCTATACTGTGCGCTATTCTCAAATTAAAGACGTTCCTGCGCACCTTTTACAATGCCACAATCAAAGGTTATTTGGTTTTCTTCGAATACATGTTAGTAGTAAGATAAGTATTTCATCCCAAGGGCGACTGAAGTTTCACTTGAAAGTACAACGTGAGTGCATTCGTTTTGGCGTTCAACTCCGTTTGTCTCGCTTCAGGTCGACCGGGTAAAGGCATTCCCGTTGCCAGCAGGCCTCCTTTGTCTGATGCTGTTGTGAACTGAACGAAAGTAACGTTGGTTTAACGATGAACGCGTGTAGGCAGCAGCATAACGTTTCTCTTTGTTAACGGTCGGCTAAATGCATTTTCGTTGCCAGCAGGCACTGCTTCGTTTTCTGTTGTTGTGCTCGTAACGAAGGAAACGTTGGTTTAACGAATGAAAGCGTGTAGATAGCCTAAAGTTCTCTTTGTAACGAATGCACGCGAAGGCCGCAGGCGCCGTCGTTGCTTGACAGTTTGTCTTAAAGCGCCTGCCTTCGTTGCTTTGGAACGAATGCAACACCATGTACCTGGAGATTTAATGTTGTGTTCCGCCCCTCGGGAACCTCTAAATGAACGCGGTTTAACAAGCGGAAACCTTGTAATAAACGGCTTTTTAACTGCCAGAACATCTTAAATAAACGACGTTCAACTGGTTCCTGTTGGGCACTTTTGTAATATACGTTTTCGTGTGTGTGTGTTTGAAAGAGAGACAGAGAAAATCAAGGCCTATGTATACACATACACCTAAGTTTACTACGTGACCTGGAATGCATATACACGCTGAGGTCGACCGGTTAAAGGCATTCCTGTTGTCAGCAGGCACTCTTTGTTTGTTGTTGTGAACTCAACGAAGGAAACGTTGGTTTAACGAATGAAAGCGCTTGTAGGTAGCCATAAGTTTCTCTTTGTAACGAAGCACGCGAAGGCCGCAGGCGCCGTCGTTGCTTGACAGTTTGTCTTTAAGCGCCTGCCTTCGTTGCTTTGGAACGAATGCAACACCATGTACCTGGAGATTTAATGTTGTGTTCCGCCACATCGGGAACCTCTAAATGAACGCGGTTTAACAAGCGGAAACCTTGTAATAAACGGCTTTTAACTGCCAGAACATCTTAAATAAACGACGTTCAACTGGTTCCTGTTGGGCACTTTTGTAATATACGTGTTCGTGTGTGTGTGTTTGAAAGAGAGACAGAGAAAATCAAGGCCTATGTATACACATACACCTAAAGTTTACTACGTGACCTGGAATGCATATACACGCTGAGGTCGACCGGTTAAAGGCATTCCTGTTGTCAGCAGGCACTCCTTTGTTTGATGCTGTTGTGAACTCAACGAAAGAAACGTTGGTTTAACGAATGAACGCTTATAGGCAGCAGCATAACGTTTCTCTTTGTAACGAAGACAGGCGAAGGCCGCAGGCGCCGCCGTTGCTTGACAGTTTGTTTTTAAGCGCCTGCCTTCGTTGCTTTGGAACGAATGCAACACCATATACCTGGAGATTTAATGTTGTGTTCCACCACATCGGGAACCTCTAAATAAACGGGGTTTAACTAGCGGAAACCTTTAAATAAAAGGCTTTTAACTGCCTGAACACCTTAAATAAACGGCGTTCAACTGGTTCCTGATGGACACTTTTGTAATATGTGTGTGTGTGTGTGTGTGTGTGTGAGAAAGAGAGACAGAGAAAATCAAGGCCTGTGTATGCACCTAAATTTGAGTGCGGGACCAGAATTACATATACACGCTGAGCTCGCCGAATCTCCTTTTTTCTAAACAATTGATCAGGGAAGAGCGCGAACGCAGTCCCCCACTACCAGAAATTATGCAGTCGAGATTCCCACATTTGGGGAATTCGCAGGGGTCAGCACAACCGGAGTGCAATGGCCGAGCCTCACCCTGGGTGAACCACCTTCCTGATCATGGTATCTCCCCTGCCAGGTAAGTATGAGTTGCCCACTCTCAGGCCAGATGGACCGTTCTTGCCGCTTCAATGCACATCAACGTTGACCCTAATTTAAGACCGTTTCGGGCCCGTTCAGCAGAACGTTTCAATCTATTTCTCCGTATAACACATGAAGGAACGCGCATGAAGGCAACTTTGAAACCGACCGTCCACATATGCTTAACGTGTTACATTTGGGTCAGGAAACGTAACACTTTGTCTGTTTTTGGATTTCTTCTTCGATTTAACTAGAGTCTAAACCAAGCGCTGGCGTTTCTAAACAGATCTTTTCACACACACAAAGAAAAGAGACACACACGAGCTCGCGCGCATATATTTCCGCGTGTGTTCTGACAAATAGCAACACGTGTCAAGTTTGTTGTTTTACTCTCTTAAATGTACTGCTTTTAAACATCATTTGATCCCCGAAAAAGGGAGCGCACCGTTCCTGGAAACACTGCAATACCAGGTCGATGCGTGGAGTGGACGGAGCAAGCCCCGCTTCCATCTCCGCGGCTCAAAAATCCATTTAATATATGGTCCCCAGATAGGGGACGTATCAGATATTAAACTGATAAGAACAGATACTACACTTGATCTTAGCCAAAAGGCCGAGAAGCGATGCCTACTTCACGCTGCGAGCTGGGGAGCCGGAGACGGCACGGGCTATTGGCGTGGCGGTGCGGTGCGCTGCGCATGCGGCTCGGCGTGAGGGCAGAGGGACAGGCAGGCAGAGAGACCGGCAGGCAGAGAGACCGGCAGACAGCAGACACAGACAGCACACACACACACACACACATGCAGCGAGACAGGCATGACCATGACCTTTCGTGCTATACTGTGCGCTATTCTCAAATTAAAGACGTTCCTGCGCACCTTTTACAATGCCACAATCAAAGGTTATTTGGTTTTCTTCGAATACATGTTAGTAGTAAGATAAGTATTTCATCCCAAGGGCGACTGAAGTTTCACTTGAAAGTACAACGTGAGTGCATTCGTTTTGGCGTTCAACTCCGTTTGTCTCGCTTCAGGTCGACCGGGTAAAGGCATTCCCGTTGCCAGCAGGCACTCCTTTGTCTGATGCTGTTGTGAACTGAACGAAAGTAACGTTGGTTTAACGAATGAACGCGTGTAGGCAGCAGCATAACGTTTCTCTTTGTTAACGGTCGGCTAAAATGCATTTTCGTTGCCAGCAGGCACTGCTTCGTTTTCTGTTGTTGTGCTCGTAACGAAGGAAACGTTGGTTTAACGAATGAAAGCGTGTAGGTAGCCTAAAGTTTCTCTTTGTAACGAATGCACGCGAAGGCCGCAGGCGCCGTCGTTGCTTGACAGTTTGTCTTAAAGCGCCTGCCTTCGTTGCTTTGGAACGAATGCAACACCATGTACCTGGAGATTTAATGTTGTGTTCCGCCACATCGGGAACCTCTAAATGAACGCGGTTTAACAAGCGGAAACCTTGTAATAAACGGCTTTTAACTGCCAGAACATCTTAAATAAACGACGTTCAACTGGTTCCTGTTGGGCACTTTTGTAATATACGTGTTCGTGTGTGTGTGTGTTTGAAAGAGAGACAGAGAAAATCAAGGCCTATGTATACACATACACCTAAAGTTTACTACGTGACCTGGAATGCATATACACGCTGAGGTCGACCGGTTAAAGGCATTCCTGTTGTCAGCAGGCACTCCTTTGTTTGATGCTGTTGTGAACTCAACGAAAGAAACGTTGGTTTAACGAATGAACGCTTATAGGCAGCAGCATAACGTTTCTCTTTGTAACGAAGACAGGCGAAGGCCGCAGGCGCCGCCGTTGCTTGACAGTTTGTTTTTAAGCGCCTGCCTTCGTTGCTTTGGAACGAATGCAACACCATATACCTGGAGATTTAATGTTGTGTTCCACCACATCGGGAACCTCTAAATAAACGGGGTTTAACTAGCGGAAACCTTTAAATAAAAGGCTTTTAACTGCCTGAACACCTTAAATAAACGGCGTTCAACTGGTTCCTGATGGACACTTTTGTAATATGTGTGTGTGTGTGTGTGTGTGTGTGAGAAAGAGAGACAGAGAAAATCAAGGCCTGTGTATGCACCTAAATTTGAGTGCGGGACCAGAATTACATATACACGCTGAGCTCGCCGAATCTCCTTTTTTCTAAACAATTGATCAGGGAAGAGCGCGAACGCAGTCCCCCACTACCAGAAATTATGCAGTCGAGATTCCCACATTTGGGGAATTCGCAGGGGTCAGCACAACCGGAGTGCAATGGCCGAGCCTCACCCTGGGTGAACCACCTTCCTGATCATGGTATCTCCCCTGCCAGGTAAGTATGAGTTGCCCACTCTCAGGCCAGATGGACCGTTCTTGCCGCTTCAATGCACATCAACGTTGACCCTAATTTAAGACCGTTTCGGGCCCGTTCAGCAGAACGTTTCAATCTATTTCTCCGTATAACACATGAAGGAACGCGCATGAAGGCAACTTTGAAACCGACCGTCCACATATGCTTAACGTGTTACATTTGGGTCAGGAAACGTAACACTTTGTCTGTTTTTGGATTTCTTCTTCGATTTAACTAGAGTCTAAACCAAGCGCTGGCGTTTCTAAACAGATCTTTTCACACACACAAAGAAAAGAGACACACACGAGCTCGCGCGCATATATTTCCGCGTGTGTTCTGAAAATAGCAACACGTGTCAAGTTTGTTGTTTTACTCTCTTAAATGTACTGCTTTTAAACATCATTTGATCCCCGAAAAAGGGAGCGCACCGTTCCTGGAAACACTGCAATACCAGGTCGATGCGTGGAGTGGACGGAGCAAGCCCCGCTTCCATCTCCGCGGCTCAAAAATCCATTTAATATATGGTCCCCAGATAGGGGACGTATCAGATATTAAACTGATAAGAACAGATACTACACTTGATCTTAGCCAAAAGGCCGAGAAGCGATGCCTACTTCACGCTGCGAGCTGGGGAGCCGGAGACGGCACGGGCTATTGGCGTGGCGGTGCGATGCGCTGCGCATGCGGCTCGGCGTGAGGGCAGAGGGACAGGCAGGCAGAGAGACCGGCAGGCAGAGAGACCGGCAGACAGCAGACACACACACACACACACACACACACACATGCAGCGAGACAGGCATGACCATGACCTTTCGTGCTATACTGTGCGCTATTCTCAAATTAAAGACGTTCCTGCGCACCTTTTACAATGCCACAATCAAAGGTTATTTGGTTTTCTTCGAATACATGTTAGTAGTAAGATAAGTATTTCATCCCAAGGGCGACTGAAGTTTCACTTGAAAGTACAACGTGAGTGCATTCGTTTTGGCGTTCAACTCCGTTTGTCTCGCTTCAGGTCGACCGGGTAAAGGCATTCCCGTTGCCAGCAGGCACTCCTTTGTCTGATGCTGTTGTGAACTGAACGAAAGTAACGTTGGTTTAACGAATGAACGCGTGTAGGCAGCAGCATAACGTTTCTCTTTGTTAACGGTCGGCTAAAATGCATTTTCGTTGCCAGCAGGCACTGCTTCGTTTTCTGTTGTTGTGCTCGTAACGAAGGAAACGTTGGTTTAACGAATGAAAGCGTGTAGGTAGCCTAAAGTTTCTCTTTGTAACGAATGCACGCGAAGGCCGCAGGCGCCGTCGTTGCTTGACAGTTTGTCTTAAAGCGCCTGCCTTCGTTGCTTTGGAACGAATGCAACACCATGTACCTGGAGATTTAATGTTGTGTTCCGCCACATCGGGAACCTCTAAATGAACGCGGTTTAACAAGCGGAAACCTTGTAATAAACGGCTTTTAACTGCCAGAACATCTTAAATAAACGACGTTCAACTGGTTCCTGTTGGGCACTTTTGTAATATACGTGTTCGTGTGTGTGTGTGTTTGAAAGAGAGACAGAGAAAATCAAGGCCTATGTATACACATACACCTAAAGTTTACTACGTGACCTGGAATGCATATACACGCTGAGGTCGACCGGTTAAAGGCATTCCTGTTGTCAGCAGGCACTCCTTTGTTTGATGCTGTTGTGAACTCAACGAAAGAAACGTTGGTTTAACGAATGAACGCTTATAGGCAGCAGCATAACGTTTCTCTTTGTAACGAAGACAGGCGAAGGCCGCAGGCGCCGCCGTTGCTTGACAGTTTGTTTTTAAGCGCCTGCCTTCGTTGCTTTGGAACGAATGCAACACCATATACCTGGAGATTTAATGTTGTGTTCCACCACATCGGGAACCTCTAAATAAACGGGGTTTAACTAGCGGAAACCTTTAAATAAAAGGCTTTTAACTGCCTGAACACCTTAAATAAACGGCGTTCAACTGGTTCCTGATGGACACTTTTGTAATATGTGTGTGTGTGTGTGTGTGTGTGTGTGAGAAGAGAGACAGAGAAAATCAAGGCCTGTGTATGCACCTAAATTTGAGTGCGGGACCAGAATTACATATACACGCTGAGCTCGCCGAATCTCCTTTTTTCTAAACAATTGATCAGGGAAGAGCGCGAACGCAGTCCCCCACTACCAGAAATTATGCAGTCGAGATTCCCACATTTGGGGAATTCGCAGGGGTCAGCACAACCGGAGTGCAATGGCCGAGCCTCACCCTGGGTGAACCACCTTCCTGATCATGGTATCTCCCCTGCCAGGTAAGTATGAGTTGCCCACTCTCAGGCCAGATGGACCGTTCTTGCCGCTTCAATGCACATCAACGTTGACCCTAATTTAAGACCGTTTCGGGCCCGTTCAGCAGAACGTTTCAATCTATTTCTCCGTATAACACATGAAGGAACGCGCATGAAGGCAACTTTGAAACCGACCGTCCACATATGCTTAACGTGTTACATTTGGGTCAGGAAACGTAACACTTTGTCTGTTTTTGGATTTCTTCTTCGATTTAACTAGAGTCTAAACCAAGCGCTGGCGTTTCTAAACAGATCTTTTCACACACACAAAGAAAAGAGACACACACGAGCTCGCGCGCATATATTTCCGCGTGTGTTCTGAAAAATAGCAACACGTGTCAAGTTTGTTGTTTTACTCTCTTAAATGTACTGCTTTTAAACATCATTTGATCCCCGAAAAAGGGAGCGCACCGTTCCTGGAAACACTGCAATACCAGGTCGATGCGTGGAGTGGACGGAGCAAGCCCCGCTTCCATCTCCGCGGCTCAAAAATCCATTTAATATATGGTCCCCAGATAGGGGACGTATCAGATATTAAACTGATAAGAACAGATACTACACTTGATCTTAGCCAAAAGGCCGAGAAGCGATGCCTACTTCACGCTGCGAGCTGGGGAGCCGGAGACGGCACGGGCTATTGGCGTGGCGGTGCGGTGCGCTGCGCATGCGGCTCGGCGTGAGGGCAGAGGGACAGGCAGGCAGAGAGACCGGCAGGCAGAGAGACCGGCAGACAGCAGACACACACACACACACACACACACATGCAGCGAGACAGGCATGACCATGACCTTTCGTGCTATACTGTGCGCTATTCTCAAATTAAAGACGTTCCTGCGCACCTTTTACAATGCCACAATCAAAGGTTATTTGGTTTTCTTCGAATACATGTTAGTAGTAAGATAAGTATTTCATCCCAAGGGCGACTGAAGTTTCACTTGAAAGTACAACGTGAGTGCATTCGTTTTGGCGTTCAACTCCGTTTGTCTCGCTTCAGGTCGACCGGGTAAAGGCATTCCCGTTGCCAGCAGGCACTCCTTTGTCTGATGCTGTTGTGAACTGAACGAAAGTAACGTTGGTTTAACGAATGAACGCGTGTAGGCAGCAGCATAACGTTTCTCTTTGTTAACGGTCGGCTAAAATGCATTTTCGTTGCCAGCAGGCACTGCTTCGTTTTCTGTTGTTGTGCTCGTAACGAAGGAAACGTTGGTTTAACGAATGAAAGCGTGTAGTAGCCTAAAGTTTCTCTTTGTAACGAATGCACGCGAAGGCCGCAGGCGCCGTCGTTGCTTGACAGTTTGTCTTAAAGCGCCTGCCTTCGTTGCTTTGGAACGAATGCAACACCATGTACCTGGAGATTTAATGTTGTGTTCCGCCACATCGGGAACCTCTAAATGAACGCGGTTTAACAAGCGGAAACCTTGTAATAAACGGCTTTTAACTGCCAGAACATCTTAAATAAACGACGTTCAACTGGTTCCTGTTGGGCACTTTTGTAATATACGTGTTCGTGTGTGTGTGTGTTTGAAAGAGAGACAGAGAAAATCAAGGCCTATGTATACACATACACCTAAAGTTTACTACGTGACCTGGAATGCATATACACGCTGAGGTCGACCGGTTAAAGGCATTCCTGTTGTCAGCAGGCACTCCTTTGTTTGATGCTGTTGTGAACTCAACGAAAGAAACGTTGGTTTAACGAATGAACGCTTATAGGCAGCAGCATAACGTTTCTCTTTGTAACGAAGACAGGCGAAGGCCGCAGGCGCCGCCGTTGCTTGACAGTTTGTTTTTAAGCGCCTGCCTTCGTTGCTTTGGAACGAATGCAACACCATATACCTGGAGATTTAATGTTGTGTTCCACCACATCGGGAACCTCTAAATAAACGGGGTTTAACTAGCGGAAACCTTTAAATAAAAGGCTTTTAACTGCCTGAACACCTTAAATAAACGGCGTTCAACTGGTTCCTGATGGACACTTTTGTAATATACGTGTTCGTGTGTGTGTGTGTTTGAAAGAGAGACAGAGAAAATCAAGGCCTATGTATACACATACACCTAAAGTTTACTACGTGACCTGGAATGCATATACACGCTGAGGTCGACCGGTTAAAGGCATTCCTGTTGTCAGCAGGCACTCCTTTGTTTGATGCTGTTGTGAACTCAACGAAAGAAACGTTGGTTTAACGAATGAACGCTTATAGGCAGCAGCATAACGTTTCTCTTTGTAACGAAGACAGGCGAAGGCCGCAGGCGCCGCCGTTGCTTGACAGTTTGTTTTTAAGCGCCTGCCTTCGTTGCTTTGGAACGAATGCAACACCATATACCTGGAGATTTAATGTTGTGTTCCACCACATCGGGAACCTCTAAATAAACGGGGTTTAACTAGCGGAAACCTTTAAATAAAAGGCTTTTAACTGCCTGAACACCTTAAATAAACGGCGTTCAACTGGTTCCTGATGGACACTTTTGTAATATGTGTGTGTGTGTGTGTGTGTGTGAGAAAGAGAGACAGAGAAAATCAAGGCCTGTGTATGCACCTAAATTTGAGTGCGGGACCAGAATTACATATACACGCTGAGCTCGCCGAATCTCCTTTTTTCTAAACAATTGATCAGGGAAGAGCGCGAACGCAGTCCCCCACTACCAGAAATTATGCAGTCGAGATTCCCACATTTGGGGAATTCGCAGGGGTCAGCACAACCGGAGTGCAATGGCCGAGCCTCACCCTGGGTGAACCACCTTCCTGATCATGGTATCTCCCCTGCCAGGTAAGTATGAGTTGCCCACTCTCAGGCCAGATGGACCGTTCTTGCCGCTTCAATGCACATCAACGTTGACCCTAATTTAAGACCGTTTCGGGCCCGTTCAGCAGAACGTTTCAATCTATTTCTCCGTATAACACATGAAGGAACGCGCATGAAGGCAACTTTGAAACCGACCGTCCACATATGCTTAACGTGTTACATTTGGGTCAGGAAACGTAACACTTTGTCTGTTTTTGGATTTCTTCTTCGATTTAACTAGAGTCTAAACCAAGCGCTGGCGTTTCTAAACAGATCTTTTCACACACACAAAGAAAAGAGACACACACGAGCTCGCGCGCATATATTTCCGCGTGTGTTCTGAAAAATAGCAACACGTGTCAAGTTTGTTGTTTTACTCTCTTAAATGTACTGCTTTTAAACATCATTTGATCCCCGAAAAAGGGAGCGCACCGTTCCTGGAAACACTGCAATACCAGGTCGATGCGTGGAGTGGACGGAGCAAGCCCCGCTTCCATCTCCGCGGCTCAAAAATCCATTTAATATATGGTCCCCAGATAGGGGACGTATCAGATATTAAACTGATAAGAACAGATTTTTTCTTTCGAAAAGTTTTATTGTCACAAGAAACATAGAGAAGAGCATACTTTAAGATTTCAGCACTGTACAAAGCATTATTTCCTACTAGATCATCCACTGATGATGAATAAAAGTAATAGATACAAAAAAAAAACCCATATATATATATATATATACACACATATACACATACATATCTATTTAAAACACTTTAAAATGAAAATGAGGTTGACTTTGTAAACGTTCTTGATTCTGTCACGCAAGACCAAGGTGGGACTTTACCAACGTTTTGCTTTCTCTCAGCTCTCCCAAACCTGCCCATGATCCAACGTTTTTGGGCCCAGAGGAGAACCTCTTTAACCATGGCACCGCTGCTCCAGCCAGCTGTTCATGGGGGGCATCTACGGGCAGTCAAGGCTCGTGGCTGTAAGGACCTTTTTTCGTGAAGCTCCGACCCCCACGTCCGACTGGCGACGTATGGCGTACTCCTGCAGCCTTGATTTTGCCAGCTGTATTGTGGCCTGCAGAGACACCTCTACGCGCTTCCCCACCAGTAGATTTCTGGAGGTCCATATGGCATCTTTAATGCAGTTTATCGTGGTCCAGAGGTTGGTGTGAGTGTCTGCTGGCATTACCTTCTGGCTTATCCCACTTATTACCATCTGGTAATCTTGGACCCCCCCTACTGGCAGGCACGGGAATTGCTGGGGGCCGGCAGTTGCCCACAGGTCCCTCACAACACTGCACTCCCATAATGCGTGCCTCACGGCCTCTGGCTCTCCGCACCCGGACCGTGGACAGGTGGGGGTTTTTGCCATTCCTCGGGAGTACATCACGGCCCTGACCGGGAGGATCTCATGGGCCGCCATCCACGCCAGGTCCCTGTGCCTGTTCAGGAGAGCTGAAAGGGCTACATTGTGCCAAACTGTTTTGGCTTTGCCTGCTGCAAGCCAGCGCACTGGGCTCACCTGTTCCTTTTCCTGCACGACAGAAAGGATTGAGCGGTGATTAGTTTAATTTTCCAAATTAAAATGCCTTAAAAATTTCTTTATAAAAAGATATGCTGGTGGTTGACTAAAAGACACCGGTTTTGTCAAGTCTACTGTTAAAAGTTTTAATGATCTTAAATAAGACCCCATCCAAAATCTTGTCATTGCTACTGTTTTGTTTTCTTTGAGTGGGTTTGTGGCATATTTCATGTGTAATGCAGTGTACAGTGCTCCTAAAACTAAAAAGGGGTCAGGCACGCCTTTTCCTCCGTTGTCCGCTGTTAGTTTCATAGTTTCTCTTTTAAGCCTCTCCCACTTGGACCCCCACAGGAAATAAAAACTGCTCGATCAAGAGCTAAAAGGACAGACCTGGGGGGCATAAAAACAGAGCACAACAATAACAACAAAGGTAAGATCGCAACTTTAATAATTAAAACTTTTCCTTCCAAAGTCAACTGTCTTAGTCTCCATAGTCCCAATCTCTGTCTCACTTTCCCTAAAATGTCCTGCCAGTTTCCACTCCCTCCACCATTGCTATCAAATTTTATCCCCAATATTTTTAAATTTGTCTGTCTCACTGTTATGTCTGGTCTCGTCGTCTCTGTGCTTTTCCATGGGCCAAAAAACTGGGCTTGTGTTTTCTCCCTGTTGAGTTTAGCACCTGAGGCTCTCCCAAACCATTCTGTCAAGTCCATAGTCCTCGTTATAGATGAAACGTCTGTACATAAAATATTGATGTCATCCATATATAAAACTGTCTTAACTGTCAAACCTCCGGTTCCAGGTATCGTGAATCCTTTGATCCATTGATCCCTTCTCAAAACCTGTGCTAGAGGTTCAATACAGGCCACGTATAGAAGGGGCGATAACGGACAACCCTGACGGACACCACAGCATATGTCAACTGCTTTTGAAAGGTTCCCATTTACCAAAATTCTGCTAGTTATGTCCCGGTAAAGCAGACCCACCCAAGCTAAAAACCGCTCTTGGAAGCCCATTTTTTGCAGCACTTGAAACAAGTACTGGTGCGAGACTCGATCAAAGGCTTTTTCGAAATCTAAATTTAGGGTTATAAGACGAATGTTTCTGTCTCTCGCGTAACAGATGGTGTCTCTGATCAGCACGAGGCTGTCTGTGATCTTCCTTCCAGGGACGGCACAAGTTTGATCCGGGTGGATTAAGTCTGCTAAAACCATTGACATACGATTAGCTAAAAGTTTGCTAAAAAGTTTGTTGTCAAAATTTAAAAGGGTTATGGGCCGCCAATTTTTTAAGTCAGTCTTGTCATTTTTTTTAAATAACAGTGTCACTATACCTGTTCTAAAGCTGTCTGGTAGTCTGTCATATTTCTCCAAGTCATTAAAAACAACTAAAAGGTCCTGTTTTAAAATGTCCCAAAAAGTCTTGTAAAATTCCAGTGGTAGTCCATCCGCTCCTGGGGACTTACCTTTTTTGAAATTTTGTAATGCTTTCTCCATCTCTGTGGAATTAAAATCCTTGGTTAAAAGAACATCTTCCTTTATAGTTCTGGTTATATACTTTTGTACTTCTTTTGAGATAGCTTCATTTATGTTTTTCTTTTCATACAGGTTCTCATAAAAGCATTCTACTGTTTTTACAATACTCTTTGTATCTGTCATTATTTCTCCCTCTTCATTTTTTAATTTCTCCATTGTTTTATTCCTGCAACACATTTTTTTAAAGAAGTATCTAGTACATTTTTCATCTTCCTCCAGCATTTTTTCTTTGCATCTCATTATAATCCCTTTACTATGTGCTTCATTTAACCTGGACATTTCTTTTTTAATGTCCTCTATTTCCTCCTTAAAATCAAACCCCAGATTAAAAAGATTAAAATACCGCTGCAATCTTTTTTGCAATCCCACCATGCGTCTTCTTTCTTTTTCCTTTTTCCTTTTCCCTGCCTGTCTAAAATATGTCTGTGTCTTTCCCTTCACCATTTCCCACCACTGTGCTTGTGAGTCATACATGTCTTGAAGGGTCTGCCATTGGCTATACTGCTCTCTGTACTCTCTTATTATCTTTTCTTCTTGTAACAGAGAGCAGTTTAGCTTCCACAGACCTCTTCCTGCCGTCACACCCGAGGGAAGTGACAGGGTGCAGGATAGCATTAAATGATCTGAGAAAAAGAGGGGGTTTAATGTAGCATCTGTGGGTGGGCAATCTCGGGTAAAAATATAATCTATCCGCGAGGCTCTGGTACCATCCCCACTGGACCAGGTGAAGCCCTCCTCTCTAGGATGCATAGATTTAAAGCAGTCCTTTAAGTTAAAATCTTTTATAATACTCTGCAATAAACCTGATGTTTTATCTTCCTTATAATCATATCCTGCCCTCCTCCTGTCTTGTTTGCCTAAAACACAATTAAAATCTCCTGCTAAAATTAAAGGCACGCTTCCTAGCAGGTGGGATTGCAAACTATCTATAAGGTCATACCTTTCATTTTTCTCTGAAAAACCATACACATTTAGAATGTTAAAATCCCTATCTAAAAAGGTCAGATTGGATAAAAGTGCCCGCCCTTCTTTCACCACTGTGTTACCCTTTACCCCAATATGATGGTTGTTAATTAAAATGGCAACCCTGTCATTTTTATTAAAGTTAGAGCCACTCCAAAAGGATGGTCCTCTTGTCCACAGCTCCTCCCATTTCTTGTACGTATTACTAAAAGGCAAAGCACATTCTTGTAATATAAAAACATCTGACTTAAAAGTTGCTAAAAAGGATAAAACATTTTGTGCTCTCAGAGTGGATCTCACACTTCTAACATTTATAGTTGAGATTGTGAGAGCCATGAGCCAAAAAAATAAAATGAAAAGGTATGATGCTTTAAAAACCATAAAACACTATAAAAGGGGTAAAAAACAAAGTGCGTTTACATGTTAAAAAACAGGACAATAGTTATAAAGCAACAATTTCTTGTGAAACAGGTTCTTCCTTTATTTCTATCACTGAGAAACCAGGGGGTTCAACCTGTTTTCCCCCAGAGCTGCCTTGGGCTGCTCTGGGAGTGGATGCTTTTAGTTCAACTGATAAAAAGGAAATATTGTTTGGAGAGTTTGTCGGGAAGATCCTGTTCAGATCCCCAGAAGAGGAAGACTCTGCAACAGGATCCATCCTGTCTCTCTTTTCTATTTCCATTGCTATGGGAGACTGGGTGGCCCTCTTCCTTTTCAAATGAGCACTGGGGAACTTATCAATAGTTACCGCCTCCTCTCTTTGTTCACCACTAACTGGTTTTGGCGGGAAATTTGAATTCTGTTGCTCCACCCCCTCATTACCCGTCTCTTTCTCTGTGTCAGCCATTTTGTTAGACTTCAATTTGTTGGCAAATGACTTGGGGCACTCTCTGTAGAGGTGGGATGAGTCTCCACACAGATTGCACTTTCTGCCATTGGAACATTCTTCAAAAGTATGTCCAATTTCTCTGCATTTCTTACAAAACACTTTCTGGCACGCCTCTACCAGGTGCCCAAACTCACCACATCTGCGGCACAGCTTGGGCATACCCTGATAGTGAATGTAGCCCCTGTTTTCACCAAGAACTATCATTGATGGCAGATGTTTTAGGCCCTGGAAACCTTGTGGGTCTTCCCATTGTTTAATGGGCACCCTCCAAGCACAATTCCAGATGCCATCCTCATCTACCACCTTCATAGCCTGGCTTTTAACAGTGCAATATCTTCCCAACCATACACAGATGTCATCTCCATTCACTGTTTCATTAAACATTCTGACAATCACAACCTTTTGTGTATTATCAGTAAGTTTATCCACTTTAAACATAGAGAAGTGGGTTTTAACATGTTCAAACCGTTGCCAGAAAACATTTAAAACTGTTGCATTCTTAAAACTAACATCAAATCCTTTATTAAAAGGAAGGGACAGAATACAATTCAGCTCTTCTGGGTGGAAATCAAGCACTTTCTGAATAAATTTTCTAGAAAAATCCAATCTAGACATTTCCACAAGCCTACCATTAATTTCCTTAAAATTGAAACGCACGCTGTGGTGCCTCCGCACGCCGGCACGGAGAGCCGACATGGTGAAGGCACCCACAGCAGACAGAAAAAGAAAACACTAATAAACTAACAATAAATAAATTAAAACCACTTACCATGAAACAAATCTTCCACGAAAAAGGAGTCCTCTCCTTAAGTTTAAGCTGAAAAAAGGCTTTTGCAGTATACCTCCTGGCGGTTGAAATCTCGTATTACCGAACTGAATACGAGACGCAATACCCACAAGAGGCGATCGCAACGCCACCTTCTGGTAAGATACTTGATCTTAGCCAAAAGGCCGAGAAGCGATGCCTACTTTACGCTGCGAGCTGGGGAGCCGGAGACGGCACGGGCTATTGGCGTGGCGGTGCGCTGCGCATGCGGCTCGGCGTGAGGGCAGAGGGACAGGCAGGCAGAGAGACCGGCAGACAGCAGACACACACACACACACACACACACACACACACACAGACACACGCAGCGAGACAGGCATGACCTTTCGTGCTATACTGTGCGCTATTCTCAAATTAAAGACGTTCCTGCGCACCTTTTACAATGCCACAATTGATAAGTTTTGTTAAAGGCGTTCCTGCGCACCTTTTACAATGCCACAATCAAAGGTTATTTGGTTTTCTTCGACTACATGTTAGTAGTAAGATAAGTATTTCATCCCAAGGGCGACTGAAGTTTCACTTGAAAGTTCAACGTGAGTGCATTCGTTTTGGCGTTCAACTCCGTTTGTCTCGCTTCAGGTCGACCGGGTAAAGGCATTCCCGTTGCCAGCAGGCACTCCTTTGTCTGATGCTGTTGTGAACTTAACGAAAGTAACGTTGGTTTAACGAATGAACGCGTGTAGGCAGCAGCATAACGTTTCTCTTTGTTAACGGTCCGCTAAAATGCATTTTCGTTGCCAGCAGGCACTACTTCGTTTTCTGTTGTTGTGCTCGTAACGAAGGAAACGTTGGTTTAACGAATGAAAGCGTGTAGATAGCCTAAAGTTTCTCTTAGTAACGAATGCACGCGAAGGCCGCACGCGAAGGCCGCAGGCGCCGTCGTTGCTTGACAGTTTGTTTTAAAGCGCCTGCCTTCGTTGCTTTGGAACGACTGCAACACCATGTACCTGGAGATTTAATGTTGTGTTCCGCCACATGGGGAACCTCTAAATAAACGCGGTTTAACAAGCGGAAACCTTTTAATAAACGGCTTTTAACTGCCAGAACACCTTAATTAAACGACGTTCAACTGGTTCCTGTTGGGCACTTTTGTAATATATGTGTTTGTTTGTGTGTGTGTGTGTGTGTGTGTGTGTGTGTGTGTGTGTGTGTGTTTGAAAGAGAGACAGAGAAAATCAAGGCCTATGTATACACATACACCTAAAGTTTAGTACGTGACCTGGAATGCATATACACGCTGAGGTCGACCGGTTAAAGGCACTCCTGTTGTCAGCAGGCACTCCTTTGTTTGATGCTGTTGTGAACTCAACGAAAGAAACGTTGGTTTAATGAATGAACGCTTATAGGCAGCAGCATAACGTTTCTCTTTGTAACGAAGACCGCACGCGAAGGCCGCAGGTGCCGCCGTTGCTTGACAGTTTGTTTTTAAGCGCCTGCCTTCGTTGCTTTGGAACGAATGCAACACCATATACCTGGACATTTAATGTTGTGTTCCACCACATCGGGAACCTCTAAATAAGCGGGGTTTAACTAGCAGAAACCTTTAAATAAAAGGCTTTTAACTGCCTGAACACCTTAAATAAACGGCGTTCAACTGGTTCCTGATGGACACTTTTGTAATATATGTGTGTGTAAGAAAGAGAGAAAGAGAAAATCAAGGCCTGTGTATACACCTACATTTGAGTGCGGGACCTGAATTACATATACACGCTGAGCGAGCCGAATCTCCTTTTTTAAACAATTGATCAGGGAAGAGCGCGAACGCAGTCCCCCACTACCAGAAATTATGCAGTCGACATTCCCACATTTGGGGAATTCGCAGGGGTCAGCACAACCGGAGTGCAATGGCCGAGCCTCACCCTGGGTGAACCACCTTCCTGATCATGGTATCTCCCCTGCCAGGTAAGTATGAGTTGCTCACGCTCAGGCCAGATGGACCGTTCTTGCCTCTTCAATGCACATGAACGTTGACCCTAATTTAAGGACCGTTTCGGGCCCGTTCAGCAGAACGTTTCAATCAATTTCTCCGTATAACACATGAAGGAAAGCGCATGAAGGCAACTTTGAAACCGACCGTCCACATATGCTTAACGTGTTATATTTGGGTCAGGAAACGTAACACGTTGTCTGTTTTTGGATTTCTTCTTCGATTTAACTAGAGTCTAAACCAAGCGCTGGCGTTTCTAAACAGATCTTTTCACACACAAAGAAAAGAGACACACACGAGCTCGCGCGCATTTATTTCCGCGTGTGTTCTGAAAAATAGCAACACGTGTCAAGTTTGTTGTTTTACTCTCTTAAATGTACTGCTTTTAAACATCATTTGATCCCCGAAAAAGGGAGCGCACCGTTCCTGGAAACACTGCAATACCAGGTCGATGCGTGGAGTGGACGGAGCAAGCCCCGCTTCCATCTCCGCGGCTCAAAAATCCATTTAATATATGGTCCCCAGATAGGGGACGTATCAGATATTAAACTGATAAGAACAGATTTTTTTTTTTTTTTTTTTTCTTTCGAAAAGATTTATTGACAACATAGACGTTTACATGTTATATTGCACTTAAAACAGTTTTCGCATTTATCTATAAAAGGTCACATAAATTAAATATAAATACAAGATTAGATTAGATTAGATGATTAGATTCAACTTTATTGTCATTACACATGTACAAGTACAAGGCAACGAAATGCAGTTTGGGTCTAACCAGAAGTGCAATAGCAGCAAGTGCAGGATATACATTGGTTGCATAAGTTACATAAATAAATATACAGAAGTAATTTACAGATGGAAATGTACTATGACCATGATTTACAGATGTCTCTTACTATAAACAGAAATTTACAGATGGATATATACTATGATCATGATATACAGATGGCTATTACTATAAACAGAAATTAACAGATGGATATATACTATGCACATAATATACAGATGTCTATTGCTATAGACAGAGATTTACAGATGGATATATACTATGAACATGATATACAGATGGCTTTTACTATAAACAGAAATTTACAGATGGATATGTATTATGAACATAATGTACAGATGGCTTTTACTATAAACAGAAATTTGCAGGTGGCTGTATACAGTAAGTTAGGCTATGGTGAGCAGCAGTGCGATAAATATAGAGTAGTGCAAATAAATTATGGACAGAAGCTATCGAAGTAACAGTGCAATGGAAGAAGTTATTGCATATTTCAGTTAAAGTGTAGGAGTGCAAGATGCATAGTAAACAGTAAACAGTCGGTACTGTAATGAACAGTTGGCAGTGCAAATGAGCAGTCTGGTAGTGCAAATGAACATAAATGTTATGTATAGACAGTCCATTAGTGCAAATAACAAGTGAAGACAGGTGTGCAATGAGGGGGGAGAGAAGAGTGTAGTAGTAAATGAGGGGCAGTGGGATCAGTGAGGGGCAGAGTTCAATAAAGAGACAGCTCTGGGAAAAAAGCTGTTCTTTAGTCTGCTGGTCCTGGTCCGGAGGCACCTGAAACGCCTGCCGGAGGGCAGGAGAGAAAACAGTCTGTGAGCGGGATGAGAGGAGTCCTTAAGAATGCTGCGAGCTCGACGCAGACAGCGTTTCCTCTGGATGTCCTCCATGGATGGAAGTGGAGTCCCTGTGATGCGCTGGGCGGTTTTCACCACCCGCTGCAGTGCCTTGCGCTCTGCAACAGAGCAGCTCCCATGCCAGACTGTGACACAGTTGGTCAGGACGCTTTCTATTGCACAGCGATAGAAGTTCACCAGGATAGCCGAGGACAGCCGATTCTTCTTTAGTGTCCTCAGGAAGAAGAGGCGCTGGTGAGCCTTCTTGACCAGGCTGGAGGTGTTGGTAGTCCAGGACAGGTCCTCCGAGATGTGGATCCCCAGGAACTTGAAACTGGAGACACGTTCAACAGCCATCCCATTGATGTGGATGGTGTCATGTGTGCCTCTTGACTCTTTCCTGAAGTCCACAATGAGCTCCTTTGTCTTGGAGGTGTTAAGGAGCAGGTTATTGTTGTTGCACCATGTGGCTAGGTGCTGGATCTCCTTCCTGTAGGCCGTCTCATCGTTGTTGCTGATGAGACCAATCACCGTAGTGTCGTCCGCAAACTTGATGATGGAGTTAGATCCGTTCACAGGCTTGCAGTCGGAGGTGAAGAGGGAGTAGAGGAAGGGGCTTAGCACACAGCCCTGTGGTACACCAGTGTTGAGTGTGATAGTGGTGGAGCAGATGGAGCCTGATCTCACCTGCTGTGGTCTGTTGGTCAGAAAGTCCATAATCCAATTGCATAGGGAGGTGTTAATGCCCAGGTCTTCAAGTTTGGCTATTAACTTGGATGGAATGATAGTGTTGAATGCTGAGCTGAAGTCAACAAACAACATACGTGCATAAGTGTTCTTATTGTCCAGATGTGTGAGCACAGAGTGCAGTGCCATGGAAACTGCATCTTCTGTGCTCCTATTGCTGCGGTAGGCAAACTGGTGTGGGTCCAATGTGGATGGCAGAAAGTCCTTCAGGTGTGCCAGGACCAGCCGCTCAAAGCACTTCATGACAATGGGTGTCAGTGCTACAGGACGGTAGTCGTTCAGGCACTTTGGGCTGGAGTGTTTTGGCACTGGCACAATGGAGGTGCATTTAAAGCATGTTGGCACAGCTGCTTGGGCAAGAGACAGGTTGAAGATGTCAGTGAAAACCCCAGCAAGCTGCTCAGCACATGCCCTGAGTACACGTCCAGGGATGTTGTCTGGTCCAGCGGCTTTGTGCGCACTGATCCGGCTCAGTGCATTACAGACGTCTATGGAGGAGAGTGTGATTGGAGGGTGATCAACTGAGGGTTTGAGCTTGGTGGCAGTTTCTCTATTGTCTCTCTCAAAGCGAGCATAAAAGTCATTGAGCTCGTTCAGGAAGAGGACATCAGTGGCTGCGGGGGTGGAGTGGGTGGGTTTGTAATCACTGATGGCCTGGATGCCTTGCCACATGCGTCGAGGGTCGGAGTTGGAAAAGTGCTCCTCTACCTTTAGCTTGTAGCAGTGCTTGGCCTCTTTGATGCCCCTCTTCAGGTTAGCTCTGGATGTGCTGTAGGCTTGTGCATCACCTGATCTGAAGGCAGTATTGCGTGCCTTCAACAGGAGGCGCACCTCCTTGTTCATCCATGGCTTCTGATTTGGGTACGTGATGATCTGTTTCTGAGTTGTGACACTGTCTATGGTGATGTTGATGTAATCCAGTACAGAGGAGGTGTAGCAGTCAATGTCCGTGTGAGAGCCACTGGTGGCCTGAGAAGCAAATGTACTCCAGTCTGTGTGTAGAAACCTTTCCTGGAGTGTGAAATCTGCCCCCACAGGCCACACTTTGATGGTCTTCACTGATGGCTTCACACGATTGATGAGGGGTGAATACTTGGGGGTGAGGAACAAAGAAAGGTGATCTGACTGTCCCAGGTGGGGGAGGGGGGTCGCAACGTAAGCTTCAGCCATGTTTGTGTAAACATGGTCTAAGGTTTTGTTTCCTCTGGTGTGACAGGAAACATGCTGGTGAAATTTGGGGAGAACTGACTTTAAGTTGGAATGATTAAAATCTCCCGCAACAATAAACGCAGATTCCGGGTGAGCAGTCTGTTGTTTACTGATGGCCGCATGAAGTTCTTTCATAGCAAGCTTGGCATCAGCATCCGGGGGAATGTAGGCTGCAGTTATAATGGTGGAAGTGAACTCCCGTGGCAGATAAAACGGTCTACATTTAACCATGAGAAACTCAAGGTTAGCTGAACAATGTTTTCCGACAATAACAGAGTTCGTGCACCAAGCTTTGTTAATGTAAATGCACAATCCACCACCTCTGGTTTTACCGGAGCCATCTAACGTTCTATCCGCCCGGAGTGTGTGGCGTCCTGCTAAATCAATAGCATTGTCCGGTATGCCGCTGTGTAGCCATGTTTCCGTGAAGATCATAACATTACAGTTAAAAAGTCTCTTGCTGTAAGTGATGCTGAGTCGAATCTCCTCCATTTTGTTCACCAGTGACCGAACATTGGCGAGGAAAATGCTGGGTAAAGAGAGCCGGTGCGGTGTTAGCTTTAGCTTAGCTCTTAGTCCTCCGCGCTTCCCCCGCCTTTGTTTACGATCTCGACGCCGCCTGCGAGCACTTCCGCCCGGCCGGGTAGAGTGAGCGGCCTCGGTTGTTCTGGCGATCTCAGGAAGGAGTTGAAGGTTGTCGATAAAACTGTCAGGAAGTCGCAAACCAATATCCAAGAGCTCATGTCGGGTGTACGATGTAAGGGCACAGCTGTTCTGCACGAACAGACCCGAGATGAGCAAGAAAAATACCACAAAATTGCAGAATCTGGAGAGACCCTGAGCCTCGCGATGTGATCGCGCCGCCATCTTGGATCGATGATAAGCTATATATATTTATTATGTAGATAAAATACCTCAGTTGTGCTAAAAAAAAAGAGAAAACATGCCTAAGAATAGAACCCATGCTTAAAAACGTTGCCAATGTATTGTAAGCCAGTTTACAAAAAACCAGGAGAGAAAAAAGGAAGGTAAAAAAAAAAAAAAAAAAAAAAAAAAAAAAACTCTAATAAAACAACCCCACAGTTGTAAAAAACCACAATCTCTCGTCTTCTGTTGTCCAGAACCGGGATGAGTCCCTAGTAAGGTGGCCATCACCCCGTACTGCAGAACGAGACACTTCTTTCTTTCTTTTTTCCTTTCTTTACTCTTTCCAGTGCCCAGCGGAAATCCCCTCCCTCCGGCCCGCTGGCCCGCTGTTCCCGTAGCCGTAAGTGGTGAGGGTGCATCTACGGGCAGTCAGGTGCGGCGGCAAAGCCGGGACCCTAAGCGTCACCCCAGCCCCCTCCTCCGAATGACAAGGCCCGGTGCCCCTGCAGCCTAGATTTCACCATCCGCTCGCAAGCGTGGAGGGGCACCGTAACCTGTTTCCCCACCAGCAGGTTTCTGGTGGTCCAGAGGACATCCTTGATGATATTCAGGGTGAGCCAGAGCGAGCCGAAATGCTGTGCCGACAAATCTCTCAAACCCCGGCCCACCCCGTAGATGGCGAGCTTGTAGTCCACCTGGACCCCACCTGCTGGCAGGCTCGGGAAATACAGGGGGCCAGTTCTGGTCCACAGGCCCCGCGCAGTGCCGCACTCCCAGAGGAGGTCTCCGGGGCGTTGCACCCCGGACGTGGACAGATCGGGTTCTTGGCCATTCCTCTGGAGTGCATTACCGCCCTGACCGGGAGGATTTCATGGGCCACCATCCATGCCAAATCTTTTTGTCTGTTCTGAAGCACGGGGTGGGCAACGTTCCGCCAAACTTGTTTGGCCTCATCAAATGTGAGGCCTGGAACTGGACTGATTGGTCCCCGGTCCTGCACAAGAGAGACAAGAGACTTGTGGTTAGTTAAAACAGTGATATCTTGAGTCTCTAGACTGTACTTCTTTAGAAATTTCTTTATAAAACCATACTCTTTGGGGAGGTTAAAAGCCACTGGAGTTCTTAAATCAATTTTTAAAATTTGGAGGGTTCTGAGGTAGGCCCCCATCCAGAATCTGGCCATAGCCGCAGTCTTACTTTCTCTGGATGGGGTCAATGCATATCCGATGTTCACGGCAGTAAAAAAACTAGCTAAAAACAAATAGGGGTCTGGGAGGCCTTTTCCTCCTTTCTCTGGTCTTTTCTTGATGACCTCCCGTTTCAGGCGCTCCCACTTTGAACCCCATAAAAACCGGAACACCGCTCTCTCCAAATCTAAAAGAAAGTGTCTTGGGGGACTAAAAACAGAGCACACTAGTAAAAGCAAGGGTAAAATCACAGCTTTAAAAATTAAAACCTTCCCCTCCACAGTCAGCTGTCGAAGTCCCCAAAACCCTATTCTTTTCCTAACCTTCCCTACCAAGTCAGTCCAGTTTTCTCATCCTCCTCCCTCTTTGTCAAACTTTACCCCTAAGATCTTAAAACCAGTTTCTTTAAGAGACAACTCGAGTCCTCCAAAGTCAGTGCCTCCCCATGGTCCAAAGAGCTGTGCCTCAGATTTCTTTCTATTTAGTTTGGCACCTGAGGCCTGACCGTACCATTCCGTTAAATCCATTGCCCTTTGGACCGATAAAATGTCGGTAGATAAAAGGGTCACGTCGTCCATATATAAAACACAAGTTGCAGTCAGTCCACTCGTCCCCGGGATTTCTAGTCCTTTAATCCATTTGTCCCTTCTCAAGATTTGTGCCAGTGGCTCAATGCAGGCCACATACAAGAGTGGAGATAAGGGACACCCCTGACGGACACCACTGCGTATATTCACGCTTTTAGATAAATGCCCGTTTACCAGAATTCTGCTGACTATGTCATTATACAGCAGTCCCACCCAAGCTATAATCCTCCCTGGAAACCCCATTTTTTTCAGTACCTCAATCAGGTACTGGTGCGAGACTCGGTCAAAAGCTTTTTCAAAATCTAAATTTACGACTATTAACCTAATATTTCTGTCTCTCGCATAACAGATGGCGTCTCTGATCAGCACTAAGCTGTCCGTGATCTTCCTCCCGGGCACAGCACAAGCTTGATCCGGGTGGATTACGTCCTCTAAAACTGATGACATTCGTGTGGCTAAAATCTTTGTAAAAAGTTTTAAGTCAAAATTTAAAAGCGTGATAGGTCTCCAATTTCTTAAGTCAGTCTTATCGTCTTTTTTATGTATTAGAGAAACTAGCCCTACTCTGAAGCTGTCAGGAAGTCTGTCAAAGGTCTCAAATTCTTTAAAAACAGTGAGTAAATCAAGAGCTAAAATATCCCAAAAGGTCTCGTAAAACTCTAGGGGGAGGCCGTCCACCCCAGGGGACTTACCCGAGCCAAGTCAGGCCTCCGCGCCTGTCCCCGAGCCAAGTCAGGCCTCCGCGCCTGTCCCCGAGCCAAGTCAGGCCTCCGCGCCTGTCCCCGAGCCAAGTCAGGCCTCCGCGCCTGTCCCCGAGCCAAGTCAGGCCTCCGCGCCTGTCCCCGAGCCAAGTCAGGCCTCTGAGTCTCCGGCAATGTCCAAGAGGGACGCCCCAGAATCTCCTGCCTCGCCTAAGATGGATGTCTCCACGCCTCTGCTCCACGGCTCCGGCCCGCCTCTGCTCCACGGCCCCGGCCCGCCTCTGCTCCACGGTCCCGGCCCGCCTCTGCTCCACGGTCCCGGCCCGCCCCTGCTCCACGGTCCCGGCCCGCCCCTGCTCCAAGGCCCCGGCCCGCCCCTGCTCCAAGACCCAGGTCCGCATAGGTTCCACTACCCAGGTCCTCTGCCTCTTCATGGCCCTGGCCCTTTGTCCCGCCCCCGGTTCCACCTCCGTTCCACCACCCGCCTGGACCTTCCTGTTTTATTTTGTTTTAGGAGCGTCTGGAATCCGCTCCTAGGGGGGGGGCTATGTAATGTCTGTCAGCTGCAGTGCCCTCGTGCTTCACTAGAGGACACTATCCACTTCACCTGGACTTCACACAGCACACTACACTTCCCATAATCCATTGCTGGACTCATCATTCATGATTGCTTTCACCTGTGTCTTGTTATCTGTTGCACTTCTGTCTATTTATACCCTGGTTTACCATTCACTCATTGCGAAGTCTTGTTTGTGTTGCACTGCATCTCTGAGCGTTATTCCCGTTGTTTATTTGTGTTTTGGACCTTTGATTGTTTCTTGTTTTCTGCCTGTTTGCTGCCTGCCCCGACCATTGCCTGTTTTACCGTTTTGCCTGTTTGCTGCCAGCCCTGATCTCTGCCTGTACTAGTTTATTCTTTCATAAAGCTGCACTTAGATCCTCAACCTTCATGCCTCGGAGCAGTTCGTGACAGTCACAGACACATTTAGGCCAGACTGTGATGGGCCGTTACCTAGACAGGAATTAGATTTAGCCAGGACTAAGCCTTAGTTAAATTAAAACATTATAAAGCTTAGTTAAACCAACAAATATATGAATATAAAACTCAACCACACAAACAGCTATTTTACTTTACTCAAAAGCACATCAAATAAAACTAAATTTGAGCACTTCTAAACCAGTCCTATTTAAAGCATGCTGTGAACTAAAACTCAACTAAACATTTGATCACAACTCAAAAATTTTAACTCAACACAAATGTTGTTTTTCTATTACTAACATGCATTGGTCAATGCTAAATTTCTCTTCACACAGTCAGTGAAACAGAAAGCAGGCCAAACTGTAAATCAGTTTTCATTGGCTTCACACAAATTTTATGGCCACATCTTCCAAAATCCACAAACTATTCTGTTATATACACTACCGGTCAAAAGTTTGGGATCACTCACACATTCTTGATTTTTGTTTTATTTCCACATTTTAGAATAATAGTAAACCCCAAAAAACTGTGGGAATTATGTTGTGACTTGGGATGACGTTGGGATTACGTTGTATGTTGCTAGAATTTGCATAATCATACTTTTAGCATTTTATCATTCAGCTTCTTGAGATCTCAACCTGGGAATCTTTTTAAACATTATTGAAGGAATTTCTATCGATGCTGCACTCTTATTGGCTGCTTTTAATTCATTACTTGATTCAAGAAATCCATTTCAAAAAATTTTTTTTTTAAATGTAGTTTCCTAATAAAATAAGGTAATATGTTGGCACAATTATATTTTTGTCTAGACGAGTAATTTCAAACATTGAAACATACACCTTTATATTAAAAGATTTTTAAGATCATGAGAAACATTTTTGTCAAGTGATCCCAAATTTTTGACTGGTAGTATTTTCAGTTTACATTTCCAAACATTCATTTAGTCATTATTTGTAATAATCCAGTGAGGTTTTTGTATGCACAAGGAGTCTGACAACAGCCGTTGCTACACACGGAGATCTGATCTCATCATCATTAAGTCTGTCTATTATTACATGAAGAAAGAGGAGAAAACTGAGACAAACTAAATCCCAAAAAATTATAGCAATGTCTCCAAGACACCAGAAGACACCTACACGCACAGCTACTTGAAAAAATAGATGCAAGTGCATCGAGGACAAAAGCTGCTTTAAATGCAAAGGATAGTCGCACCAATTGTTGATTTCATTTAGTTAATAAAAATGAATTGATAAAGAAAATCTATTTATGACATTATTTTCAAATCATCTCCATTTCATAGAATTTTTACACAAGTGCCTAAAACTTTCACAGTACTGCAGCTTTGCAGGTAGATAACTTTAAAGGCAATTACACACTGAGTCTGAAATTCACATCCGAACCTTTTGCAGGTTAAAAAATAAATACGACCTCACACTGTGTCAATCACATTTACACACTGCCTCCAAAATCTTCGTCCGTCATAAAAATAATCAGACCGGGTTCGATTTTCTGCATTTTTCGCATCCGTAGCAAGCATTTTGATGGGTGTTTTGAGAATTCAGAGCCACCATACAAACGAGAATGACGAATACGAAAAAACGTATACGAAAATTTCGGACTCTATGTGCAATGGCCTTAAGCGTCTTGGAGAAATTGCCACAGTTCTTCTGGATTTAGTTTGTCTCAGTTTTTTCATCTTTCTTCATGTAATAATAGACAGACTTGATGATGATGAGATCAGATCTCTACTTGGAGCATCGGCTGCTGTCAGACTCTTTATGCATACAAAAATCTTACTGTATTAATACAAATAATGCAAAGGCATGTAAAAAAAAAATGTAAACTGATATTACCTATTGACACACTACAGCAAATGATGTAAATAACCAGCTTAAAACCATTTATCTGGAGAGTAAATGTTAACGTGCCTAAGAATTTTGCACAGTACTGTATATACAGTATATAGACACAGAAAAAATTAAGAGACCACTCCAACTTTTCATTTCAAACCAGCATTTCTAGATGTATTGTGGTCATTCCAGTCCAGTGTCTGTTGAATTGTAACAAAATCAAACCTCAGGAGTGACATAAAGTCATCCAACAGCAATGAGAAAGACTGACAGAATGACAAGACATATGAAAACTATGATAAAAACAGGTTATCACATACAAAATAATTTTGAACTTTCTTTAAATACATGTACAAATATTAGTGTTGTAATGCCTAAAAGTGAATATGAACTTGTTTTATTTGCAATATTTGAGGTCTGAAATACAGAGCATCTTTTCTGTTATTTTGTCTTTTCTCCATTTTTCATTTTCTGCAAATTAATGCAAATAGAAACAATATTATATAAGTAGTATTATAAGTAGTTCACAGAATGAAACAAGAATGATAATTTTACCTAAACACCTACCTATAAATAGTATATTCAGAAAAACTGAAATAATGCTTTAAAATTATTTCCCGGCTGTAAATATACAGACCAATATGCAAATGCTTACATACTCTATTCAAAAAATTGTAAAATGTTTAGTTAATCTTCAGTTTTAAACTTACCACAATAGAAAAATGAATAAGACATTTGCACAGTTTTTCACTAAGGATTGAAGTTGACTGTTGTATTGAAAATGTTCAGTGTGTTTCACTGAAAAAAATCTTATATATTAATCTTATAAATCTTAAATATTTATGAACTTAAGATATTTTAAAGTCTCATGTCGCTTTACAACAGCCAACAGTGGACCTGAGTCAATGTGTTCAATGAAGTCACTATTTTATGATATTTTTACACAAGTTAACCTGTTTATTATATATGTGATCTAAAGTTTATATAGAAACACACATAAACATGTTACACTTGAAGGAAAATTCAGTTCTTTTCCATTTTAAATTTACTAGTGGTTGAAGTTGACTATTGTATTGAAAATGTTCAGTGTGTTTAATAAAGTCACTATTTCATGTTTCAAGTTAAACAAACAGTAAAACATATAAATATACTGTAAATATTTATTACTTTATTTACTTTATTTATTTTTAAGTATTATTAATGAAAGCCAAAAAATATTTTAAGTCAATTAAAATATTAAGTAAATAATTTGTTTGGTGTTTGGGGGGTTCAAAATATTTATCAAATGCTAAGATGTGTGTACATTAAAGTTACATTATAATAAGAGTTGGTTTAATTTTGTTTACATATCCATTGTAGGCTATGGAGGTCCCCTGTTGGATAGGTAGACATCGGTCAGGCTTGATGGTCCCCACTTGGCATGTTTTAAAAAAAATAATTAAAACATTTTTTCAGTTATATTATGAAAATATACCTTAAATTAAAATTATTGATGTCACTTTTGTTTCTTCAAAATGACCAGAAACACTGGTCCCCTCTTGGTCAGTGTAGAGTGATAGTCCCCTCTTAGTAAGGTAAGCGTGTATGTGTGTGTGTGTGTGCGCGTGCGTGTGAAAGAGAGACAGAGAAAATCAAGGCCTGTGTATACACATACACCTGGGCGGCACAGTGGCTCGTGGTTAGCACTGTTGCCTCACAGCGAGAAGGTTCCCGGTTCGAACCCCGGCTGGGACAGGAGGCCTTTCTGTGTGGAGTTTGCATGTTCTCCCTGTGTCAGCGTGGATTTACTCCGGGTACTCCGGTTTCCTCCCACGGCCCAAAGACATGCAGAATAGGTTAATTGAGGAATCCAAATTATTCCCCCCGACTCATGTGTGGAGTAAGACTTGTGTATAGTGTCGACTTGTGTGTATAGAGTGACTAGTTCTCACAATGAATATAGATGCTGGAATGGCGTTAAGAATGCAAGCAATAAATACATATACACCTAAAGTTCAGTACGTGACCTGAATTACATATACACGCTGAGCGAGCCGAATCTCCTTTTTTTAAACAATTGATCAGGGGAGAGCACGATTGCAGTCCCCCACTACCAGAAATTATGCAGTCGAGATTCCCATATTTGGGGAATTCGCAGGGGTCAGCACAACCGGAGTGCAATGGCCGAGCCTCACCCTGAGTGAACCACCTTTCTGATCATGGTGTCTCCCCTGCCAGGTAAGTATAAGTTGCCCACTCTCAGGCCAGATGGACCGTTCTTGCCTCTTCAATGCACATCAATGTTGACCCTAATTTAAGGACCGTTTCGGGCCCGTTCAGCAGAACGTTTCAATCTATTTCTCTGTAGAACACGGAGGAAAGCGCATGAAGGCAACTTCATGACCTTTTCACATACATACGCAGATCTTTTCACATACAAAGACACACACGCACACATTTATTTCCGTGTGTGATCTGACAAATAACAACACGTGTCAAGTTTGTTGTTTTACTCTCTTAAATGTACTGCTTTTAAACATCATTTGATCCCAGAAAAAGGGAGCGCACCGTTCCTGGAAACACTGCAATACCAGGTCGATGCGTAGAGTGGACAGAGCAAGCCCCGCTTCCATCTCCGTGGCTCAAAAATCCATTTAATATATGGTCTCCAGATAGGGGACGTATCAGATTTTTTTTTTTTTTTTTATTACAAAACATAATACCCAAATCCTTACATAACATCAAGTCTCTCTTCCTCCACCACATACATTGTATGACTGCACACATTCTTCAAAGACACTCAATCAACTTGCTTCGAGTTGTAACAAATGAGGGACCATGCAATCTACTAGGGGTTTCCACCTCTCTCTGCCCGTGTACATACCCCACTTGTGGATGTCCCATTTAACCCTCCCACGGACCTCCTCCATCACCCTTCTCACTATCCCCTCAGGCCCCACAATTGTCCTCCTTTTGATTAGTGACTGTCTGTCCTCCCAGATCCCTTTCTTGATCAAACTTATAATTAACCAGAGTGTAAAGGTTTCCTTTCCACCTGTTCCCCTCTTAACACCATTTTTCACAACATCTCCTGATACACAGAAAGCTTCTGAAACCTTCCCCAGTAACCGTTTTGCCTTGCTCCACACCCTCTGCACCATGGGGCAATCCCAAAAGACATGCCTAATATTCTCCTCTGCTCTACACGCCCTTTGAGGACAGCCCCCCTCTTTTGCCAGCCCGTGTCGGTGCATATTTTCTCTCACCGGCAAGCACCCCTGATAACATAGCCAATTCAAGTCTCTGAGACAATTGTCCAGTCCCTTAGGCTGGAATTCCTGCCAGACACACGTCAGGGCTCCCGTTTTACATCCCCCCGTGATCCTATCCCTTACTGTACCATACAGCACCCTCAAAACTAAGCATATAGCCTTATCTTTGCTCTCTGGATTTCTCCCCATCCACACAGCTGCATGTTTAAAATGCCACGGTATCACCTCGGCCCTAAGCCCGGCATTTGACCACTCCATCACGTATCGTGCTTGATAAGAAAAAAACAGCTGAAGAAAGTACCCTGAAGGATGCTCAATGGGCTTTGCCAATTGTAGTAAAATAGAGTGCACAAACAAACAGTCAAACTTCAAATGTAAATGAGGGACATCCCGACCCCCCCTGCCCATTGGCTGGGCCACTTCTAATCTCTTCACATACTCGTACCGTCCCCCCCAGATGAAATTGAACACTGTTCTCATTACGTAGCATCCCCCGGCTTACCCTATCAAAGGCCTTTGCCTGATTTAGACTGACCACCATCAATGGGAGATTCCTATCCTCCGCCCAGGCAATTACGTCCCTCACCAACTGCAGGTTCCACTTAATACTCCACCCCTCTACCCCACAGGTTTGGTCCACGTGTACTACATACGGCAAAGCCTTCCTCAGCTTGTCTGCCATGAGCTTTGCTGCTACTTTATAATCTACTGTTAACATCGTGAGGGGTCTATAATTAGAAATATCAGATATGTCTCCTTTCTTATGTAACAATGTCAACACTCCTGTCACCATCGAATTACTTATATGCTTAGTCTCCAAGGATTTTGTGATTACCTCAACCAGATGTGGCCCCAAAACATAAAAAAAGGAAACGTAAAATTCCACTGGCAACCCATCTATTCCTGGCACCTTTCTTGTCTTCATCCGTTTCACCACATCCCTAACCCCCCCAGGACCGTTTTGGACAGACAGTTTATAAACCTGTCCCTTTCCACCTTTACAGTTTCCCTCTCACTAAAAAACTGTCTAAAATGATCAGTCACATACTCCACAATCCTCCTCGCATCTGATTACATCACCCCCCCTTATCTTTTAACCCGTCGATCATTTGTTTGCTTTTATACCGCCTTACAGACTGCAGGACTGCTGCTAAACATTTCTCTCCACTTTCCCTACAATCTTGCCTCACCTTAAACAAATATCCCTTAGCTTGTTCCTCATAAATAGCACGAGGCTGCCTCTTAAGCAGATCATAATCCTCCCAATTACCTTAGCCCCCATATTCTTCTCAGTGAGCCTGAACTCTAGCTGCCTCTGCAGGGACCTTTATTCTCTTCAGGACCTCCAAGCCCTTCTCTTACATAACCCCACTATCCATTTTTTTGACCGCAATTTGACCATTTCCCACCAGTCCAGCACATTACCGTATAGCGGTTTTAGTCCTTCTAAACCTCTAAAAAAAACTATAGTCTTCCCCAAAGCCATGCACCTGCAGCACTTGTGTGTTTAATCTCCAGTACCCTTTTCCAAAGGTCAGACCGTGACTCTTAATTGCCACCCATACCATGTCATGATCTGAAAAAAATGCTGGTTTAACCCCACCCCTCACAGGCTCTATAATCTTCGATAGAAACACGTAATCCAACCTTTTGTCCACCCCTCTAGAGTTTCACCATGTTGATCTCGCTAGGTCCGGCTTAATTACTTTTGCACTATCAACTAGGCAATGACCTTTAAGTACCTCCTCAAGAATGCCTATGCTACTGTCACCCTTGTCCTCTAACTGTACATTAAAATCCCCACCCAAAATTATACACCTGTTACTGGCACAAACTATCATTAATGTCTTAAATAATGATTTCCTCTCATCTATACCTTGAGGGCAATAAACAGAAATTAATCTAAACTCTACTCCCTCAAAAGAATGTCAACCACTAGCACCCTCCCTTGTGCGGCAGAAAATAAATTCTCCACTGTAACCCCCTGTTGCCCAATTAGTATACCCACCCCAGAGGAATGAACACCCCCCACACTCCAAAAAGCCCCCTCCCTGCCCCACTCCCCAGAAAACCTTTAAACGTCACCTGAGCTTTTTAGATGAACCTCTTGCAAAAAGAAAACAGTACAATTACAATGATGCAAAAACGAAAAAACAGCTTTTCTCTTGACTGGGTCTCTTAGACCTCTAACCTTAATAGTCCCAACAATCAGTTCTTCCCCCATCCAAACCTTCATGTTCTTACTTGGCATTAATTGTCCTCCCAACCGCCTACTTCATTCTTATTTCTGTCCTGACCAGTTCCCTCGCCCTCAGCCTCCATCAAATCTGACCCCCCTAAGGACGTCACACCCAAATCGGTGGCTTTGTCTTCATTATTTCCCGTCTCCCTGCCCTTCAAATGCCTCGTTAACTGAAAAATAGCCACTGTGTTGTCCTCCTCGAGGCTCTCCTGACTACTCGTGGCCGAAGCTTCATTGGAGGGGCTTTGCTCTGGAGGGGTTTCAGCCTTCACTCTCTTCCTTGAACTCCCCTTCTTTTTGTCTCCTTTCCTGACGAGTTGCTTCCCGTCTGTTTCCGGTTCAACCGGGGGTGTGTACACATCTGCAAGCGTCATTTCCACCTCTTTATTCTTCTCCTGCTCGACAGATTTAACCTGCTCTTTTTAAGCACCTCCAAGAAAGTAGCCATGACCTCTTCCATGTCCCCGATGGCGTCCTTTCCTTCTGAACCGCTCTGGCCCGCTATCCAAGGAGCTGTTCAGCTACACCAGAAGCACTCGTGTTCCCACCCACACCCGCTGCTTTTAGCCGTTGATCTTCTCCTGCTGGTACACGGACCCTTCTTTGTGCATTAGCACACTCTTTAATTAAATGGCCAAGCGCACCGCAGCTGTAACATGTCTTGGGAACTGTGCAATCTTTTGCTGAGTGACCTAGGAGGCCGCACCGCCGACATCTCTCCTCACCACACTTTCCATCGTTGTGTCCGTACCTTCGACATCTTCTACAAAAAGGGGGCTGTCTGGAATAAAACAGGTAGCCTTTGTCAGCTCCAATATTGAAATATGCCGGGGGGTGCATAAAGCCGTCAAAACCGCTCCCTTCAGCCCTTAAAAGGACTTGGAACTGCCTTTTCCCAGTCCATAGCCCAACGCTACCTCTCAGATATCTTGCAGGAGTAAGTACCTCAGCATATTTTGCCAGGAAGCCAATTAATACCACATCCGTGACATAGGGATTGAACATGTGCAGAGTGATCACTTTGAAATTCGGCCTGTCCAAGCTTATTAAATCAAAATGAGCCATCAGGCCTACCTTATTGCACTTTGCAATCTACTCCAGGGCAGCTTTGAAGAGCTCCCCTGTGTGTAAAGTGACATCAAAACAACGTTCCTGCCTGTTGGTCTGTAGACAGTAGATGTCTTCCACCTTCATCCTCAGCTTCTCCAGGAGTACCGTCCTAGCAAAAAATTATCTCTCCATTATTTCCGTTTCCACCTTATTCACTTGAAATCTCATTGTATTTCTCAGCCCCGCCCTGGGCACTGAGGGCGCCATTTTGTAATATATATGTGTGTGTGTGTGTGTGTTTGAAAGAGAGACAGAGAAAATCAAGGCTAATGTATACACATACACCTAAAGTTCAGTACGTGACCTGGAATGCATATACACGCTGAGGTCGACCAGTTAAAGGCATTCCCATTGCCAGCAGGCACTCCTTTGTTTGGTGCTGTTGTGAACTAAACGAAATAAACTTTGGTTTAATGAATGAACGCTTGTAGGCAGCAGCATAACGTTTCTCTTTGTAACGAAGACAGGCAAAGGTTTTAGAAGACGTAATCCACCTGAATCAAGCTTGTGCGGTGCCAGGGAGAAAGAGCGGACTCAACCGAAACTTCCTTACTAACAGTTACAGAAGCCCTAAGGAGGGCAAGAGCTGAGTCCAAATCATCTGTTCTCATTCTCTTAGACCTTTCTGCAGCCTTCGACACAGTTAACCATCACATTCTTCTGTCCGCCCTCTCTTCACTGGGCATCACTGGAACTTCACTCTCCTGGTTTAAATCCTATCTCACAGATAGGTCCTTCAAGGTAGCTTGGTGAGGTGAAGTGTCCAAATCACACCAACTAGTCACCGGGGTCTCTCAAGGATCGGTTCTTGGGCCTCTGTTCTTCTCCATATAAAGCACATCACTGGGTTCCATCATACAAGCACATGGTTTCTCCTACCATTGTATTGCTGATGACACTCAACTTCACCTCTCGTTTCATCCAGATGATTCCACGGTAGCCACACAAGTCTCAGACTGCCTGGCTGACATCTCTTCTTGGATGAAAGATCATCACTTACAACTCAACCTGGCCAAGACTGAGCTTCTCATCCTTCCTGCCACTCTGTCAGAACAGCACCAGCTTACCATCCAACTTGGTCCATCAAAGATAACCCCATCGACTTCAGTCACGTTACTAAAACAACTCGTCATGCAGGTTTGCATTGTACAACATTAGAAAGATCAGACGCGTTCTTAACAGAACATGCAACACAGCTTTTCGTCCAGGCTCTTGTCATTTCTAGACTGGATTACTGTAATGCTCTTCTGGCTGGTCTCCCAGCCTGTGCTTTCAAACCTCTGCAAATGATCCAGAATGCTGCTGCACGCCTGGTCTTCAATGAGCCCAAAAGAGCACATTAAACACCTCTGCTCATCTCTGTGCACTGGCTCCCAGTAGCGGCACGCATTAAGTTCAAGGCACTGGTGCTTGCTAACAGAACAGCCACTAACACAGCACCCATCTACCTCAACTCTCTCTTACAGACCTACATCCCCTCCAGAAGTCTGCAGTCTGAAAACGAGCGGCACCTCATTGTTCCTTCACAGAGAGGCAGGAGATCCATCTTAAGGCCATTTTTTTCACTGTTCCCTGCTGATGGAACAATCTTCCTGTTTCCATCAGGACGGCTGGATCAATTTCACAATTCAAAAAACAGCTGAAGACCCACCTCTTCCGTGAGCACTTAACTGTCTAATAATAAATTTAAAAAAATACCTTCTAGCTTTTTTCTTCCTTTTCTAATGTTCTCTATATAATTGCTTATACTATCTTGACATTGTATCTGAAACTTTGTATTACTAGCACTTCTCATGAATATTGCTTACTTAGACGAATCACTTGCTGTTTTCCTCAATTGTAAGTCGCTTTGGATAAAAGCGTCTGCCTAATGAATAAATGTAAATGTAAATGTGGTGTCCGCCAGGGGTGTCCGTTTTTTCTCCTCCTGTATGTGGTATGTGTTTATTGAACCATTAGCACAAATCTTGAGAAGGGACAGATGGATAAAAGGACTGGACATCCCAGGGACAGGTGGACTGACAGCGACATGTGTTTTATAAATGGATGACATAACTATTTTAGCAACAGCATTTTATCGATACAGAGAACCCTTGACCTGACAGATTGGTATGGCCGGGCCTAAGGTGCCAAACTCAATAGAAGTAAGTCTGAGGCCCAGCTCTTCGGCCCGTGGGGACAGATCGACAAAGCAGGATTGGATGTGGATTTTAAAGAGACCGATCTTAAGATTTTAGGAGTTAAATTTGATAAAACGTGTGGAGGACAAGGAAACTGGGCAGAAAAAATAGGGAAAGTTAGGCAACGACTGGGTTTTTGGGGACTGAGACAGCTGTCCTTTGAAGGCAAAATTTAAATTTTTAAAGCTGTTATTTTACCTGTGATCTTTCTCGTATGTTCTGTTTTTAGCCCCCCAAAAGATTTTATTACACAACTGGAGAGGGCAGTGTTCTACTTTCTGTGGGGGTCTAAGTGGGAGCATCTGAAGAGGGAAGTGGTCAAGAAGAGAAGGGAGAATGGGGAAAAAGGCCTCCCAGACCCCCTTTTGTTTTTAGCCAGTCGTTTAACCGCCCTACATCTTGGGTAAGACTGAAAGTTTTACCCATTGATTTAACAATCCCTGTGTATTTTAATCTCCCTAAAGAGTACAATTTTATCAAGAATTTTTTAAAGAAACAAGGTCTAGAGAACCAATAAGTCACCATTTTACCTAACCACAAGTCTCTTGTCTCCCTTGTGCATGACCAGGAACCAGTTAGTCCAGTTCACAGATCTTGAGAAGGGATAAATGGATCAAAGGACTGGACATTCCGGGAACGGGTGGACTGACAGCAACTTGTGTGTTATACATGGATGACGTAACCCTTTTAGCTACGGATGTTTTATCAATACGAAGAGCGATGGACTTGACTGACTGGTACGGTCAGGCCTCGGGCACCAAGCTTAACAGAAGCAAGTCCGAGGCCCAGCTCTTCGGACCGTGGGGGAACATTAACACGAGTGGACTGGATTTGGATTTTAAAGAAACTGATCTTAAAATTTTAGGGGTTAAATTTGACAATGAGGGGGGAGAACAGAGTAACTGGACGGACATGATAGGGAAAGTCAGGCAAAGACTGGGATTTTGAGGACTAAGACGGATGACAATAGAGGGCAAAGTTTTAATTTTTAAAGCTGTGATTTTACCCCTGCTTTTACTTGTGTGTTCTGTTTTTAGGAATTTTCTTTTAGAGCTGGAGAGGGCGGTGTTTTACTTCATGTGGGGGTCTAAGTGGAAAAGGCTCAAGCGGGAAGTGGTAAAGAAAAGACCAGAAAACGGTGGAAAAGGCCTGTTTTTAGGAAGTCGCTTTGCCGCCCTTCACATAAAATATGCGGTGACCCCATCCAGAGACAACAAGACTGCAGCTATGACCCGGTTCTGGATGGGGTCATATTTACGATCTCTCCATATTTTAGAAGTTGATCTGAGAATCCCAGTGGCTTTTAACTTGACTAAGGAGTACAATTTTATTAAAACGTTTTTAAAAAACATGTCTTAGAGAACGTAGATGTCACTGTTTTGACTAACCATAAGTCTCTTGTCTCTCTTGTACAGGACCTGGAAACAGTGAGTCCAGTTCCAGGCCTCACTCTAGGTGAGGCCAAACAAGTTTGGAGGAGCATTGCCCACCCTGCTCTTCTGAACAGGCACAAAGACCTGGCGTGGATGGTAGCCCATGAAATCCTCCCGGTCAGAGCGGTCATGCACTCCAGAATGATGGCTAAAAATCCAGCCTGCCCACGTCCGGGGTGCAATGCCCCAGAGACAGTTCGACACCTGCTCTGGGAGTGCGGCAACTGGCCCCCTGTATTTCCCGAGCCTGCCAGCAGGTGGAACCCAGATGGACTATAAGCTCGCCATCAACGGGGTGGGCCGGGGCTTGAGAGATTTGTCGTCGCAGCATTTTGGCTCGCTCTGGCTCACCCTGAACACCATCAAAGACGTCCTCTGGACTACCAGAAACCTGCTGGTGGGGAAACAGGTTGCGGTGCCCCTCCACGCATGCGAGCACCGGGCCTTGTCATTCGGAGGAGGGGGCTGGGGTACCGCTTAGGGTCCCGGCTTTGCCACCGCACTTGATTGCCCGTAGATGCACCCTCACCACTTACGGCTACGGGAACAGCGGGCGAGCGGGCCGGAGGGAGGGGATTTCCGCTGGGCACCTGAAGCAGAAGGAAAAGTTTTTGTTCTGCAAAGCGGGGCGACGGACATCTTGGTAGGGACTCACCTCGGTTCTGGACAACAGACGACGAGAGACAATGTTTTTTTTTTAAATAGCTGTGATTTTAGGGAAACATTTCTGCTTTTTATATCTTTCAGAAGAGTTTTAAACTTTTTTTAGGCACTAAGTATTTATTTCACATGGTTTGTATTTTAATGGACTTCAACTTTCAGAATAGGCAAATTCATGTTTTAAAAAATGCAATTGTGAAGTTTCTTTTAAATGCCAAAATGTCATGAAAAAAAAATGTGTACACTGTGACAATAAAACTTTTTTCGAAAGAAAAAAATCTGTTCTTATCAGTTTAATATCTGATACGTCCCCTATCTGGGGACCATATATTAAATGGATTTTTGAGCCGCGGAGATGGAAGCGGGGCTTGCTCCGTCCACTCCACGCATCGACCTGGTATTGCAGTGTTTCCAGGAACGGTGCGCTCCCTTTTTCGGGGATCAAATGATGTTTAAAAGCAGTACATTTAAGAGAGTAAAACAACAAACTTGACACGTGTTGCTATTTGTCAGAACACACGCGGAAATAAATGCGCGCGAGCTCGTGTGTGTCTCTTTTCGTTGTGTGTGAAAAGATCTGTTTAGAAACGCCAGCGCTTGGTTTAAACTCTAGTTAAATCGAAGAAGAAATCCAAAAACAGACAAAGTGTTACGTTTCCTAACCCAGATGTAACACGTTAAGCATATGTGGACGGTCGGTTTCAAAGTTGCCTTCATGTGTTATACGGAGAAATAGATTGAAACGTTCTGCTGAACGGGCCCGAAACGGTCCTTAAATTAGGGTCAACGTTGATGTGCATTGAAGAGGCAAGAACGGTCCATCTGGCCTGAGAGTGGGCAACTTATACTTACCTGGCAGGGGAGATACCATGATCAGGAAGGTGGTTCACCCAGGGTGAGGCTCGGCCATTGCACTCCGGTTGTGCTGACCCCTGCGAATTCCCCAAATGTGGGAATCTCGACTGCATAATTTCTGGTAGTGGGGGACTGCGTTCGCGCTCTTCCCTGATCAATTGTTTAAAAAAAAGGAGATTCGGCTCGCTCAGCGTGTATATGTAACTCAGGTCCCGCACTCAAATTTAGGTGTATACACAGGCCTTGATTTTCTCTGTCTCTCTTTCTTACACACACACACACATATATTACAAAAGTGTCCATCAGGAACCAGTTGAACGCCGTTTATTTAAGGTGTTCAGGCAGTTAAAAGCCTTTTATTTAAAGGTTTCCGCTAGTTAAACCCCGTTTATTTAGAGGTTCCCGATGTGGTGGAACACAACATTAAATCTCCAGGTATATGGTGTTGCATTCGTTCCAAAGCAACGAAGGCAGGCGCTTAAAAACAAACTGTCAAGCAACGGCGGCGCCTGCGGCCTTCGCCTGATGTCTTCGTTACAAAGAGAAACGTTATGCTGCTGCCTATAAGCGTTCATTCATTAAACCAACGTTTCTTTCGTTGAGTTCACAACAGCATCAAACAAAGGAGTGCCTGCTGACAACAGGAATGCCTTTAACCGGTCGACCTCAGCGTGTATATGCATTCCAGGTCACGTACTAAACTTTAGGTGCATGTGTATACATAGGCCTTGATTTTCTCTGTCTCTCTTTCAAACACACACACACAAACACATATATTACAAAAGTGCCCAACTGGAACCAGTTGAACGTCGTTTTTTTAAGATGTTCTGGCAGTTAAAAGCCGTTTATTAAAAGGTTTCCCCGCGTTTATTTAGAGGTTCCCGATGTGGCGGAACACAACATTAAATCTCCAGGTACATGGTGTTGCATTCGTTCCAAAGCAACGAAGGCAGGCGCTTTAAAACAAACTGTCGAGCAACGACGGCACCTGCGGCCTTCGCGTGCATTCGTTACAAAGAGAAACTTTAGGCTACCTACACGCTTTCGTTCGTTAAACCAACGTTTCCTTCGTTACGAGCACAACAACAGAAAACGAAGTAGTGCCTGCTGGCAACGAAAATGCATTTTAGCCGACCGTTAACAAAGAGAAACGTTATGCTGCTGCCTACACGCGTTCATTCGTTAAACCAACGTTACTTTCGTTAAGTTCACAACAGCATCAGACAAAGGAGTGCCTGCTGGCAACGGGAATGCCTTTACCCGGTCGACCTGAAGCGAGACAAACGGAGTTGAACGCCAAAACGAATGCACTCACGTTGAACTTTCAAGTGAAACTTCAGTCGCCCTTGGGATGAAATACTTATCTTACTTCTAACATGTATTCGAAGAAAACCAAATAACCTTGTATTGTGGCATTGTAAAAGGTGCGCAGGAACGCCTTTAACAAAACTTATCAATTGTGGCATTGTAAAAGGTGCGCAGGAACGTCTTTAATTTGAGAATAGCGCACAGTATAGCACGAAAGGTCATGGTCATGCCTGTCTCGCTGCATGTGTGTGTGTGTGTGTGTCTGCTGTCTGCCGGTCTCTCTGCCTGCCTGTCCCTCTGCCCTCACGCCGAGCCGCATGCGCAGCGCACCGCACCGCACCGCACCGCCACGCCAATAGCCCGTGCCGTCTCCGGCTCCCCAGCTCGCAGCGTAAAGTAGGCATCGCTTCTCGGCCTTTTGGCTAAGATCTTGTATCTGGTCAGAAGGTGGCGCCGCGATCGCCTCTCGTGGGTCTTCGGCTGTATTTTTTTTTCAATAATACTAGCCCTCAAATCTCGGGAGGTATACTGCTGCAGCTTTGTTTGCTCAAGCGGTTTTTAAGGATATCTCTTTTCTCAGATTCGTTTTAAGGTAAGTGCTTTTACTTATTTATTGTGATTTTATTGTCTATTTATTATTGTTTTATTTGAGTTGTAGTTTGCTGCGGGTGCCTGTAACATGTCGGCTGCCCGTGCCGGCATGCGGAGGCACCACAGCGTGCGCTTTCTTTTAAAAACTGTGGATGGTAAGCTCCTGGAGATGTCGCGCTTGGACTTCTCCAGGAAGCTGATCCAAAAGGCGCTCGGTTTCAACCCATCTGACCTCAATTGTTTAATGACTCTGCCCCAAGGTAAAGGTTTTGATCTAAGTTTGCAGAATGCTTCCTTGTTAAACGTTTTTTGGCCAAAGTTTGAGGCTTGCAAGACCCAGTTCTCTGCATTCACAGTTGAGAAACTCTCTGATAATTCACTGAAAACGGTAATTGTTAGGATGTTCAATGAAACTGTGACTGGAGATGATATTTGTGTATGGCTGGGCAGATACTGCACGGTTCGGAGCAAACCAGTTAAAGTGGTAGATGAGGACGGCATCTGGAACTGCTCTTGGCGAATTCCCATTCAACAATGGGAAGACGCTGAGGGCTTCCAGGGCCTGAGACAACTGCCCTCTATGATTGTGTTGGGAGAAAACCGGGGCTACATCCATTATCAGGGAATGCCCAAACTTTGTAGGAAATGTGGAAAGGTTGGGCATCTAGCGGAGGCCTGCCAAGAAATAGTTTGCGGAAAGTGTAGAGAAATTGGTCATCTTTTTGAAGAATGTACCAATGGCAGAAAGTGTAATCTTTGTGGTGAGTTTACCCATCTCTATAGAGATTGCCCGAAAAGTTTTGCCAACAAATTGAAAAGCAACAAAATGGCTGCCCCACAAGCCGAGCTATCAAAGGAACAAAGAAAAGAGGCGGACCCGGAGGTTGTGGCGGGAAATTTAAATCCCCAGCCAACCGTAGGGATTGGGCAGGAACAAGGAAGTTGGGCAGCCAAAGGGGTGGAGTCTAAAACACCCTCAGCACCAGGGGAGGTAGTAACCCCAGTTTCAATGGAAGAGCAGGACGAAACTACCTCCCTAGTCACCGTGTCTGAGGTAAGTGGGGAGGTTAGTGGGAGTGAAACCGAGTGCTCCTTTCCAAATGCTCAACTGCAAAAACGACCTGCGGGGTCTCCTTTGTTTGAAACAGAGGAGAAAAGGCTAAGGGCAACACAAGGTCTAGACAGATCTGAAATGGAAAATCCAGAACGTTTGTGGCCCCAAAGCTCCCCGAATGAAGTTTCATTTTTGCAGGTAAAGCTGAGATCATCATCGCCAAAGGAGTCACAAGAGGATCTCTCTGTGGCTCCTCTGGTAACATATGCCTGCTGTTCTTCCTCCAACTTAGTGGAGATAAAAGAAGAGCAGGTATCCCACGAAATTTTATGATTTTAACGTTATCTGTAGTCTTTTAATGTTCCTCTAACGATGTTTTTAAGTCTCATACCCCTTTTTACCATATTGCTTATGACCCTCACCATCTCCACCATTAATGTAAGGAGTGTGAGGTCCACCACAAGACCACAGAACATTTTATCATTTTTAAAAGATGTAAAGGCTGATGTGTTTTTATTGCAAGCATGTGGTTTGCCCTTTTTAAATAACTACAGGAAGTGGGAGGAGAAGTGGACCTCAGGCCCTTCACTGTGGAGCGGCTCCAACTTTAACAAATCTGACGGAGTTGCCCTATTAATAAAAAACCCACACGTCTTGGTAAAGGGGAGCACAGTGGTAAGGGATGGCCGGGCCATTTTAGCCAACATTACTTTTTTAGGTCAGGATTTAAATGTTCTTAACGTGTATGGTTTTACTGGAAAAAATGAAAGGTATGAGCTTTTAGAGGACTTGCAGCCCCACATGTTAGGTAGGGCCCCCTGGTGGTGGCAGGGGATTTTAACTGTGTTTTAAGTCTGAAAGATAGGAAGGGGGCAGCGGATGATTTTAAAGTGGACAAGACATCGGTTTTATTGCAAGGCATAATAAGGGATTTTAAATTAGTCGACTGTTTTAAAACAATGCATCATAGAGAGGAGGGCTTCACCTGGTTCAGTGGTGATGGTACCAGAGCCTCTCGAATCGACTATGTTTTTACGAGAGACTGCTCGCCAACCGATGCAACATTGACCCCCCTCTTCTTTTCAGATCACATGATGCTGTCGTGCACTCTTTCATTACCCACTGGTGTGACTGTAGGGAAAGGGTTGTGGAAGCTGAACTGCTCCCTGTTGGAGGATGAGGAAGTAGTTCGAGAATACAGGGAGCAGTTCAGCCAATGGCAAACCCTCCAGGACTTTTTTGAATCACGTTCACTGTGGTGGGAGATGGTAAAAGACAGGACTGGACATTTTTTTAGAAAGAAAGGGAAAGAGAGGAAAAATAAAGAACGAAGATGCATGTTGGGGCTGCAAAAGAGGTTACAGAGGTATTTTAATCTTTTAAATAAAGGGTTTGATTTTAGTGATGAAATTAAGGAAGTTAAAGAAGAAATGCTGATTTTATCCAACATCCAGAGTAAAGGGGTCCTTTTAAGAAGCAAGGAAAGAGAAACAGAAGAAGGTGAAAAGTGCACAAGGTATTTTTTCAAGAAGATTATTGTAAGGGGGGGGACTTTAACTTCTCTTAAAGTGGGAGGAAGCGAAGTGGAAAAAACCCAACATATTCTTGAAGGGGTGGAAAGTTTCTATAAAGAATTGTACAGTTTCAAAGAAGTACAAGATGACACTGCAGAAGAAGTCTTAGAGTTTTTAGACAAAAAAGTAAATGATGGAAATGTGCTTTTATCTCAAGATTTTACACTTTTAGAAATCCAGAAAGCTCTTAAAAGTTTTAAAAAAGGTAAGTCTCCAGGAATAGATGGACTCCCTTTAGAGTTTTATGCAACCTTTTGGGATATTTTAGCACATGATTTATTGACTGTTTTTAAAGACTTTGACACAATGGACAGACTTCAAGACAGTTTTAGAAGAGGGATAGTCTCTTTACTTTACAAAAAAGGCGACAGGACTGACTTAAGGAACTGGAGACCCATCACGCTTTTAAATTTTGATCTTAAACTTTTTAGTAAAGTTTTAGCAACACGTATGTCGACTGTTCTAGAGGACGTAATCCACCCGAATCAAGCATGTGCGGTGCCCGGGAGGAAGATCACGGACAGCTTAGTGCTGATTAGAGACGCCATCTGTTATGCGAGAGACAGGAATATCCGGCTAGTAGTCCTAAATTTAGACTTTGAAAAAGCCTTTGATCGGGTCTCGCACCAGTACCTTTTCTGGGTGCTGCAAAAAATGGGTTTTCCAGGGAGGTTTATAGCCTGGGTGGGACTGCTGTACAATGGCCTAGTCAGCAAATTTCTGGTAAATGGGCACTTAACCAATGCAGTGAATATATGCAGTGGTGTCCGTCAAGGGTGTCCTTTATCCCCCCTCCTGTATGTGGCTTGTATTGAGCCACTGGCACAAATCTTGAGAAGGGACAAATGGATTAAAGGACTGGACGTGCCGGGGACAGGAGGACAAAAGACGACTTGTGTTTTATATATGGACGACGTGACCCTTTTAGCTACGGACATTTTATCTATACAAAGAGCACTCGACCTAACGGACTGGTACGGTCGGGCCTCCGGCGCTAAGCTCAATAGAAGCAAGTCGGAGGCCAAACTCTTTGGACCAAGGGAGGGTGTTGACAAGGGAGGACTGCAGGTAGATTTTAAAAAGACAGATCTTAAAATTTTGGGTGTTAAATTTTATCAAGAAGGGGGAGGACAAGGAAATTGGAAAGACATGGCAGGGAAAGTTAGGCAACGGCTGGGTTTTTGGGGACTGAGACAACTGACTATGGAAGGCAAAGTTTTAATTGTTAAATCTGTGATTTTACCTTTGCTCTTACTTACATGTTCTGTTTTTAGCCCCCCCAGGAGTTTTATATTAGAAACCGAGAGAGCGGTGTTTTATTTCCTATGGGGATCCAAATGGGAAAGAGTGAGGAGGGAGGTGGTGAGGAAAAGACCCGAAAACGGTGGAAAAGGCCTCCCAGACCTCACCCTCTTTTTAGCCACTCGTTTTACTGCCCTGCACATCCAATATGCAGTGACCCCATCCAGGGGGAACAAGACAGCGGCGATGGTCAGATTTTGGATGGGGTCCTATTTAAGATCTCTGACAATTTTACCAGTAAATTTACAAACACCGGTGTCTTTGAATCTCTCAAAAGAATACTGTTTATTAAGAAGTTTTTAAAAAAAACACGCCCTTGAGAACCAAGATGTCACTGTTTTAACTAACCACAAGTCTCTTGTCTCTCTTGTACAGGACCGGGAAACAGTGAGTCCAGTTCCAGGCCTCACTCTAGGTGAGGCCAAACAAGTTTGGAGGAACGCTGCCCACCCCGCTCTTCAGAACAAGCTCAAAGACCTAGCGTGGATGGTGGCTCATGAAATCCTCCCGGTCAGGGCGGTTATGCACTCTAGAGGGATGGCCAAAAATCCAGCCTGCCCACATCCGGGGTGCAATGCCCCGGAGACAATTCGACACCTGCTCTGGGAGTGCGGCACTGCCCGGGGCCTGTGGACCAGAACTGGCCCCCTGTATTTCCCGAGCCTGCCAGCGGGTGGGGTCCAGATGGACTATAAACTCGCCATCAACGGGGTGGGCCGGGGCTTGAGAGATTTGTCGTCGCAGCATTTCGGCTCGCTCTGGCTCACCCTGAACACCATCAAAGACGTCCTCTGGACTACCAGAAACCTGCTGGTGGGGAAACAGGTTACAGTGCCCCTCCACGCGTGCGAGCGGATGGTGAAATCTTCGCTGCAGGGGCACCGGGCCTTGTCATTCGGAGGAGGGGGCTGGGGTACCGCTTAGGGTCCCGGCTTTGCCACCGCACCTGATTGCCCGTAGATGCACCCTCACCACTTACGGCTACGGGAACAGTGGGCCGGAGGGATAGGATTTCCGCCGGGCACCTGAAGCAGAAGGAAAAGTGTTGGTTCTGGGGAGCGGGGTGATGGACATCTTGGTAGGGACTCACCCCGGTTCTGGACAACAGATGACGAGAGGCAGTGGTTTTTTAAAAAAAAGCTGTGATTTTAGTGAAAAAGTTTGGTTTTAAATCTTTCGGGAGAGTTTTAAACTTGGGATTTCTAGAGAAACGTTATGCTGCTGCCTATAAGCGTTCATTCATTAAACCAACGTTTCTTTCGTTGAGTTCACAACAGCATCAAACAAAGGAGTGCCTGCTGACAACAGGAATGCCTTTAACCGGTCGACCTCAGCGTGTATATGCATTCCAGGTCACGTACTAAACTTTAGGTGCAAGTGTATACATAGGCCTTGATTTTCTCTGTCTCTCTTTCTCACACATATATTACAAAAGTGCCCAACAGGTAACGGGAATGCCTTTACCCGGTCGACCTGAAGCGAGACAAACGGAGTTGAACGCCAAAACGAATGCACTCACGTTGAACTTTCAAGTGAAACTTCAGTCGCCCTTGGGATGAAATACTTATCTTACTACTAACATGTATTCGAAGAAAACCAAATAACCTTGTATTGTGGCATTGTAAAAGGTGCGCAGGAACGCCTTTAACAAAACTTATCAATTGTGGCATTGTAAAAGGTGCGCAGGAACGTCTTTAATTTGAGAATAGCGCACAGTATAGCACGAAAGGTCATGGTCATGCCTGTCTCGCTGCATGTGTGTGTGTGTGTGTGTCTGCTGTCTGCCGGTCTCTCTGCCTGCCTGTCCCTCTGCCCTCATGCCGAGCCGCATACGCAGCGCACCGCACCGCCACGCCAATAGCCCGTGCCGTCTCCGGCTCCCCAGCTCGCAGCGTAAAGTAGGCATCGCTTCTCGGCCTTTTGGCTAAGATATCTTATCTGGTCACAAGGGCTCGCTGCGATCGCCTCTTGGAGATTTTTGACGGTGTTATTCATTTTCACAAGTCGTAAGCTTCAGGAGGTATATATATTTTATATATTTATTGCTCAGTTGTTGCTTTTATTCTGTTTTTCTCTAACAGTTTTGAAACAAAACAAGAAACTTCTTCGTGAGGAAACTTTTAAGGTGAGTTTTGTATATTTATTTATTTATTGCTGTTTTTAAACGCTTGTGTGTGTATTTTATTGCAGGGTTTTTAACGTGTATTTTATCGCCCTGTGGGTGCCTCTACCATGTCGGCTCCCCGTGCCAGCGTGCGGAGGCACCACAGTGTGCGCTTTTTATTTAAAGAAATAGATGGAAAGCTCCTGGGGATATCACGTCTTGATTTCTCCAGGAAGCTGATACAGAAAGCACTTGGTTTTAATCCCAATGATTTAAATTGTTTGATGGCTCTGCCCCAGAATAAAGGATTTGATGTAAGCTTTACAAACGCTTCCCTGTTAAACGTTTTCTGGCAAAGATTCGAGGTTTGTAAGACCCAGTTCTCAATGCTTACTGTTGAGAAACTTTCTGATAGTTCACTTAAAACTGTAATTGTCAGAATGTTTAATGAAACAGTGAGTGGAGATGACATTTGTGTCTGGCTGGGTAGATATTGCACGGTTCGAGGCCAACCAGTCAAAGTGGTGGATGAGGATGGCATCTGGAACTGCTGTTGGCGTGTCCCCATTAAACAATGGGAGGACGCCGATGGCTTCCAGGGCCTGAAACAGCTACCCTCAATGATTGTGCTGGGAGAAAACCGAGGCTACATTCATTATCAAGGCATGCCCAAACTCTGTAGGAAATGTGGGAGATTTGGGCATCTGGTTGAAGCTTGTCAGGAAACTGTTTGCGGGAAGTGTAGAGAAATTGGTCACAGTTTTGAGGAATGTACCAATGGTGTAACCAGAAGGTGTAATCTTTGTGGAGAGAGCAACCACCTCTACAGAGATTGCCCCAAAAGTTTTGCCAACAAAGTGAAAAGTTACAAAATGGCCGCCCCACACGGGGGGAAAGGACGGAACAAAGAAAAGAGGCGGTCCCTGAGGTTTTGGCGGGAATTTCAAAAAACCAGCCAGCCTCAGGGATTGGTCAGGATGGAGGAAGTGGGGCGGCCAAGGGGGCGGAGCCAGTGATTTTAACTGAACAAGGAGAGGAAGTCACCTCTCAATCAGGGAGAAATAAGGAGGATGAAGAGGAGATGACTTCATCTCTTGTTACAGTGTCTGAGGCAAGTATTGGGTCCAGTGGGAGTGAAACGGAGATCTCACTCCCATTTGCTCAGGTGCAGAAGTGGCCTGCGGGCTCTCCTTTGTCAAAAACAGCAGACAAAAAAACAAAGGCAGCGCATCGGCCAGAGAGTGTCTCGTCTGAAGACTTGGGCCGCATGTGGCCCCAGGAGTCCCCGAATGAGGTTTCCTTCTTGCACATTAAGCTGAAAACATCATCACCCAAAGAGCTGCAAGAGGCTCTCCCTCTGCAGCTCTTCAGGCTTTAAACACTTGCCCTCCTGACTCCAATATCGTGGAGATAAAGGAGGAGCAGGTATCACAAAAAATGGTATGATTTTAATTGAAATCTGTAGTCCTTTTAATCGTGTCTAAAATGTTTTATCTAGCTTCATGCCTTTTAACCATACTGCTCATGACCCTCACTATTTCCACCATCAATGTGAGAAGCGTGAGGTCTACCATCCGAGCACAGAGTGTATTTTCGTTTCTGAAAATGTTAAAGTCAGACATATTTTTATTGCAAGAATGTGCCCTGCCTTTTTCAGCAAACTACAAGAAATGGGAAGAACTCTGGACCCCAGGCCCCTCATTTTGGAGCGGGTCAAATCTCAACAAGTGTGATGGGGTGGCCATGCTAATCAATAACCCCCATATCTTGGTGAAGGGTGGCACTGTGGTGCGGGATGGACGGGCCATTTTAACAAACCTGACTTTTTTAGATAGAGATTTTAAAGTTCTTAATGTGTATGGTTTTACAGATAAAAACGACAGGCATGAGCTTTTAAAAGACCTGCAGCCCCACATGTTAGGTAGGGTCCCCCTGGTGGTGGCAGGGGATTTTAACTGTGTTTTAAGTCACAAAGATAGGAAGAGGGCAGGAGACGATTTTAAGGTTGACAAGACATCGGTTTTATTGCAGGGAATAGTAAGTGATTTTAAATTAGTCGACTGTTTTAAAACTGTGCATCAAAGAGAGGAAGGCTTCACCTGGTTCAGTGGTGACGGCACTAGAGCCTCTCGAATCGACTATGTTTTTACAAGAAACTGCCCACCAACCGATGCTACATTGACACCCCTCTTTTTTTCGGATCACGTGATGCTGTCATGCACCCTTTCACTTCCCACTGGTATGACGATAGGTGGAGGGTTGTGGCGGCTAAACTGCTCCCTGTTAGAAGACGAAAGGGTAACAAGAGAATATAGGGAGCAGCTCAGCCAGTAGCAGACCCTCCAAGACTTTTATGATTCACGTGCACAGTGGTGGGAGATGGTGAAGGGCCGAACAAGACAGTTTTTTAGAAAGACAGGGAAAGATAAAAAGAATAAGGAAAAAAGGTGCATGGTGGGGCTGCAAAAAAGACTACAGAGATGATTTGATTTTAGGGAAGAGATTCACGAAGTGAAAAGGGAAATGTCAGCTCTAAGTGAAATTCAGAGTAAAGGTGTCATTTTAAGAAGTAGAGAAAAAGATATAGAAGATGGGGAAAAGTGCACTAGATATTTTTTTAAGAAAATAACTGCACGAAGTGGGGCAATAACAGCCCTGAAGGAAGCAGAGAAAGAAGTGCACACAGCCAATGGAATTTTAAGTGGAGTAGAACAATTTTACGGAAAACTATATAATGAAAACGATGTGGATGATGACACCATAAAGGAAGTTTTACAGTTTCTAGAGAAAAAGGTAAGTAATGAAAATGTGCTTTTATCCCAAGATTTTACCATTTTAGAAATTCAAAAATCTCTTAAAAGTTTTAAGGGGGGAAAGTCTCCAGGAATGGATGGCCTTCCCCTGGAGTTTTATCTGACTTTCTGGGACATTTTAGCACACTACCTACTGACTGTTTTTAAGGAATTTGAGACTTCAGACAGACTTCCGGACAGCTTTAGAGTAGGGATAGTTTCATTACTACACAAGAAAGGAGATAGGACTGACCTCAGAAATTGGCGCCCGATAACACTTTTAAATTTTGATCTCAAGCTTTTTAGCAAACTTTTATCTACACGAATGTCAACTGTTTTAGAGGACATAATCCACCCGGATCAAGCTTGTGCTGTGCCCGGGAGAAAGATCACGGACAGCCTAATTCTGATTAGAGACGCCATCTGTTACGCGAGAGACAGAAACATTAGACTGGTAGTTCTAAATTTAGATTTTGAGAAAGCCTTTGATCGGGTCTCGCACCAGTACCTGTTTCAGGTACTGCAAAAGATGGGGTTCCCAGGGAGGTTCCTAGCGTGGGTGGGACTGCTGTATAAAGATATAACCAGCAAAGTTCTTGTAAATGTGCATTTAACCAAAACTGTAAATATACGCAGCGGTGTCCGTCAGGGGTGTCCTTTATCTCCACTCCTGTATGTGGCTTGCATTGAGCCACTGGCACAGATCTTGAGAAGGGACCAATGGGTTAAAGGACTGAACTTACCCGGGACTACAGGACAGACATTAAAATGTGTTTTATATATGGACGACATCATGGTTTTAACCACTGACCTTTTATCCGTCCGGAGAGTTTTACAACTGAAAGAGTTTTATGGACAGGCCTCAGGCTCTAAGCTAAATAAAAAATAAAGGCTGAGGCCCAGCTCTTCGGACCATGGGGACATGTTGACATGGCAGGACTCGACGTGACCGTAAGAGAGACTGACTTGAAGGTGTTAGGTGTGAAGTTCGACAGGGAGGGGGGTGGACAGAGCAACTGGGCGGACACGTTAGGGAAAGTCAGACAGCGACTGGGCTTCTGGGGACTAAGGACTTTGACGCTAGAGGGCAAAGTTTTAATATATAAAGCTGTGATTTTACCTTTGCTTTTACTGCTGTGCTCTGTTTTTAGCCCTCCAAGGTTTTTTCTTTTAGCACTGGAACGAGCTGTGTTTTACTTCTTCTGGGGGTCCAAATGGGAACGGGTACGAAGAGAGGTGGTGAAAAAAAGGAAGGAGAATGGAGGGAAAGGACTGCCGGACCCCAGTTTGTTTTTAAGAAGCAAATTCACAGCCCTTCACATAAAGTATGCTACGACCCCATCCAGCGACAACAAGACTGCGGCAATGGCGAGGTTTTGGATGGGGTCGTATTTGCGCACCCTAAAGATTTTACCTGTTGATCTTAGAACTCCTGTGTCTTTTAACTTACCAAAAGAATATGCTTTTATTAAGAAGTTTTTAAAAAGACATGTTTTAGAAGATCAAGATATCAAAATTTTATTGAATCACAAATGTATTATGTCTCTTGTTCAGAACAGGGAACCGGTGAGTCCAGTGCCGGGCCTCACGCTAAGTGAGGCCAAACAAGTATGGCAAAACGCTGCCCACCCTGCTCTATGGAACCGTCACAAAGACTTGACATGGATGGCAGCCCATGAGATCCTCCCGACCAGGGCGGTTAGGCACTCCCGGGGCATGGCCATCTCCTCTACCTGCCCACGGTCCGGGTGTAACAACCCGGAGACCGTGCGGCATATGCTCTGGGACTGCGGTGCTGCGCGGGACCAGTGGACCACGACCGGCCCCCTGTATTTCCCGTGCCTGCCAGCGGGTGGGGTCCAGATGGATTACAAACTCGCCATCCTAGGGGTGGGCCGGAGTTTGACGGAATTGACAGCGCAACAGTTCACCTCGCTCTGGCTCACCCTAAACGCCATAAAAGATGCCATCTGGACCACCAGAAACCTGCTGGTGGGGAAGCGTGTGACGGTGCCCCTCCACGCAACTGAAAAGATGGCAAAAAACATGCTGCAGGGGTGCCGCACATCGACATTCGGATGAGGGGGTCGGGGTCGCACAGAGAGGGTCCTGGCCACTCAAGCCGGGTCGCCCGTAGATGCACCCTCACCACTACCGGTTACGGGAACAGCGGGCCAGCGGGCCGGAGGGAGGGGATCTCCACTGGGTGCCGGATATTGAAGGAAAATGTCTTGTTCTGTGGAGCAGGGTGATGGCCATCTTTGGAGGGACTCAACCCGGTTTTGAACAACAAGACATTTTTAAGGACCTGAAATTTTATAAATTTTTATTGTGGTTTCAGTTGCCTTTTATTCGAAAAAATATGTCATTTAAAGATGTCTTTTAAAAGCAACGCATATGGTTTTAAAGGATTTCAAATGTGTATTTTGTGTTGTGGAATTCTGTTGTGTTTTAAAGTCATTTTTAAGAAAATGTATTAAGAACTGGTGACAATAAAACTTTTTTCGAAAGAAAAAAAATCTGTTCTTATCAGTTTAATATCTGATACGTCCCCTATCAGGGGACCATATATTAAATGGATTTTTGAGCCGCGGAGATGGAAGCGGGGCTTGCTCCGTCCACTCCACGCATCGACCTGGTATTGCAGTGTTTCCAGGAACGGTGCGCTCCCTTTTTCGGGGATCAAATGATGTTTAAAAGCAGTACATTTAAGAGAGTAAAACAACAAGCTTGACACGTGTTGCTATTTGTCAGAACACACGCGGAAATAAATGCGCGCGAGCTCGTGTGTGTCTCTTTTCTTTGTGTGTGAAAAGATCTGTTTAGAAACGCCAGCGCTTGGTTTAGACTCTAGTTAAATCGAAGAAGAAATCCAAAAGCAGACAAAGTGTTACGTTTCCTGACTCAAATGTAACACGTTAAAGCATATGTGGACGGTTGGTTTCAAAGTTGCCTTCATGTGTTATACGGAGAAATCGCGCTCTTCCCTGATCAATTGTTTAAAAAAAGGAGATTCGGCTCGCTCAGCGTGTATATGTAATTCAGGTCCCGCACTCAAATTTAGGTGTATACACAGGCCTTGGTTTTCTCTGTCTCTCTTTCTCACACACATATTACAAAAGTGTCCATCAGGAACCAGTTGAACGCCGTTTATTTAAGGTGTTCAGGCAGTTAAAAGCCTTTTATTTAAAGGTTGCCGCTAGTTAAACCCCGTTTATTTAGAGGTTCCCGATGTGGTGGAACACAACATTAAATCTCCAGGTATATGGTGTTGCATTCGTTCCAAAGCAACGAAGGCAGGCGCTTAAAAACAAACTGTCAAGCAACGGCGGCGCCTGCGGCCTTCGCCTGATGTCTTCGTTACAAAGAGAAACGTTATGCTGCTGCCTATAAGCATTCATTCATTAAACCAACGTTTCTTTCGTTGAGTTCACAACAGCATCAAACAAAGGAGTGCCTGCTGACAACAGGAATGCCTTTAACCGGTCGACCTCAGCGTGTATATGCATTCCAGGTCACGTACTAAACTTTAGGTGCATGTGTATACATAGGCCTTGATTTTCTCTGTCTCTCTTTCAAACACACACACACAAACACATATATTACAAAAGTGCCCAACAGGAACCAGTTGAACGTCATTTTTTTAAGATGTTCTGGCAGTTAAAAGCCGTTTATTAAAAGGTTTCCCCGCGTTTATTTAGAGGTTCCCGATGTGGCGGAACACAACACTAAATCTCCAGGTACATGGTGTTGCATTCGTTCCAAAGCAACGAAGGCAGGCGCTTTAAAACAAACTGTCGAGCAACGACGGCGCCTGCGGCCTTCGCGTGCATTCGTTACAAAGAGAAACTTTAGGCTACCTACACGCTTTCGTTCGTTAAACCAACGTTACCTTCGTTACGAGCACAACAACAGAAAACGATGTAGTGCCTGCTGGCAACGAAAATGCATTTTAGCCGACCGTTAACAAAGAGAAACGTTATGCTGCTGCCTACACGCGTTCATTCGTTAAACCAACGTTGCTCCCCAGCTCGCAGCGTAAAGTAGGCATCGCTTCTCAGCCTTTTGGCAAAGATCTTGTATCTGGTCAGAAGGTGGCTCTGTGATCGCCTCTCGTGGGTCTTCGGGCTGTATTGATCTGCGGTAATACTAGCCCTCAAACCTCGGGAGGTATACTGCTGCAGCTTTATTGCTCAAGCGGTTTTTAAGGACATCGTTTTCTCAGAATTGTTTTAAGGTAAGTGCTTTTACTTGTACTTTTTATTTTTACTTTTACTTATTTTTTGTGGTTTTATTGATCGTGTATTTATTAGTGGGGGTTTTTTCTGTGGTTTTAAGTTCGCTGTGGGTGCCTCTACCATGTCGGCTGCTCGTGCCGGCGTGCGGAGGCACCACAGTGTGCGTTTTTTATTCAGAGAGGTCAATGGAGAGCTCCTGGCTATGTCCCGGTTGGACTTTTCCAGGAAGCTCATCCAAAAAGCTCTCAATTTTAAGCCCGGGGATTTTAATTGTTTAGTGTCTTTGCCACAGAATAAAGGGTTTGACCTAAGTTTTAAGAGCGCCTCCCTGTTAACTGACTTTTGGCAAAGGTTTGATTCTGCTAAGACCCATTTCTCTATGTTTAATGTGGAAAAACTTTCTGATAACTCCCTTAAAACGGTGGTTGTTAGAATGTTTAATGAAACTGTAACTGGAGATGACATCTGTGTATGGCTTGGTAGACACTGCACGGTTCAAGGCCAACCAGTCAAAGTTATTGATGAGGATGGCATCTGGAACTGCTCTTGGCGAATTCCCATCAAACAATGGGAAGACGCTGAGGGCTACCAGGGCTTGAAACATCTGCCATCCATGATTGTGTTGGGAGAAAACCAGGGCTACATTCACTATCAAGGGATGCCCAAATTATGTAGAAAATGTGGTAGAATGGGGCACCTAGCCGAAGCATGCCAAGAGATTGTTTGTGGGAAGTGCAGAGAAATTGGTCATAGTTTTTATGAATGTACCAATGGCAGGCGGTGCAATCTTTGTGGAGAATACAACCATCTCTACAGAGATTACCCTAGAAGTTTTGCCAACAAACTTAAAAGTAACAAAATGGCCACCCCAAACGTGCAGCAAGTGAGAAAACAAAGAGGGGAAGGGGCGGTTCCCGAAGTTTTGGCGGGAATTTTAAACTCCCAGTCCTCTTCGGGAATTGGCCAGAAGGAGGGATGTGGGGCGACCCAAGGGGCGGAGCCACGCACCGAAGAACAGGAGAAGGGAGAGAAAGGTAAGGACCAGGATGAAGATGATGAGGAAATGACCTCCTCTTTGATTACCGTTCCCGGGATAAGTATGTCCAGGGGGAGTGAAACAGATTTTTCACTCCCAAATGCACAGTTGCAAAAAATGCCTGCGGGATCTCCTCTGTCAAAGGCAGAGGAGAAAAAACTGAGAGCATCACAGCGACCAGATAGTTCCTCAACAGAAGATCTGGATCGTATGTGGCCTCAGGAATCCCCCAATGAAGTGTCCTTTTTGCAAATTAAGCTGAAAACATCATCGCCTAAAGTACTGCAAGAGAAACGCTCTGCAGCTACTCAGGCGGTGGACACACACCCTCCAGATCCTATTTTGATTAGTATTAAGGAGGAGCAAGTGTCACAAGAGATTTTATGATGTTAATTTAAAAGCCTGTTGTACTTTTTAACTCTTTTAGGTCTCATGCTTTTAACCATACTGCTCATGACTATCACAGTCTCCACTATTAATGTGAGAAGTGTGAGGCCAACAGTACGAGCACAGAGTATTTTAGCTATGTTAAGAACTTTTAATTCTGATGTGTTTTTATTACATTTACATTTACATTTATGCATTTGGCAGACGCTTTTATCCAAAGCGACTTACATTACATTGTACTATACATTTGTACATTTTGTATAGTAAGCAAGTGGGGGTTAGGTGTCTTGCTCAAGGGCACCTCAGCCGTTACCCGTCAGACCTGAGAATCGAACCAGCAACCTTCTGATCATGAGTCCAACTCTCTAACCACTGGACCACGACTGCCCTCAAGACTGGCTTATTACAAGAGTGTGCCCTACCCTTTTTAGCCCATTACAAGAAGTGGGAAGAGTTGTGGACCCCAGGCCCCTCCATATGGAGTGGTTCACATTTTAATTAGAATGATGGGGTAGCAATTTTAATAAATAACAAAAACATTGTGGTAAAGGGGAGCACAGTGGTGAGGGATGGGCGGGCTCTTTTAGCAGACTTGACCTTTTTAGACACAAATTTTAAAGTTCTTAATGTGTATGGTTTTACAGATAAAAATGACAGGCATGAGCTCCTAGAGGATCTGCAGCCCCACATGTTGGGAAGGGTTCCCCTTTTAATGGCGGGGGATTTTAATTGTGTTTTAATGTGCAAGGACAGAAAGAGGGCAGATGTTTTTAAGGTTGACAAGACATCAGTTTTATTACAAGTTTGAATTAAGGACTTTAGACTAGTGGACTGTTTTAGAGCAATGCATCAAAGAGAGGAGGGCTTCACCTGGTTTAGTGGTTTTACACGAGACTGCCCACCAACTGATGCTACATTGACCCCCCTCTTTTTTTCAGATCACATGATGCTGTCTTGCATTCTTTCACTCCCCACAGGTGTGACGGTAGGGGGAGGGCTGTGGAAGCTGAACTGCTCCCTATTGGAGGATGAGGAGATAGGTAGGAGATACAAGGAGCAGTTTAGCCAATGGAAGACCCTCCAAGACTTTTATGACACACGTGCACAGTGGTGGGAAATGGTGAAGGAAAAGACTAGACGTTCTTTTTAAAACATAGGGAAGGAGAAGAAGAATAAGGAAAAACGATGCATGATGGGGCTGCAAAAAAGGTTACAGAGGTATTTTAATCTTTTAAACAATGGCTTTGATTTTAGTAATGAAATAAAGGAGGTAAAAAATGAAATGTCAGTTTTGTCAGAAAAGGTAAGTAAGGGTATTATTATAAGAAGTAAAGAACGGGATATTGAAGAAGGGGAAAAATGTACCAGGTATTTTTTTAAGAAGATAATGACACAGGGAGGAGGTATGACGGTTTTAAAATCTGGAGGGAGGGAGGTTCACACAACAGCAGAAATTTTAAACGAGATCACAGAGTTTTACGAAGATTTATATAATAAAAAGGAAATTAATGAGAATATAGTCACAGAAGTTTTAAAGTTTTTGGAAAAAAAAGTTGACAGTCAGCACACTTTTTTATCCCAAGATTTTACTCTCTTAGAAATGTACAAAGCTATTAAAGGTTTTAAACGAGGGAAGTCCCCAGGAATGGATGGAATTCTCCTCGAGTTTTATTTGACATTCTGGGATATTTTAGCATACAATTTACTGACTGTTTTTAACGAACTAGAGACTTTAGACAGATTACCGGACAGTTGTAGAGTAGGGATAGTGTCATTATTATATAAAAAAGGGGATAAGACTGACTTAAAAAATTGGAGGCCGATAACACTTTTAAATTTTGATCTCAAGCTTTTTAGTAAACTTTTAGCTACACGAATGTCGACTGTTTTAGAGGACGTGATCCACCCGGATCAAGCCTGTGCTGTGCCCGGGAGAAAGATCACGGACAGCCTAGTTCTGATTAGAGACGCCATCTGTTATGCGAGAGACAGAAACATTAGACTGGTAGTTTTAAATTTAGATTTTGAGAAAGCTTTTGATCGGGTCTCGCACCAGTACCTGTTTCAGGTACTGCAAAAGATGGGGTTCCCAGGGAGATTCCTAGCGTGGGTGGGCCTGCTGTATAAAGACATGACCAGCAAAGTTCTTGTAAATGGGCATTTAACCAAAGCTGTAAATATATGCAGCGGGTCCGTCAGGGGTGTCCTTTATCTCCGCTCCTGTATGTGGCTTGCATTGAGCCACTGGCACAGATCTTGAGAAGGGATAAATGGATCAAAGGACTGGACATTCCGGGAACGGGTGGACTGACAGCAACTTGTGTGTTATACATGGATGACGTAACCCTTTTAGCTACGGACGTTTTATCAATACGAAGAGCGATGGACTGGTACGGTCAGGCCTCGGGCGCCAAGCTTAACAGAAGCAAGTCCGAGGCCTTCGTGTGCATTCGTTACAAAGAGAAAATGTATGCTACCTACACGCTTTCATTCGTTAAACCAACGTTTCCTTCGTTACGAGCACAACAACAGAAAATGAAGTAGTGCCTGCTGGCAACGAAAATGCATTTTAGCCGACCGTTAACAAAGAGAAACGTTATGCTGCTGCCTACACGCATTCATTCGTTAAACCAACGTTACTTTCGTTAAGTTCACAACAGCATCAGACAAAGGAGTGCCTGCTGGCAACGGGAATGCCTTTACCCGGTCGACCTGAAGCGAGACAAACGGAGTTGAACGCCAAAACGAATGCACTCACGTTGAACTTTAAAGTGACACTTCAGTCGCCCTTGGGATGAAATACTTATCTTACTACTAACATGTATTCGAAGAAAACCAAATAACCTTTGATTGTGGCATTGTAAAAGGTGCGCAGGAACGCCTTTAACAAAACTTATCAATTGTGGCGTTGTAAAAGGTGCGCAGAACCGTCTTTAATTTGAGAATAGCGCACAGTATAGCACGAAAGGTCATGGTCATGTCTCGCTGCATGTGTGTGTGTCTGCTGTCTGCCGGTCTCTCTGCCTGCCTGTCCCTCTGCCCTCATGCCGAGCCGCATGCGCAGCGCACCGCCACGCCAATAGCCGTGCCGTCTCCGGCTCCCCAGCTTGCAGCGTAAAGTAGGCATCGCTTCTTGGCCTTTTGGCTAAGATCAAGGTCTTACCGCTTTTACAAGCGTTAAGCTTCAGGAGGTATATTTTTTCGCTTTGTTTCTTATTCTATTACATGTGCTGTGTTGTGTTTGTTTGTTCTTTACAGGTTTTAAATACAGACGACGCTTTGTGGAGGTATTCCTTTTAAGGTTTTATATACAGACAACGCTTTGTGGAGGTATTCCTTTTAAGGTAAGGTTTTAAACGTTTGGGGTTTTTTTTGTTTTATCGTTGCGTGCTGTGGGTGGCTCAACCTTGTCGGCTGCTCGTGCCGGCATGCGGAGGCACCACAGTGTACGACTTTTATTTAAAGAGATTGACGGACGGGCCGCCTGAGTGTTCCCTGGCCTCCTGAGTGTTCTGTTCCCCGGCCTCCTGAGTGTTCTGTTCCCCTAGACCCCGTGCCTGAGCCAGTTTCCCTACTCCCCGCTCTGGAGCCAGTCTCCCTAGATCTCATGCCGTTTCTGGTCCCTCTTGCTACCGACCTGGACCCGGTCCCCCTAAATCCTGACCCGGAACCCGTTCCCCTAGATCCTGCACCGGACTAGAGTCCCCAGGTCCCACCTCAGAGTCCCCAGGTCCCGCCGCAGCACCGTGCTTAAAGGGTCCCTCGACCCGGACTCCGCCTCGGCCTTGTTTGAGCACCTGTACCTTGTTTTGTTCACACTTGTTGTGTATCACAGTCACTATTTAAGTTTGCACTTTTGTTCTAGTCTTTGTTCAGTCTTGTTGTCGTTATCGTTACATGCTGTTTCTCTGAGTTATTACCCGTTTTTGGAATTACCTACCTGCTTTTGAATACTTACCTGTTTTTAAATATATAACTGTTTTTGGATGACCTGTTTTTGGATTACTTGCCTGTTTCTTGAATAAACCCAATTTGTTACCTTCAATTCCTGTGATGTGCTCTTCCGTCTGCCCTGTACTCTGAATATCACCAGATCTTCATAGTTGTGGACCGAGTTTTATACTAGAGATTCTGGACATCTTGTTTAGATAGATGGCATCATAGATTATATCAAATACCAACAGATGAAAAAATATAAACCTGATTTGATCTGCTAGAAATCTTATAATGGGTCGTAGTTACATCTTCCATCAGTACATTGGTTCAAAACAAACATCCAAATGGGTAACTAAACACAAAAACAAGATCCTGCCATAGCCATCCCAGTTTCCTGATCTGAACACTATGGAAAATGAGTGGGATGAACTGAAGAAGAGGGACCATGAACATTTGAAGGATCTGGAGAAATTCTTTATGGAGGAATGGACTCAGATGACTCTCAATGTATTCTCAAACCTCATCAAACTGAAAAGAAAAGACTCAGAGCTGCATGTTTTTCTTAAAAATTTAGTTTGCAGAATGTTTTAAATGTTGCTAAAAAAAAAAAACAGAACGCGTTTTTATAAGCTGTCGACCCAAAAACACCCCCGAACTTTTAATGACACAATAGTGAATACAGGCAATAAGATGTGAAGCATCAGCAGGAATAATGAGTAAATTGCGGGATTCTGTCACACTCAGTATGCCTTTACAGTAAACAATTTGTCACTGGTTTGTCAAATAATCCAAATGTCAGTTTTATATATTATATTTCAGTAAACTAAGCTATAAACTGTAGCATTGAGACAGTGTGTAACTTGCAGTACAGTTATGTTTGCGAGTGCTAATATTAGTTTATATAGCTAACAGCTTTCGAACAGCTTGTCCCACCATCGTTTTAGTTCAAAAATTACAGTATTACATGTTGCGCTTCACTTTTTTGTCTTTAAACGTTCGTTTTTTGGGGTTAACATCTTATAAAAACGCCCGAGCGGGCACCTTGACTTCAAATTGACATAAAAAAACAGGTCAAAAATGCAAATCAGACTGATGTCAGATATTTGACATCCACTTGACACACTAATGTCCTTTCCACCACCAAAACACACCCACAACTTTGCACTATAACAAATCACCATTATTGTGATAAGTGTTTGCTTTAGTTGGGCTCTTGACTCTTGGTCTATCATTTTCAATTATTTTTCTTTCAATGCTTGCAATTTTGTTTTTAATAAGAACACTTTTATTTCATAATAAAAAGAAAAGATTTGGTTTAAATTAGAGGTTAAAAATCTTCTTTGTGAATATTATTGCTGATTCTATTGATGTCATGATTCCCACATGTTAGTATTGTGACAAAACAAACAGAAATTATAACAGACACACTTAGACATCAAGGTTCATCACACCAACCTCATCTATGATGACAATCATCAAACTAATTCAGATAAACAGATCAACTGCAATGCATGTTGAACTCACCATTGTTGAGTTTCATACACTGATTCTTCATTATTGATTCAGCTGAATGAGTGTTTGAGTCATAACACTGGTTTAAAACCAATCACTAGTATTACGTAGTATTCGTACATCATTGGCACAGCACACTAAAAATGATTTAGGTAATTTCAAAGTGATTATATCAATTGAAGTCAGTTAAAGTTTTGTTTAAGGTTACGTCTTTTTAACAACATGTTTTTTTTAGCTTGTTTACTGCACAGATTGCCATAAACCAGTCTTTAAACATTTTTCTGTTTTTTGTTATAAGTCAGAAATGACGAGGAGGCAGCTTCCCACAATACAAAGTCAATGGAGACGGTTGCATTGTTCTCCCCCCGGTGGGAGGGATTCTCAGATGATGACGCGTTGCGCGCATTGTTGAGAAGCTCCGTCTCCGCCTGAACTTTCATCAGTGCGCGAGTAACGGAGCGGCGGTGGCGTAGGCAGTTGGTCATGGCGAATATCTGCGGTTTTCCACTCAAACTCCTCTCAATGCTGCTGTTCTTAGCGGTGAGTAAAACAACACTACATCTGGCATCAACACCAATAACACTTTAACGCTGTGTTTATATGCGTAAAGTCGTGCGGGAACAAACTTTACACTCTCAAGTGCGCGCTCGTGTGAGTTTATTTATGACGCGTGCTGCGTGTTTTAACGCATAGAGTTTAATGTTAGGCCTAATCTACACAATTCATCTGGTTAATCCTGTTTTGTAACTTTCAGTTAGTGTTTTTTGTGTAAGAGAAAGCACTGGTGATCACACACACACGCACGCACGCACACACACGCACACAGCCTCATGGTGCGTACACATCAGCCGCGAATGAAGCGGTAAGCGCGAGTGATTTACATGTTAAGTCAATGCAAAGACGCGAAAAGACATCCTGCGGCGCAATTCGCGCGAATAAGGCCGCGCGAATGATGCGGTGCGAATTAAGCGTTTCTGGCGTTTGCAGCGCGATTCGCGCGAATTCGCGCAAGTTGAAAAATCTGAACTTTGGCGAATATTCGCGCCGCGTTAACCAATCAGGAGCCTGCTCAAAGCGCGGCACCCTCAAACGCTAAATCAAAATAGAAAGTGAAACTTAACTTTGCACTCGGTCAAAATATTTGCCTAGTAACAAATAACAGATGAGACCAAAAGACTGCCTGTTAAATGAATTATATGCCATGTTTAAACACTACAGAGACATCAGAGCCAGCTGTATGTTTCAGACGCACTTGCCGAGATGAGGCTGCGTTGGGCGGGTACATGAGCGCTGAGCTCCGGTGATCGTCTGGAACTCAAATCGCCGAATTCGTGCAAACTAATTTTTTACAAAGACGCTCTCTTTATTAACCGACCGCAGATTTGAACTTTAAACACATACATTATAGCCTGAAAAACTATTAAAACTAACATTTGTGACCAAATAAGTGCAATAAACTTATAAACAAAAGCCCATCACATAACGCGAATGAAGCAAGTAAACTCAAAATGTTCAAGCGTCCAACTACGCGCGAATAGCGCGATTTATTTGCGCAAGTCGCGCTTGGTGCGAACGCCCTATCAGAGATGTGTGATAGTCAGGGAGGAGCTCATAAATTCCTTACTAACGTTATATGAAGTAGTAGCCTAGTGCTCCGCGTCAGCGGGGTCAGAAGTTTCCCCTCGCCTTTTACAGAAGTCTTTATAATAATGTTGTGTGTACTAAAAAGCAGTATTCATTTATTTTTGCTAGTGTTGCCCTGAATATTTCACCGATATATTTAACAACAATAAAGAACAATACATTTGTACATCAGCTTTCTAAATGCAGTTGAAATACACTTGATTCTTGATACAAGCTGTTTGTCAAGAATCAAGCGCAACTTTTGAACACGTTTTTTTTTCTAAAACCAGTTATCATTTGTATGTGAACTGTGAACTACACATGTCATGTGTTATTGAAACAGCTTCTTCAAGGCAGCACTATTGAAAACAAACTTCAGTTGTCATCTTATTATTATTTTTTATTTTGCGTGTTCTTCAAGGTGTATGTAAACTTGAGATCTGTATATACTTTTCAAATCAGTTATCATTATCTTCATCACACCTGTGTTTGTGTAGATAATGGAGGCTCAGCCATCTTCAGCACTACAGCAGAAAATTCGACAGAAGAGAGAATGGATTGTTCCACCCCGCAAACTGAAGGAGAATGTCAATTACATGGATTTGGAATACATTGCCAAAGTAAGATCTTCATGACATTTTATTTGAGCTGGCCTTCACTGTGCAGTAATGAGAGCTTTTTATCCAAATGATGTTGTGATGATGGACATCTGCAGTGAACATAGAACAGAAGCACATTGTAGAAAGACTCACACTCTCCCATTAATCACACAACACAATAAACGACAGGTGTAAGAAAAAGAGAAGTTGCGTGTTTGGTGCGAAGCTACAGACTGTATTGTCACGTTGAAAATCATCTTTTAAATGCACTCTATACATAATGATTCTGAGTTTTATAAATTTAAATAATGTTTTCAGATCCGCTCAGATGAGGAGACCAGGACCACTATAAGGTACTCTCTGACTGGACCCGGGTCTGATCAACACCCCTTAAACTTGTTCAAGGTTGGAAGTGAGAACGGCTTGGTGAAGATCCACGGGGTGTTAGACAGAGAGAAAATGCCCATCTACCACGTGAGCATGTTACACCCTGTCATAAACATTTACTGCATGGCTGTTAGTGCTCCCCTGATTAATCTGTGATATTGACTCAGTGTGAAGAACTCAAGATAGCAGCTGGCAGCAACATTTCACTAGTGAGCTGGATTTCTGGCTGTTATTCTGCAAAAAAATGTCTCATCACAGCGGTAGAACACGCTATAAAAACAGGTTTTGGTTTCAGAATAGAACCCTGGCAATGAAGCGATTTTATCAAAGCATACGCACACAGTTTAAAAATATTATTTATGTCCAGAGGTTGCACTAGACTTTTTTAATGTCTGTCATTTTGACGGAAAGGCTCATAAAAAAAATAATATTTTGTGGCCAGGGGGTAAAAATTAAACCTTTCTGTTGTGTGGTAAAAGCCTCTCAATTTGAACATTTTACACACTGAACAAAAGAAATAAAGACTATAGAAATAACTACAGCATTATTGTTGTTATTAGTTACTACCAGTTTATTCCTCATCACACACATAATCACTTATTTATGCAGTGTGATAATTTACCTAAACCATGAGGCCTCCACCATTAGAAGACCATTAGATAAAATACCATAAAACAAAACTTAAATAGTCAACAAAATATTTTAACAGCATCATTACTAAAATTAACAGATTGATTTGTAAGATTCATTTGAAAAAATGGCATATATATATCAGTATAAATTTACTGTCCTCTGAAAATAACTTAACATACTAAGTGAACATGTCAAAACTGTGTCCAAAGAATCAATATTTTGTGTGAGCACAATTTTTATCTAGCACTGCCTTAATCCTCCTGGCCATGGGATTCACCAGAGCTTCACTACTGTTTGCAGGCTTTCTTGTGAGCTAGCATCAGAAGAGGCTTCCTTCTAGGACGACGACCATGCAAACCGACTTGTTGGAGTGTGCTGCGTATGGTTTGAGCACTGACAAGCTGACCTTCCGCTTCTGCAACTTCTAAATCCGTTTTTTGAAGCCAGTTTCTGCACTTTAAGCACAGCACAAGGATTAAACTTCTTTGATCGACCCTTGCAAGGCCTGTTCCTAGTGGAAACCGTCTTGGAAAACCTCTGTGTGACCCTTGCCACTGTTCTGTAACTAAGTTTCAGGGTGTTGCCAATCTTCTTATAGCATAGGCCATCTTTGTGAAGAGCAACACTTCTAATTCTCAAATCCTCAGCGTTCTTTGCCATGATGTGCCATGTTGAACATCTAGTGGTCGGTTTCAGAGAATTGTACTTAAAGCACCACATTTTATATGCTCTAATACAAGATACACAAATTTGTTTGGTCCTGTCAAGTAGTCAAAAACATTTTTGTCGCATTTCCTTAAGCCAGTGTATGTTTATTTTTCAAAACAAGAACAAGTGAAGTAAATAGAAAATAGAAATATGATAACCATATATAGAGTTGAGTGTTTATTTTCATTTTGTAATGCTCAGCTCAGCCGAGCTTTAACCCAGTTGTTTAAAAAACCTTTGATGGTGTTGTTAAGAAAATAAAAAGCCATCTTGGCAAATGGAATTCTTGCTTCCAAAAATGTTGTATAGGGGGTGTTGTCACAAAGCGAGGCTGGTCCGGACAGAAGAGCACACCCCCAGGTCAGTGTAAATGGTGATTTATTAGGTAAGTAACTCCAAAAACAGACTTATCAGGTAAGTAACTCCAAAAACAGGTTCTTCAGGTAACATGAAACAGAGACACAAAGCGGGTGACTGACAATATAATACCGGACAAGAGACAAGGCAAACAACTGAACTGAAATAACAGATGTCAAACACAAAACAGGTGCATAACAAATCAAACAGATTACAAACAGGTGCAGAGTTCAATCAAAATGGCGGAGGTGAGGTGGATGCTGGGTAGTGTAGTCCGGGAACAGAAAACAGGGACAGAATGGGTGTGTTACAGGTGTATTTTGATCATTAATAACCTGTTAGTTTCTTCTCTTTGGCATCGGTTAACGTGTGAATCTTCCACCCAATTTTTTGGTCAAAGTACAATCAATTCTGATTGATTGCTTTTGGAATAAACTGCACTGGGTGCCAAAATCTGTTTTGTATCTGCCCAAAGAAGAGGGAGGACATGGTCTTATACACTTACAAAGCAGAACAGCAGCTTTTCGGCTTCAATTTGTACAGAGACTTCTGACCAGACCAGTGGACTCAAACTGGAAATCTGTAGCTTTTGTTATTTTGCAGAAATTTGAAGGCCTAGGCCTGGACAAATACTTGTTCTGGTTGAATCCGAAAAAGATGAACTTTACCAAGCTACCAGTCTTTTTTCCTAATCATTTTAAAGTGTGGACTTTATTCACTGTGCAGACTTAGTAACACAATTCCTTGAACTAGTTGTCGCAAGAACCCTTAGTTCATGACTCTCGAATGGGCATATCTTCTGAAAGCCCCCGGCCTGTACTTGATGGAGTTCTTCTTTTTTCAGAAATAACAACCCTTGGACATCGATCATGAAATAGCTGGGAAAGAATTTACAAATATTGACTCAGTGGCTAGACATCTAGGTCTCCATTCAAAACGCACAGTCGAGAAAATGGAGGACTGCTTTCACGGCTGAAGAACTCAAACTGTTGAAGGACTTTTCTAAGGGGTAAATTGTCCCAAACTACAGGGATCCTTTCCCTGATTTGCTTTTATTAGAGCCCCACTGATTTATCGGTTTGCCGATTTTATCGGTTTGCCGATTTTATCGGCCAATATGAGCCTGTCACAGATATATCGGCATCGGTTTATATGCCGCAGATATTCCACCGATATAAACATTTTGCACAGAACAGTATATAATGTATAAGTATAAGTATATAATGCGTGTAATGATCAAATGCGTGTAAATGGTGCAATTACTTAGTTTGTCCAGCAGAGTGCGCTATATTGTCTGCTACTGGGGACCCAGGTCACGTGACACCAGCTGATCTCTGCATACACAGAAACATTCTAGTATGCGCGCTAGTCAGACATGATCAAATTTGCCTAAAAGTTTGGTTTAAAGACGTACAATGCACAATGTCTCTCAGCATTTCAAATTTCTAACACACACATACAGCGTTCGATGCAATCTCTCGGCTGCCAGAGCAGAACTTAAAACCACTGCTTTCTGTATGTTGTCCTACCATCTCCGGTTGCATTCATATGTAAACTGCATGAGCTTATTTTATCCATTCGATCAAAAGATCCAAAGAAACCCACATATTTACATGCCCATAATCGCTCCCCTCGAAGAAATCAGGACATCAGTGTTTGAAAGTGGATAAAAGAGACGGATTCAAGCACCAGGTGTAAACGGGTATGTGTCTCCCTCGTCCATTGTGATGCGAGCGGCTGAAACGGTAAGTTGCTAACTAGTTTGTGAAATACTTAACTTACTGTTAATAAACAATGACCCCGTAAGTTTCCCTATCAATGTAAGTCAAATATAATGTTAACCCCGTGCCTTAAAACTGCCATATGTAACTCATGCTTATCAGTTCGGTCACGTCTGTATTGTTTGTCAGTACAGCAGTAATGTAGCAGTTTGACTCCTATAGTTGGTAAGACTGTAGGTTATTTTACAGTAAAGACCCATAGACCAGTTGTGATGAATGAAGACACAGAGTCAGGAATGTCATTAATAAAAGAAAATTTACTGAAGAAGAATTGTTTGTAGTTTTGCCAGCAGAAGTCAGCTTCAGCACTCTCAAGGAGTTCCACAGGCTGACCTGCTGTTACATCAAAATGCAGTAATATTTATACTAACAGAGCCATCTAACCTATGTCATTACTTAGATAAATAAAATCTTGTGATAGGTTAGACAACACATACATTTAGCTTCAACGTCAAGTTCATATCTTCACTGATTATAAGTGTGACACAGAAACCCTAGTTTAGGTACAACATATACGCATCTCTTTACATACGGTCTTCTAAATATGGTCTTTCTGCCACCAAGGGCCGTATGAGTTCCGCTGAATTTATCAAATTTTTCATAAATCAATAAAAAAAAGACTCATTCTGGACCATAACTTGTATTGTTAAATACCCTGTCTCCATTACATATCTTTGTCATGTAATTATAAGATCCAAGATCCAGATTCAAGTGATCGCGAGGCTCAGGCTCTCTCCAGATTCTGCAATTTTGTGGTATTTTTCTTCCTCATCTCGGGTCTGTTCGTGCAGAACAGCTGTGCCTTTACATCGTACACCCGACATGAGCTTTTGGATATTGGTTTGCGACTTACTGACAGTTTTATCAGAACAACCGAGGCCGCTCACTCTACCCAGCCGGGCGGAAGTGCTCGCAGGTGGTGTCGAGATCGTAAACAAAGGCGGGGGAAGCGCTGAGGACTAAGAGCTAAGCTAAAGCTAACACCACACCGGCTCTCTTTACCCAACATTTTCCTCGCCAATGTTCGGTCACTGGTGAACAAAATGGAGGAGATTCGACTCAGCATCACTTACAGCAAGAGACTTTTTAACTGTAATGTTATAATCTTCACGGAAACATGGCTACACAGCAGCATACCGGACAATGATATTGATTTAGAGGGACGCCACACACTCCGGGCGGATAGAACGTTAGATGGCTCCGGTAAGACCAGAGGGGGTGGATTGTGCATTTACATTAACAAAGCTTGGTGCACGAACTCTGTTATTGTCGGAAAACATTGTTCAGCTAACCTTGAGTTTCTCATGGTGAAATGTCCCAGTTAGCAAAAGACAGTCGTCTCCATTTGCGGTAATCGTGGCGGATGCCTAAGTACTCACTGCCCAGATCCGGCCCGAATCAATCGGCCCGGCTGCAGCAGCCGGTGCCTTGCCTACGCTGCTGTAATCAAGCAGGAAGCGGCCCGGCAGTAAAATGCGCAGCACGCCGGAGCCGGCCCGATTCAATATTGATATGATTATATGAACGGTATACCCTGTTCATATTTATAATTAATAATATTCATATGTATTACTTAATAGTATATATAACCAAATCTTGATATAAAAATAGAAACACAAATGCAAAAATGTAAATCACACATTTTTATTTATAAAATTGCACATATAAAAACACTTTGAAACACACATTTTAATTAACTTAAAAACGTCGTTTTAAATAAGTTCTTGCGCGTTGCTTTCTTTCCTCCATTCCTGTCAGGAACCAGCCATCGTGTGATAATGTTTCCACCTCTTTGTTAGTGAAGCTCGTCGTGTGGCCATTTCCATACTGCTACTGTAAACAACAAACAATATCCAAAAAGCAATTAATAAATGATGAAAAGCACATCTCATTTTCAAATGATTACTGATCAGAAAAGAAATTGTTACCAAACTGTTAGAAGTAAAACAAACTTACTGTCAAAGTTGGTCACTAACGGTCGCTTTCCCTGGTTACACCACACTGTTAAGTGAAAAAACACAAATTATTCCAAAACTGAAAACACAAATTTAAAGAGAAATTAAAGACAAAAAAACAAAACTTACCCTCGTGATTGAAACCCCAAATGTAAATGGTGTAAAACTTCCATTCCCTGAAGCCGCGGCTAAGGAAACACATCATTGTATTGTTAGGTTTGAAATTTGCCATGTAACAATGCAAGTTAACCTTAAAGTTAACTTAAAATTTAAATAGGCCTACACATTTCTGTTGAATAAACAGAACAAAAACAACAAACGTTACAACAACAGTTTGAAAGTGTATTTATCCGACTAACGTTATCTCAAACAAACATCCATTTATCTGCATATGGAAATGTACTTGGTACAAATTAAAAAATTCTAAAACATTATTGCATATATTTGCTGCTATAATTTAGATGGTGTGCATACAGAAGTTTTCTCAGCCTAAGGTATTATGCAAGAAAGTCACGCTCGTAAGTTAACGTTAGCTGTAGCTAGCAGCTAAGTTAATGGAACTTTAGCTAAAACCTTGCATGCACCGGTAAATAACGTTACAAGTCTATTTATCAACTTCTGGTACATAAAATACTAGAAATATAAATGCACATGATGCTTACCAGAATTATATCCTCAAGATGGTCCGATATTCACATTTCTTTCTTTGGAAAAACAACTTTTGTTAGCGTCCACGCTGCACGGCCACATAAACAAACAAACACAGGTACAGTGAGACCCCTCCTCCTCGATCCTCCTCCTGCTCGAACTCTCTCTCACTGTTGTACGAGTGAATGAGTTATAGCGCAAATCGCGTTTAAACTATATTTAAGTATAAATGACCACCTGTATTACATCTACATTGATTTACTGCTATTATAAAAATAAATGAATGCTCTGTACTAGCTTAATGTGCTTTACTACCTTAATTATTCATGTGTTTATGCATTTATTGCTTTCTTCACGAATTCACGACATTAATATGCAGATAATTAATAATTCACAAATAATCATATCAAATCAGAGAATTAAGTACATTTAAAATTAAACACGTAATTATAGCCATACAATCTATGAAACATGCCGACTCATTTTCTGGAGCTGGCCCGGGCTCTACAACCAGTTCCACGCCAGTTCCGTTGAGCAAGAAGCGGGCCAGTGCTATGCGTCCTAACAAAACACGACGGTGCCGCAGCCGGTCTGGAGCATACACGCCGATGCTGATTCTGAGCCGATTGCGCCGGAGGGCTGCAGGGGCTCGGGCCGATTACTTCATGCTATCTGGGGTAGACCGTTTTATCTGCCACAGGAGTTCACTTCCACCATTATAACTGCAGCCTACATTCCCCCGGATGCTGATGCCAAGCTTGCTATGAAAGAACTTCATGCAGCCATCAGTAAACAACAGACTGCTCACCCGGAAGCTGCGTTTATTGTTGCAGGTGATTTTAATCATTCAAACCTAAAGACAATGCTCCCCAAATTTCACCAGCATGTTTCCTGTCACACCAGAGGAAACAAAACCTTAGACCATGTTTACACAAACATGGCTGAAGCTTACGTTGCGACCCCCCTCCCCCACCTGGGACAGTCAGATCACCTTTCTTTGTTCCTCACCCCCACATATGCACCCCTCATCAATCGTGTGAAGCCATCAGTGAAGACCATCAAAGTGTGGCCTGTGGGGGCAGATTTCACACTCCAGGAAAGGTTTCTACACACAGACTGGAGTACATTTGCTTCTCAGGCCACCAGTGGCTCTCACACGGACATTGACTGCTACACCTCCTCTGTACTGGATTACATCAACACCACCATAGACAATGTTACTACTCAGATCAGATCATCACGTACCCAAATCAGAAGCCATGGATGAACAAGGAGGTGCGCCTCCTGTTGAAGGCACGCAATACTGCCTTCAGATCAGGTGATGCACAAGCCTACAGCACATCCAGAGCTAACCTTAAGAGGGGCATCAAAGAGGCCAAGCACTGCTACAAGCTAAAGGTAGAGGAGCACTTTTCCAACTCTGACCCTCTATGCATGTGGCAAGGCATCCAGGCCATCAGTTATTACAAACCCACCCACTCCACCCCCGCAGCCACTGATGTCCTCTTCCTGAACGAGCTTAATGACTTTTATGCTCGCTTTGAGAGAGACAATAGAGAAACTGCCACCAAGCTCAAACCCTCAGCTGATCACCCTCCAAACACACTCTCCTCCATAGACGTCTGCAATGCACTGAGCCGGATCAGTGTGCACAAAGCCGCTGGACCAGACAACATCCCTGGACGCCTACTCAGGGCATGTGCTGAGCAGCTTGCTGGGGTTTTCACTGACATCTTCAACCTGTCTCTTGCCCAAGCAGCTGTGCCAACATGCTTTGAATGCACCTCCATTGTAACACTCCAGCTTAAAGTGCCTGAACGACTACCGCCCTGTAGCACTGACACCCATTGTCATGAAGTGCTTTAAGCGGCTGGTCCTGGCACACCTGAAGGACTTTCTGCCATCCACATTGGACCCACACCAGTTTGCCTACTGCAGCAATAGGAGCACAGAAGATGCAGTTTCCATGGCACTGCACTCTGTGCTCACACATCTGGACAATAAGAACACTTATGCACGTATGTTGTTTGTTGACTTCAGCTCAGCATTCAACACTATCATCCCATCCAAGTTAATTGCTAAACTTGAAGATCTGGGCATTAACACCTCCCTATGCAATTGGATTATGGACTTTCTGACCAACAGACCACAGCAGGTGAGATCAGGCTCCATCTGCTCCACCACTATCACACTCAACACTGGTGTACCACAGGGCTGTGTGCTAAGCCCCTTCCTCTACTCCCTCTTCACCTCCGACTGCAGGCCTGTGAACGGATCTAACTCCATCATCAAGTTTGAGGACGACACTACAGTGATTGGTCTCATCAGCAACAACAATGAGACAGCCTACAGGGAGGAGATCCAGCACCTAGCCACATGGTGCAACAACAATAACCTGCTCCTTAACACCTCCAAAACAAAGGAGCTCATTGTGGACTTCAGAAAAGAGTCAAGAGGCACACATGACACCATCCACATCAATGGGATGGCTGTTGAACGTGTCTCCAGTTTCAAGTTCCTGGAGATCCACATCTCGGAGGACCTGTCCTGGACTACCAACACCTCCAGCCTGGTCAAGAAGGCTCACCAGCGCCTCTTCTCCCTGAGGACACTAAAGAAAAATCAGCTGTCCTCGGATATCCTGGTGAACTTCTATCGCTGTGCAATAGAAAGCATCCTGACCAACTGTGTCACAGTCTGGCATGGGAGCTGCTCTGTTGCAGAGCGCAAGGCACTGCAGCGGGTGGTGAAAACCGCCCAGCGCATCACAGGGACTCCACTTCCATCCTTGGAGGACATCCAGAGGAAACGCTGTCTGCGTCGAGCTCGCAGCATTCTTAAGGACTCCTCTCATCCCGCTCAAAGACTGTTTTTTTTCTGCATTACGCTTGGCGCTAGGCGTTTCAGGTGCCTCCGGACCAGGACCAGCAGACTAAAGAACAGCTTTTTTCCCAGAGCTGTCTCTTTATTGAACTCCGCCCCTCACTGATCCCACTGCCCCTCATATACTACTACACTCTTTTCTCCCCCCTCATTGCACACCTGACTTCACTTTGTTATTTTCACTACCAGACTGCTCATTTGCACTGCCAACTGTTCATTTACAGTACCGACTGTTTACTATGCATCTTGCACTCCTACACTTTAACTGAATATGCAATAACTTCTTCCATTGCACTGTTACTTAGATAGCTTCTGTCCATAATTTATTTGCACTACTTTATATCCATTGCACTGCTGCTCACCATAGCCTAACTTATCATTGTATACATCCATCTGTAAATCTCTGTTTATAGGAATAGCCATCTGTACATTATGTTTATAGTGCATATCCATCTGTAAATCTCTGTTTATAGTAATAGACATCTGTATATTATGTTCATAGTATATATCCATCTGTTAATTTCTGTTTATAGTAAGAGACATCTGTATATTATGGTCATAGTACATATCCATCTGTAAATTACTTCTGTAATATTTATTTATGTCCTGCACTTGCTGCTATTGCACTTCTGGTTAGACCTAAACTGCATTTCTTTGCCTTGTACTTGTACATGTGTAATGACAATAAAGTTGAATCTAATCTAATCTAATAAGTGTTTAATCACATAATTTGAGTGATCATTACAAAATATTTGTTTATGTATATGTATAACCTATATACTGTATTCTACAGCACTTCCCATTCATGTCCAAACTTTTGACTGGTACTGTACTATAAAATAAACAAAGAATATTGGCCGATATATATATATCTTGTTCTTTTTTACTCCCTTGTATCGGCATCGGCTCCCAAAAAACCCATATCGGTCGGGCTCTAGTAAAATATTAAAATATTAAAATGAAATTTTTTTTTTTTCATGAGCACTTAACTGTCTCATAAAAAAAAAAAAAAAAAAAAAAAAATTTTTTTTTTAAATTTCATTTTACCCCTATTTTTCCTTTTCTAATGTTCTCTATATACTTGCTTATACTATCTTGACGTTGTATTTGAAACCTTGTATTACTAGCACCTCTCGTGAATATTGCTTACTTAGACGAATCGCTTGCTGTTTTCCTCAATTGTAAGTCGCTTTGGATAAAAGCGTCTGCCAAATGAATAAATGTAAATGTAAATGTAAATTAACACTAATTGGTTCAGAGACAGATTATGGAAAAGCAATAAAAAGCTGTGTCAAATCTCTGAACAAAGTATTTTAAAATAATAGAGTTGCTATGCCTTGGCGTGGGATACTAGGGATGGAGGACGGGGTAAAACCAAAACGGAGGGCTTTGTGTAAGTCACCATTGGCTAGAAAGGTTGGAGATTTGCATTGGAGAATTTTACATGGCGCAATTGCAGTTCCCTTGCAAACATTTATTTGTGGTTTAACATATGTTCGGAGACAACGATTTAAATGTCAAATTCTGAACTTTTTGTTGGGACAAGCTAAATTGGCCATTTATAGCACAAGGAAGCAGAAGACGTAATTTAACAGTTTTTTTCTTTAATTCAGTAAAATCTACAATCTTAATTGATTTTCGCTACTTTAAAGCCATGAAGGATCTTGATTCCATTGATTTGATATGGTCTTTTAGGGGGGCTTTGTGTGAGGTCTTGGAAAAAACTTGTTTTTTGCCCCTATTCTGAGCTATCTGTTAACTGTTTATTTTTCTTCTTTTTCTTTTTTTCTGTTTTTCTGACAATGTCTTGTAATAAAGGTTTTTTAAAATTCAAAATTCTCTCTCTCTCTCTCTCTCTCTCTCTCTCTCTCTCTCTCTCTCTCTCTCTTTGGCATGAGGTGAAATGCGTACCTGCTCTCGCGTAGCACCCGATGCGTTCTCAGTAACCGAAATTTGGCATTAATTGATTTAATGTGAATCGATACTCGGTGGTAATTCGGTTGGTGCCCTTAAAATTACAGAGTCCGGTACCCAACCCTAATGTCCTATTTTGGCATTTTTCAAAACAGACCAGGCATTTGTAAGCAAGCTAATGAAAGGGAAACACACATACACTCAGTGACTACACCTATACACCTGCTTATACATCAGAACTAGGTAAAAAAAAAAAATATGTTTCCGACACATAACAATCTTTCTATAGAGAACATGCCTTTGTTAAAGGCAGAGGTGAGATTTCTGCTGGAAAAGAAATGCCTGAAGCTGGTTGGTTATTTTAAGATGGTCTCCTGGCCTGGTTTTCACAATAAAATATTGTATTTACATTTACATACATACATTTATTCATGTAATGCAATTTTCACGAGAAGTTCCAGTAATGCAACTTTTCAGATAAAACGTTAAGATGATATATGCATGTATACAGAGAACATTAGAAAATAAAAGAGAAGTTGTTTTTTTATGAGACCATTAAGTGTTCATGGAAGAGATGGGTCTTCAGCTGCTTTTTGAACGGTGGGATTGAGATGGATCTCATGCCTCTCTGTGAAGGAACGGCAAAGCACTGATTGTTTACCGACTGCATACTTCTGGAGGGGATGTAGGTCTGTAAGAGAGAGTTGAGGTAGATGGGTGCTGTGTTAGTGGCTGTTCTGTAAGCAAGCACCAGTGCCTTGAACTTAATGCGTGCCGCTACTGGGAGCCAGTGCAGAGAGATGAGCAGAGGTGTGACATGTGCTCTCTTGGGCTCATTGAAGACCAGCCATGCAGCTGCATTCTGGATCATTTACAGAGGTTTGAAGGCACAGGCTGGGAGACCAGCCAGAAGAGCATTACAATAATCCAGTCTAGAAATGCCAAGAGCCTAGACGAGAAGTTGTGTTGCATGTTTTGTTAAGAACGGTCTGATCTTCCTAATGTTGTACAATGCAAACCTGCATGACCGTGTTGTTTTAGCAACTTTATCCTTAAAAGTCAGCTGATCATCCATGATTACCCCAAGATTCCTGACTGAAGTCGATGGGGTTATCTTTGATGGACCAAGCTGGATGGTAAGCTGGTACTGTTCTGATGGAGTGGCAGGAAAGATGAAAAGCTCAGTCTTGGCCAGGTTGAGTTGTAGGTGATGGTCTTTCATCCACGAAAAGATGTCAGCCAGGCAGTCTGAGACTCGTGTGGCTACCGTGGAATCATCTGGATGAAACGAGAGGTGAAGTTGAGTGTCATCAGCATAACAATGGTAGGAGAAACCATTTGTTTGTATGATGGAACCTAATGATGTGGTGTATATGGAGAAGAGCAGAGGCCCAAGAACCAATCCTTGTGGGAGCCCGGTGACTAGTTGGTGTGATTTGCACACTTCACCTTTCCAAGCTACCTTGAAGGATCTATCTGTTAGAGAGGATTTTAACCAGGAGAGTGAAGTTCTAACAGGGTTACCCAGGCCTGCTTGAATGCAGTAAGTGAAGCCCCAGTTGCATTGGTAAAGTCAAGTGGGTAACAGATTCAGGTGAAACACATAAGGGTGCTTAATTAACCAGTTAAGCAGACCAATCAAATTAGACATCCTTAGGAAAGTCATTGGGCAACACTGAATAAAAGAGAGAGGAAAGCAACCAAAGTGATGTCACTAAGAAATTTCAGAATACTCATGATGAGGTCAAAATGTAACCGCACAGCAAACTCACTGTGTGCTTAAACTGTGATGTTACAATTGTACTGTGAGCTTAGAGGTTTAGATATGGCTGGTTTGTAATTTGAAGTCAATATCATGTTTATCAGTGTTTGTAGAGTCAAGAGCTAAAGCAACAAAAGCACTATTTGACTTTTCTTCTTCTGGCTGCTGTAACTGTGTGTTTACCGTAAATTGCACATTTGTTATATCGAGTAATGCCAAATGAGTTTTTGATGGTAGTGTATTCATGGGTATGTGTTGATGAGAACAGTGTTTTGCTGTTAAATGTGTGGTAGTAGAGAGTGAGATCCAGCTGTTTTGAGACAATCAGATATTAATGTCTTCTAAATGAATTAAGCACATTTCAAATTTCATAAAAATTGTGTGCACACAAAAACTCGCTAAGAAGCGCTGTCAAGAGCATGCCAAACCAACAGGTGGCGATATAACCCTAACCATAAAGATGTGTTGGCCAATCGAAAGCCTAGAATCTGACATTAAACAAAGGAGATAGCGGCGCGCATTCCAACGTCATAGGCCAAATCTCCAGTTTCACCGTTCGCACGACAACACTAAAACCAGAGTTTAAAAAAATGTTCACCCTGGCCGGAGTTTTAAAAATAAGTTTGGTTTCAGTGACCGGGTACTGCCAAACCACATAGAAAACGCTGCAGAGATGCACATGGAGAAAGGGTGTGTGGGAAACGCTGCTAACTTTTCGTTGAGTCATGATAAACTCGATCAGCCGTCTTCTCTGTCAATAATATCTGTGACTGTTGAAAACAGTATATTGAAAACACTGCCACCTCTTAATTTGTTCACTGTCATGTGAAAGAGGCACTGTCAAGGTGCTGCACACAACATGGGAGAGTGAAAGAGAGAGAGAGGTTTACAATAACTTAATTTGACCCTTTACATAACCATTTCTCAGAATTATAAAATCAAAAACAACAACAATAGTTATAAATACATTAAAAATGTAAAATAAGCTGATCTTCATACACAGTACATTAAGCTTAATCAACACACCATAAGTCACTAAAAACCAACAAGTTGTTTGTCAACCTATAATACGCAAATTCAATCTTTAGCCTACCAATTACTAACCACTTAACATTACCCCTGAGTTTAGAGATTTAAACCTTTATTTATTTGTGTTTTCCACACTGCCAGTTTAGCCACTCCAATCAAAAAATTTAATAGACACATCTTTCTCCTATCTGAAAAAAAAGATAAACAAAAATCTATCTACCTGCCTAACAAATACTAGAAGCATACCTACACTATATCCCCAAAGAAAATATACAATTCTATTCTACCTCCCTTGCTTATTCAAAAATACATCAACCATAAGTATCATAAATAAAAAATGGCTTCCCTTTTACAATTCTAATACAGAGTATTAATTATATGCACAAAGCTAAGCCATCTCTACATAGTCATCATATTCACTTGCTTGTGCAAGCATGCTAAGCATAACTTCATCATAATACTTCTGTCAAATTTCCACAACATTTGTTTGGTTGTGGCTTTAACCAACACAGATCTCAGTAGAGGCAAAATGCAACAAAACACTATACCAAAAACAGTGAATACAATTGCTAATACTATTGCTATTTTGGTTAACCATGAGCTCCATGAGTCAAAGATCAAGTCCAGCCAGTCCCCAATGTCTTTATCAGAACTAGCATTTGCAGTCATTTCATCTCTCAAGTTTTTAGCTTAGCCATGGCTTTTGTGAATGATCCATCTGGGGCAGTGTTATTAGGAATGTATGTACAACAAACATCTCCAAACATCACACACACTCCTCCTTTCTTCTGCTAAAAGCCAGTTCAATGCTTCAATTCAGTCTGTTTTGCCAGGCCATCTTGCTCGTTGGAGCTAATTGTTCTCCAATTGCGTCAAATGCATCATTGGTAAAGTTAATGAACCTCTGTTAGTTGTAGTACAGATTATTAATCCATTCTGTGTTCTTGTTTTGTGTTATCAATACAAAAATAGACTCAATCCCAGATTTTACTTCATGTCTGGCCTTAAATTCATTGGGTATACTTCTTGGTTGGCCAATTGCATCTAAATAAACATTAGGGTCAGTTTGGTATGCCCGCTTTACTCTATTCATGTTTAACTTGGATTCTTCAGGTGCATTGACCTCCCAAGTGAACATAGTAATATCTTGTAACAACTTTACTCTAGCACATAATACTTTTCTGGAAGTGTAGCTCTCAATTTTTTCTCCCCACATAACCAAAGGTAATCTGCTATAGCAGTAAATTGTTTTTCATACGGCTTGATTAAAGGCAATCCTATGGTTTGATTTTCACAATTTCTGTTTATGACTGTCAGGTTGTCAGCTATAGAATTCCTTTTTTTAGTGAGCAACGTTCAACATAATACCTAGCCTAGCCTAGCCTGGCACAATGTCTGTAGTCATATGGGTTTAGAACTAGAATTAATTTGCTTAGAGGTGATGGTGTGCAAAATACACAGTCAGTTAAATAAGATCGTGGAATCACCTCTTCCAGAGCCCTGGTCTGCTGATGGCACTGCCACCACCCATCTGCTGAATCTGTCGATAATCACTAACATGTATCTCTTCCCTTTCACTGATTTTATCATGTCAACATAGTCCATTACTAGGTGCTTGAATGGTCCTTCTGAAACAGGAATATGTCCTACGGGAACTGAGTTTCCCTTCCTGATATTGTTCTGAGCGCAAATGTCAAATCCTTTTCTTATTTTTCGAAGTATTTCACCTCGACTGCAATGATCAAATCCATGTGCATCAAAGATTAAGAGTCAAAAGCACATATGGGGCTATTATCATTCCTTCATGTGATCGCCATATTCCATTTACATCTCTTATTGCCCCCCCTCTGCTGCCATATTGACTGTTCACAAACACTTGCTTGTTTCTGTATTCTGTAAGACAGAAATGCTTGGCTGGGGCTGTATAAGTATTATTGGTGCCATAATGGCAGACTGGCAACTGAAGCTGGCAGCATTGTTTCCGCTTATTACAAAGTATCCTGTATGATTGCCCAAATGATCTCTAAAGCACAATCCTTCCATGAAATAATCATCAACTGCATCTAGCAGTGGTGTTGACTCTAAGTTTGAGCTGAGGTGTGTGAAAGCCAGTGACTCTGCTACACAGTTATGGGGTGTGCCTTCATTATGCTCATATGTAATGCAAACAAGTGTCTGCTCTCTTCTGCCAATGGAACACTCCGCTGGATAATCTTCCATTATCTCATTAACTGCCCTCAGGTCATGCATCAAACACCACTTTGATTTGTCAGCTGTGGCAACTGGTAGTATAGGAGTGTTGCAGTAACTAGATGTCTTGGTTAGCACTCCCGCTGAAATTCATCCTTCAATAGTATCTCTGATGCCTTGTACTGCTTCAGGTGGCAGTGAATATTGATATTTTCTTGATAGCTTAGCTCCTGGTTTTGTTTAGATCACTACAGGGCTGGCTGAGTGAATATTTCCTACATCAGTGCTGTGTGAGGCCCACAGTTGTGTGGTAACTGAGTTCTCTATTTCCCTCAACAGTTCAGCATTGCTATGCTCAGTTTCTGGGCACACTGCCAAGTTCATCTAATTCTTGGCAATGAATTACATTCATAAATGTGCTGCACACAATTTTCAGGTGCTTCTTGTATTCTGACATAAATATTAAGGGATTGTCTGTTTTCTCCACTCAATATTTCTTGCCTTCTTCATCATTGGGCCTAAATCTTTAGATCTATATCCTTTCCCTACATAAAGTGTGATATGGGGAACTGAGTCTTTTTGATGAAATAACATTCATCCACCTGTAAGGCTGCTCCTTGCCCTACAATAACATGTTGAGAAGTCATCTGAACTCTCTGTGGCTCAGTCTCCTGCAGCCATTTCCTCTCTAATTCTGCTTTTCACTCAGGATCATACATCATTGTGCAGTGAAATTCTGTGCATGGCATTCATGGCTCAACGAGCTGTTCTTTGATGAATTTGCCCCATTTTATAATTGTTCCTTCCATTTCATCTTCTATTTGGCCTATCCAAAAATGCATTAGCTTGAATGCCTGAACTAGCATTTGTCTCACCCCTCTGTTGTCATCATAAATGCCATCTGGGGAACAGAATATTTGTAAATATAATTTAAACAATGCATCTCTCCCTAATGAGCTAATGGGAGTGTGTTCTGATACTAAAATGGGTATGTTACTTCTCTGTTTTTTTCTCTTAGACTAACTTAACTGGAGCTGTTACTGGAATTAGCTGCGTTTTTCCCGAAAATCCAACTGTCTTTGTGAATTTACCAGACAAGGGGAGGTCAAGGTGAGAGGCATAATTTGGACTTATATAAGTATAAGTTGCTCCAGTGTCTACCATCATTGGTGTAATGTTGCCCTCATCTTCAACCTGCAGCATAGGTTCTTGATCAGCATTTTTTGTTATCATTGGGTGCTGACCCCTCCCCGTAGGATTTTTCTGGCAGCACTAGTAACCGGCAGCAGGACCCTGCCATGGGTTGACTGGTCCTTGTTGTTGATATTCAGGGCCATTTTGTTCTTGCTATTGGTGATTTTGCTGTCCCTGCCACGGTGGGCCTTGCTGTCCCTGCCTTGGTTGCCACGGATTTGTAGGGCAATTTTTCCTGATGTGTCCTGCCCCATTGCACCCATAACACATGCTGTTGCTGGTTTGGTTTTCCTCTCATTCTCCCTCTTTGTTGAGGCCTAGGCCTCCCTCTATTTAGCTGCTCTGGTTTGATGTAAACAACTATAAGCACAGGCTGTTGTGACACACTTCCGAGAGCTGTCTGGTGGGGGGCTGCTGCTGCAGTCTGCTGTACTACAGGGGGTGTTTACAGGGGCCATCACTACTGTCTGTTCTTCTTCCCTGTCTTTTATCACAGCCTGACTTTTCTTTTTACAGATCGAGACATCAATCATGCCTCTTTCTGGCCAAACAGTTTTTAGATCTTTTGTATGTTTTGACCATTTTTTAAATATCTCCACTATCAGCTTTCTGCTTATGGGATATCTAGCTCCTAATATCTCTACAGGTGTAGTTGCCATGATTAAATTCATTTATTTAATAAATTTGCTTAACTGTACAGTGTTACTGGCCCTTTTAATAAACCAAATTAGTCTATTTTATATTAAATAAATATGTATGCCAGGGCTCACGTTTTCTGGGTCTATTTGCACTACCAGTTTCTTCAATGTGATAGACCTGAGTATTTCTACGATCTTATTTTATTATTCTACTTGATTTATATCATTTATATCATTTATATGATAATTCAATTTATTATTATTTCTATTATATTTTACTAGCCCTTACTAAGTTTTATACATTTATTACACTTCATTTATCATGTATGTTTCATCATTATTCACTTTTATTCTTATTATTTGTTACATTTTGTTCTTATTTTTAATATTGTTTTGTTTGATGTTGAGTGCTGTATTATCCTTTATGCTGATATGAGTCTCCAATGATCTCCATCTCAAGGCTCATAATAACATCACAAAACAATGTTTTGATACTGTAATTTTCCTCTATCTTGCATGGTTAATAATACCTATTGAACCTGTTTCTAGACAGACAAAGTTGGACAGAGCTAGACTGAGCATTGAAGCACAACTGAGATTATTTAATAAATCATTTATCATTTTATTCAACATCACTTTGTCTCCTGTCTGCTGTTGTACCCTTCATCTCTGGTGGTTAATTTAAAGTGTTAACTCACAACGGAGTTGATATTTACAGTTTCTATAAGTTCCTAAAGGAGAGAGATCTAGTGAAACTGGACTGTGGCACTATTTCTCAGTTCTCGTTAGAAGTATACAATATCCTGCTTTCCCAGTTTATGGATCTTGTTTCTGCATAAACATTTACTTCAGGATGGCTGATCAGTATGTGGCTTTTCCCTCTTCCTAAAATATAGCCTTGTCTTAAGGGAGCTACCAGGTTGGTGATTGGAATTTTTTCTGTAAGCAAAACTATTTCAAAACAAATTTCTTCCAAGTAGGTTTTTAATATGTTTACTTTACAATATCTGCTTACTATTCCCTTCCAATCTACATATGGCAAAATGTGTTCTAGCTGTTTTAAATTCTGAACCTCTGTTAGCTGGTCTAGATACCAGTCTTTTCTTTCCCGTACACACAGATCTCTCTTCTTCCAACTCAGTGATCACAATAAAATAATGAAATGTTGCAACACATAAATACATTCAAAAATACCTCCTGGCATACACGTCCCTACATGACCCGCATTCCCCAACAGGATTTTACGTGCTTTCACGTCTTCGTGTCTCTACACGGCTCACCCTATGCGGACCCGCTACACCTGAGCAGGGTTTCACGTGCTTTCACGTCTTCGTATCTTTATACGGCTCACCCTATGCGGACCCGCTGCACCTAAGCAGGATTTCGCACACTCTTGCACCTTCGCCTCTTGCAGATCTGCTTCACCTGAGCAGGATTTCGCACACTCTTGCACCTTCGCCTCTTGCAGATCTGCTTCACCTGAGCAGGATTTCGCACACTTTTGTGCCTTCGCCCCAATGCGGACCTGTAACACCTGGGCAGGAATTCACACACTTCTCTCTTGAGATCTGGAAACCTTCAGTGTTTTTTAACAGAGTAGATTATTAACATTAAAATTGTTCAATTTAGGAGAGGTCTTTGAGGACCAACGCACCGCACAAACACTATTCTATATAAGCGAAAACGCTTACCTGTGTTTGGGCGCCCGTTTGTGCGGTCCACCTTCCGGGTCACCTGTCACGTTCGTCAGCCCCTCTGTCCTCTAGCCTTCTCCTGGCTGCACGCTCGCCAATTATGTTGTGGTAAATCGTTCTCCCAACATAAAGAAAGAAGTCTTGCAGACGAGGGTTCCAGATATCAAGAAGTCAAACTTTATTTGCTCGAGCCAACAAAGTGAGATGCACTGAGTACAATACCCAACACATTCAAAGTTACAGTGCTTTTGCCACACTTTTTATACACACTTTTCATACACACTTTTCAGGGCGTTTTTACATTATCCTCCAATCATATTTACATGATGTAATCTTTCGCCAATCACATTTAGCATGATGTAACCTTTTTTCATTAGTTCGTCCCCTTAACGCCCACCACCATTAAATCTTACTCACTCTATTCTGGAATATAATGGTGGCAGGTGCTTTCAAAAAGTTGCAAAAAATATATGAATTATACTCTTTCTCTGATGATTCCCATACGCCTTTAGGGCAAGATTTACATCAATGGTCAGATACTATACACTTATCCCAGTGTTTTCTGGTGTATGTGCCTTAGTGATTTAATGTGCTTGTGCTCTAAACATGGGAACTTCCCATGTACTGTGTATGGTGTACGTGCAGTTCTGTGTTTCTCATATTCTTCTTGAGGCCTACATTTGGCCTATAACAAATGTGCATAAAGTGACTGTTATTATCAGTGAATTACCAGTGAATATGAATATTATAATGATATGACTTAAAAATAGTGAATAATATCTTGCATGATTAAACAACTAACATATCTTAGAAAACCCACCATACTAGTCCATTTAGTTCTGTAAATCATTTGTTGTAAAGTCCCTCAGATTATTTTACATTTTTACATTTACATATTTGGCAGACGCTTTTATCCAAAGCGACTTACATTACATTGTACTATACATTTGTACATTTTGTATAGTAAGCAAGTGGGGGTTAGGTGTCTTGCTCAAGGGCACCTCAGCTGTTACCCGCCAGCCCTGAGAATCGAACCAGCAATCTTCTGATCATGAGTCCAACTCTCTAACCACTGGGCCACAACTGAAGATTATCTTTCTGTCAGTCTCATTCTTAACATCAGTGAGCATAATAAAATAATTTTAAAACAGTGAATAAACCAGTAGATGACAACTCTCATAACAAATAACATGATGACAATTTCTCGTAGCTCTTTCCACCATAACAGATGTGTTTTCATCACACAGTTACAGCAGCTAAACAAAATCTAACACAACAAAGCAAAGAGTCAAGAGTCCTACTAAAGCAAACACTGAACACCATAATGGTGACTCAACAAAACCATCAACATCTACACTTGTGTTCATTCTCAATAAGAACTTTTGTACATGAACCACAGAAATAAAGTCACAGTGATGTAATAAGTGAATGTGTTAATAGTGTTTGTAGAGTTGTTTATCGGTGAGTTTTTAGAGAAAAAACTGATTGTTAAAAACTAATTTCATTTGCGTTTTTACAACGTGTTTTTTCCACAAACAAAACGACAGAATTTCACTGACAGATTTTACAACATGTAAAAGTTTTTTTTCCATAAAAACGACAGAATTTCACTGACAGGTTTTGCAACTTTGTGACGTGTTTTTCCGTAAAAACAACAGAATTTAACTGTTAATTTCACTGACATGTTTTACAGTGTTTTTCCGTATTTTATACGTAAGTCTTTTGACATCAGTTTTCTCCGTGAAAACTACAGAATTTGCCTGTTAATTTCACATTTTTTACAGTGTAGAAATCCGCTTTAACTCATTCAATGAGTAAGTGTACATACATACATACATATATACATACATACATACATACATTCACATTTATATGGCAACATATATATGTGCAATATGTTCTCAAAAAAATATTAAATGTGATGAATATTAGATTTATTTTAGTCTTTGTTTCTAAATATATTTGTATGTTCAATATATAGCCATATATTGTCAATGCATATATCGTTGTATATTGAAAAATATTAGCACCAGTTTCAAATATATGGAAATGTATTATGTCATATTTTTCTGTAAATTCTAAGTTCACTACTGTCATAGGGACTTTATATACAGTCGTGGTCAAAAGTATTGGCACCTTTGGTAATAATGAGCAAAGAAGGCTGTAAAAATAAATCTGCATTGTTTCTGTTTTGATCTTTTATTTAAAAAAAATCTAAAAAATTCCAACCTTTAATTAAAGTGAAACAATTGGAAGTGGGGGGAATATCACATTGTGAAAAAAATGTTTTTCTCTAATACATGTTGGCCACAATTATTGGCACCCTTGTATTTAATACTTTCTGTAACCTCTATTTGCACGACAAACACCTCTTGAGTCTTTTCTTTTATGTCTGATTAGGTTTGAGAATACATGGAGAGTCTAAATTTCTGTACAGAATTTCTCCAGATCCTTCAAATGTTGGTGCTCCCTCTTCTTCAGTTCATCCCACTCATTTTCTATAGTGTTTACATCAGGAAACTGGGATGACTATGGCAGGATCTTGATTTTGTGTTCAATGACACATTTTTGTGTTGAATTTGATGGTTGTTTTGATCCAATGTGCTGATGGAAGATCTAACCACGACCCATTATAAGATTTCTAGCACAGCAAGTCAGGTTTTTATTTTTTTTATCTGTTAGTATTTGATATAATCCATGATTTCATGTATCTAAATGAGATGTTCAGGTCCTCTGGTATAAAAGTAGGTCCACAACAATGAAGATCTGGTGATATATTTAACTGTGGACATGAGGCACTTTTTATCCTTGTGTGCACCAAACCCATCTTGTGTTCTTGCTGCCATTTCATATGACCATAGACTCCAGTCCTGGTTTAAGTTCCAGTAGGGCAGATTAATATGGTGGAGTTTGTTTTTTCATGAGAGCAGATTTCTTGTGATCCAAACAACTTGTGGGGATGGAGGTGCAGTTTTTTTTTTTTTTTTTTGACACTAAAATAAACTGATTTCGACAATTTTCAATCTGTGATATTTGAAGAGTTTTGGGCCACTAAAAATCATCTCTTTACTGTGCATTAAAACAATACAGACACACATTCTCTTTCAGGCAGATTTACAACATCTCCAGTCCATTAAAACGTCTTAATTATTGCCATGTTGGAAATGGGAAATTGTTTTAACCATTTAGTTTTAAATACACTTTGTATTTTGTGTAGCTCAACAATCTTTTGCTGCACATCAGAACTATATTCTTTAGTGTTACTCATTGTGATGAATAAGGTGGTTTGGGCTTTGTTTTATTAATATTTATTCTCCTGTGCAACAAGAAGTCATGACTGGACAACATCATGTTTCTAGTTACCTTTTTGTGCTCAGAAAATGTAAATATCAATGGGAATATACTTGAGAGATATTTTACTCATAATAATTTCTAGGGGTACCAATAATTGTGGCCAACGTGTATCAGAGGAAAACCTTTTTTCACAATGTGATATTCCCCCCACTTCCAATTGTTTTACTATAATGAAACATTGGAATTTTGTAGATTTTTTAAATAAAAGGTGAAAATGAGAAACAATGCAGATTTATTTTTACAGGCGCCTTTGCTCATATTTACCAAGAGTGTCAATACTTTTGACCACGACTGTAATGGCTGTGGCATGATGCCCAAGGTGGATGATACTTTGGTCACCTATCTATCATTAGAAGCGGCATCATCTTTGAAACCCCTGACATTGTCCAGAAAACCATGTCGTGTTACATCTAACTTGGTGGGCAAGGTGTATCGTGAACGTGAGAAAAAAATCAGTAGTTTGACCAAGCCCTGCCATTCAATTGCTTCAGGAAAGTCAATGTTGAGAGGCTAACTCCCCTGCAAGCAAGTCTGCGCTGGCACTTTACGGGCCCACTCCGGGCCAGCCTAAGAGCCCCCAGCAGAGCCCCTCAGAATTTGCTTATTGGCAGAACATTGGAACCTTTTAAGAACGTTCCCAGGCTAACAGTTCTTGACTTTCATCTCAGGGATTTCTTGGATTGTTGTAACTGTGTGCTTTTATAGTATATATGTGACAATGCAAATAAAGTTGATTAGTGATTGAAATTGTCATCATATTACAGCATCATTCACTGATATCATCTGTTGTGCTGTTAATGTTGAAAGAACATCATAAGATCAGGAAGTTTAATTGCATTTTGATGTCTAGCAAGATTTGTGAAAACAGGATGAAAATAAAAACTTTATTTACAGAAGAACTCAGCCACACACAGAGACATTAAGAATCAGTGTATGAAACTCAAGAATGGTGACAATCAACAGAAGAAAACTTCATGCTGCAATGCATGCTGGGTAACATCATAGTACAAAACTCATTCATGACTCCCAGCATGCATTGCTGTTGATCTGTTTATCTGAATTAGTTTGATGATCGTCACCATTGTTGAGATTCATACACTCATTCTTGATGGCTGTGTGTGTCTGAGTTTCACATTAGATTAGCCCTAAGTGGCCCTGTACAGTTTGAGTGCAGCCTTTTTTTTCCTTTTTTTTTCTCTTTTTTTTCTCTTTTTTCTCTTTTTTTTTCAGGGGTGGTCACTGATTGTATAAACAAAATTACTATGATGAAGGATTGGTGCAAGAAGTCAATGGCAGGCAGATGAACAGTACTGTGTTAAAAAATGAATGAATGAATGAAATAAACATTTGAATAATAATGGTGTGATTGTATGAAAACCAGCTGTAATGAAGATTTAAAATGTCCAATGTCAAATATTTGGTTACTTTCCTGTTTTTCAGCTTCGAGGAGTGGCCAAGTTTCTGAACGGCAGTTATGCTGAGAAAGATATTGACCTAAGGATTGTGGTGCTTGATGAAAATGATTGTGTTCCCATGTTTAATACTAAGATGAGTGGAGCTGTTGAAGAGCTGTCTTCAAGAGGTACGCTTTATCCAAAGCAACTTAAATTGAATTATAATATACATTTGTTTCTGAGTATGTCTAATCCAAGGCATTGCTAGCACCATGCTCTAACCACTGAGCTACAGAAAAGCCATAATTGTATACGTAGGATTTTAAAACATCTGATGGGAATTTATAGATATTTTACGAGGTGTTGAATTCATGTGAATTTTATTATGATTTGACTTTGCTCCTGTGATGTTAGGTAGTGTTTCCCACAGGATTTTGAGAGACTTGGGTGCTGGTGATGTCATATCATATGCTAATTATCATGTCGTATTTAAGTTTTGGCAATTAAGTTTTTGCTAACTGCTGCTAAAATGCTGATTAATAAATGCAACATAATTGGACAAAATCACAATACATCTACATTATAAAGATTTTGGCTATATTACTTATTTGTTCCTTTACTGCTGTTGCTCTTTCTCAGAAATGTGTTGCTGTATTATGAGCACTTCTTTGACTTTAAATGCAAGTGATAGTTTCATTATAGATTGCGTATAATGCAGAGCAGGGGCCTCATTTATAAAATGTTGCGTAGTAACCGTCCTAAATTAGATTTTACGATCATTTCTTAAAGTGCAGCAAACGTGTGTATGCCTCTCTTTTAGATGTTAAATCTATACATTTAAATCTCCACCTTTTAACGTTGTGTAATTAATATCATTGACATCTAAAAGAGCACCTCTCACCGTCCAAATCCTTTACAAGCGGCAAGAATGGCTCATATTTCCAAAAACCTGCAGCACTCGGACAAGCAAAAGTGCGTACATCTACTGAGAAAGAGAGAGCATGTGAACACGTGATAGATAATATGCACACGCCACTCACATCAAACAAGTCGAGAAAGAGAAAAGATGTGGAGACCTTGATTATCCAGTTAATCGATTATAATTTATTATCTCGGATGGATAAAAAATGACAAAATATCATGCCAAATATACTTGGGTGGCCATTAATATTCCTGGGTGCCCCTATGAAGGCTTATTTGTTTTGCACCAAAAATACCTTCATACGGCCCGCTTAAGTAAATGCATTTTATAGGAAATGCTTCGTTAGGGTTAGGGACGGGATTAGTATGAAGGTTATGTAAGGGATTTTACAGTAAAAACCCGTAGACCAGTTGTGATGAATGAAGACACAGAGTCAGGAATGTCATTAATAAAAGAAAATTTACTGAAGAAGAATTGTTTGTAGTTTTGCCAGCAGAAATCTGCTTCAGCACTCAAGGAGTTCCACAGACTGACTTGCTGTTACATCAAAATGCAGTAATCTTAATACTAACAGAGCCATCTAACCTATATCATTACTTAGATAAATAAAATCTCATGATAGGTTAGACAATACATACATTTAGCTTCAACGTCAAGTTCATAGCATATCTTCACTGATTATAAGTGTGACACAGAAACCCTAGTTTAGGTACAACATATACGCATCTCTTTACATCCTATCTTCTAAATATGGTCTTTCTGCCACCAATAACTAACTTCTGAAATAATACACACACACGCACGCACGCACGCACGCACGCACGCACGCACACACACACACACACAGTTAGAGTGTGTGCTAGCAGAAGATGTTTTTACACGTGATATAAGAGGTCTCTTCTAAAAGCCACGGTGACCTAGCAGGAAGAGAGGCCTAAACATTCAGAGAGACTCAAACAGTGAATTATTTTAGTAATATTTACTCTCTAGAGTTTTATTGTTAATATCATTATCAGAAATAAAAGAGTAAAATATAGATTTATTTTAATCATCTGTTTCTCATAAGATAATGCTGATTAATGATTGATTAGTCTCAAAACCATAAAAAGAATATATATATATCATCTCTTTGAACTATTACCATCTGGTCGGCGCTACAGGGCAATGAGCACCAAAACAAGCAGACACAGGAACAGTTTCTTCCCTCAGGCGATCTACCTCATAAACAGCTAATTTAATTAATAACTTGTGTAATAATAACTTGTTTACCACATCTGCTCGGTTCAATTTGTAATTCGTTTCAAGGCTGACTTTGTTACGCAGTGCGTTCTTAGACATCGTTGAAACCTGTGGATCAAAGAGGATCAATGCACGCAAAGCTCCGGGTCCTGACAACATTCCTGGGCGTGTGCTGAGAGACTGTGCAGCAGAACTCACTGATGTCTTCACCGACATTATCAACATCTCGCTGAGTCAGGCTGTTGTTCCCACATGCTTCAAAGCCACCACCATCATCATCCCAGTCCCAACCCAGATAGCAAAATTGTTGCGGCCCAGATTCGGCCCACATGTGGAATGATGGCACTTGGGCGGTCCGCTCCTGTTTGCCAGATCTAAGCCACAAGCAAACCATGGCAATGCCACATGTTAGCCAAATGTTAGCCAAATAAACTAAAGTTGACCCTACTCTGGCCCACAGTTTGCTTTTTTCTGGCCCAGATCCGCTCCAAATCTGACACTTTCATTTGGCTTACATACCGCAGTGTCCTGTTTTTTTTAGACGTTCTAAGAATGTTCCCAGCTAACAAAAGTCACCATCATGGTGATCAGTGTTTCCTTGAGTTGGGCTCTTCACCCGTGACCTTCATAGATTACATTTTTTGTGTGCAGTGCCTGTGTGCTTTTAAAGTACATTTGTGAAGTCAATGCAAATAAGAATCTAATCGTATGCGTCTGTTTGGTGGTTATTAAACTCACCATCATGTTGTTTCATTGATGTTAATTGTGTTGTTAATCCTGAAATAATAGTTTAAGATTAAAATCAGGGTGTTTAATTGTAATTTGTCTAGAAAGATTTCAGAAATCTGTATGTGAATGAAATTTAATCTACAGCAGAACTTAGACACACACAGACATGAAGAATGAGTGTATGAATCTCAACAATGGTGACAATCAACAGACTAATTCAGAGCAACCGCAATGCATGCTGGGAATCATGAATGAGTTTTGTACTATGATGTTACCCAGCATGCATTGCAGTATTAAGTTGTCCTTTGTTGATTCTCACGATTACTGAGGTTCATACACAGATTCTTGATGTCTGTGTTTTTCTGTGTTCTGCAACAGATTGTTTTAACTTCTTAGAAATTAAAATGTCACTGCCTGATCTTAAAATGTTATTTCAGAATTAACAACACAGACATCAGCGAATCAACATGATGGTGACTCTAATGACCAACAAACAAACCCAGAAGATTAGATTCTCATTTGCATTGGCTTCACAAATATACTTTAAAAGCACACAGCCACTCCACACAAAAAGATTTAACCTATGATGATCAAGAGTGAAGAGCCCAACTCAAGTAAACACTGATCACCATGATGGTGACTTTTGTTAGCTGAGAACGTTCTTAGAACGTCTAAAAATAAAAACTGGACACTTTGCGTTATGTGGGCCAAATGAAGTGTCAGGTTTGGAGCGGATCTAGAATAACTCATTAAAAGAATAAAAGTGAACTGTGGGCCAGATTAGGCTCAAATTTAGTTTTTAATTTAGTTTATTTGGTTTACATTTGGCTAACATGTGGCATTGCCAAGGTTTGCTTGTGGCTCAGATCTGGCAAACAGAAGCGGACCGCCCAAGTGCCATCATTCCATGCCGTATGTGGGCCAAATGAACATGTCAGTTATGGGCCGGATCTGGGCCGCAACAATTTTGCTATCTGGGAAATAAGTAATCTCCATCCTGCTTCAAAGACTACCGTCCAGTTGCACTCACTCCTATTCTCATGAAGTGCTTTGAACAGCTGGTCATGCACAACATCATTACATTACATTTACATTTATTCATTTGGCAGACGCTTTTATCCAAAACGACTTACAATTGAGGAAAACAGCAAGCGATTCGTCTAAGTAAGCAATATTCACGAGAAGTGCTAGTAATACAAAGTTTCAAATACAACGTCAAGATAGTATAAGCAAGTATATAGAGAACATTAGAAAAGGAAATATAGAGGTAGAATTTTTTTTTTTTTTATATTACGAGACAGTTAAGTGCTCATGGAAGAGGTGGGTCTTCAGCTGTTTTTTGAATTGTGAAATTGATCCAGCAGTCCTGATGGAAACAGGAAGATCATTCCACCAGCCGGGAACGGAGAAAGAAAATGTCCTTGAGATGGATCTCATGCCTCTCTGTGAAGGAACCATGAGGCGCCACTCGTTTTCAGACCGCAGACTTCTGGAGGGGATGTAGGGTCTGTAAGAGAGAGTTGAGGTAGATGGGTGCTGTGTTAGTGGCTGTTCTGTAGGCAAGCACCAGTGCCTTGAACTTAATGCGTGCCGCTACTGGGAGCCAGTGCAGAGAGATGAGCAGAGGTGTGACGTGCTCTCTTGGGCTCATTGAAGACCAGGCGTGCAGCAGCATTCTGGATCATTTGCAGAGGTTTGAAGGCACAGACTGGGAGACCGGCCAGAAGAGCATTACAATAATCCAGTCTAGAAATGACAAGTGCCTGGACGAGAAGCTGTGTTGCATGTTCTGTTAAGAACGGTCTGATATTTCTAATGTTGTACAATGCAAACCTGCATGACCGAGTTGTTTTAGTAACGTGATCCTTAAAAGTCAGCTGATCATCCATAATTACCCCAAGATTCCTGACTGAAGTTGATGGGGTTATCTTAGATGGACCAAGTTGGATGGTAAGCTGGGGCTGTTCTGACGGGGTGGCAGGAAGGACGAGAAGCTCAGTCTTGGCCAGGTTGAGTTGTAGGTGATGATCTTTCATCCAAGAAGAGATGTCAGCCAGGCAGTCGGAGACTTGTGTGGCTAGCGTGGAATCGTCTGGATGAAATGAGAGGTGAAGTTGAGTGTCATCAGCATAACAATGGTAGGAGAATCCATGTGCTTGTATTAGATTAGATTAGATTCAACTTTATTTTCATTACACATGTACAAGTACAAGGCAACGAAATGCAGTTTAGGTCTAACCAGAAGTGCAATAGCAGCAAGTGCAGGATATACAGTGGTTGCATAAATTACATAAATAAATATTACAGAAGTAATTTACAGATGGAAATGTACTATGACCATGATTTACAGATGTCTCTAACTATAGACAGAGATTTACAGATGGATATATACTATGAACATAATATACAGATGTCTCTAACTATAGACAGAAATTAACAGATGGATATATACTATGAACATAATATACAGATGGCTATTACTATAAACAGAGATTTACAGATGGATATGTATTATGAACATAATGTACAGATGGCTATTACTATAAACAGAAATTTACAGGTGGATGTATACAATAAGTTAGGCTATGGTGAGCAGCAGTGCGATGAATATAGAGTAGTGCAAATAAATTATGGACAGAAGCTATCTAAGTAACAGTGCAGTGGAAGAAGTTATTGCATATTTCAGTTAAAGTGTAGGAGTGCAAGATGCATAGTAAACAGTCGGTACTGTAAATGAACAGTTGGCAGTGCAAATGAGCAGTCTGGTAGTGCAAATGAACATAAATGTTATGTATAGACAGTCCATTAGTGCAAATAACAAGTGAAGTCAGGTGTGCAATGGGGGGGGAGAGAAGAGTGTAGTAGTATATGAGGGGCAGTGGGATCAGTGAGGGGCAGAGTTCAATAAAGAGACAGCTCTGGGAAAAAAGCTGTTCTTTAATCTGCTAGTCCTGGTCCGGAGGCACCTGAAACGCCTGCCGGAGGGCAAGAGAGAAAACAGTCTGTGAGCGGGATGAGAGGAGTCCTTAAGAATGCTGCGAGCTCGACGCAGACAGCGTTTCCTCTGGATGTCCTCCATGGATGGAAGTGGAGTCCCTGTGATGCGCTGGGCGGTTTTCACCACCCGCTGCAGTGCCTTGCGCTCTGCAACAGAGCAGCTCCCATGCCAGACTGTGACACAGTTGGTCAGGATGCTTTCTATTGCACAGCGATAGAAGTTCACCAGGATAGCCGAGGACAGCCGATTCTTCTTTAGTGTCCTCAGGAAGAAGAGGCGCTGGTGAGCCTTCTTGACCAGGCTGGAGGTGTTGGTAGTCCAGGACAGGTCTTCCGAGATGTGGATCCCCAGGAACTTGAAACTGGAGACACGTTCAACAGCCATCCCATTGATGTGGATGGTGTCATGTGTGCCTCTTGACTCTTTCTGAAGTCCACAATGAGCTCCTTTGTCTTGGAGGTGTTAAGGAGCAGGTTATTGTTGTTGCACCATGTGGCTAGGTGCTGGATCTCCTCCCTGTAGGCCGTCTCATCGTTGTTGCTGATGAGACCAATCACCGTAGTGTCGTCCGCAAACTTGATGATGGAGTTAGATCCGTTCACAGGCTTGCAGTCGGAGGTGAAGAGGGAGTAGAGGAAGGGGCTTAGCACACAGCCCTGTGGTACACCAGTGTTGAGTGTGATAGTGGTGGAGCAGATGGAGCCTGATCTCACCTGCTGTGGTCTGTTGGTCAGAAAGTCCATAATCCAATTGCATAGGGAGGTGTTAATGCCCAGGTCTTCAAGTTTGGATATTAACTTGGATGGGATGATAGTGTTGAATGCTGAGCTGAAGTCAACAAACAACATACGTGCATAGGTGTTCTTATTGTCCAGATGTGTGAGCACAGAGTGCAGTGCCATGGAAACTGCATCTTCTGTGCTCCTATTGCTGCGGTAAGCAAACTGGTGTGGGTCCAATGTGGATGGTAGAAAGTCCTTCAGGTGTGCCAGGACCAGCCGCTCAAAGCACTTCATGACAATGGGTGTCAGTGCTACAGGGCGGTAGTCGTTGAGGCACTTTGGGCTGGAGTGTTTTGGCACTGGCACAATGGAGGTGCATTTAAAGCATGTTGGCACAGCTGCTTGGGCAAGAGACAGGTTGAAGATGTCAGTGAAAACCCCAGCAAGCTGCTCAGCACATGCCCTGAGTACGCGTCCAGGGATGTTGTCTGGTCCAGCGGCTTTGTGCGCACTGATCCGGCTCAGTGCATTGCAGACGTCTATGGAGGAGAGTGTGATTGGAGGGTGATCAACTGAGGGTTTGAGCTTGGTGGCAGTTTCTCTATTGTCCTTCTCAAAGCGAGCATAAAAGTCATTAAGCTCGTTCAGGAAGAGGACATCAGTGGCTGCGGGGGTGGAGTGGGTGGGTTTGTAATCACTGATGGCCTGGATGCCTTGCCACATGCGTCGAGGGTCGGAGTTGGAAAAGTGCTCCTCTACCTTTAGCTTGTAGCAGTGCTTGGCCTCTTTGATGCCCCTCTTCAGGTTAGCTCTGGATGTGCTGTAGGCTTGTGCATCACCTGATCTGAAGGCAGTATTGCGTGCCTTCAACAGGAGGCGCACCTCCTTGTTCATCCATGGCTTCTGATTTGGGTACGTGATGATCTGTTTCTGAGTGGTAACATTGTCTATGGTGGTGTTGATGTAATCCAGTACAGAAGAGGTGTAGCAGTCAATGTCCGTGTGAGAGCCACTGGTGGCCTGAGAAGCAAATGTACTCCAGTCTGTGTGTAGAAACCTTTCCTGGAGTGTGAAATCTGCCCCCACAGGCCACACTTTGATGGTCTTCACTGATGGCTTCACACGATTGATGAGGGGTGAATACTTGGGGGTGAGAAACAAAGAAAGGTGATCTGACTGTCCCAGGTGGGGGAGGGGGGTCGCAACGTAAGCTTCAGCCATGTTTGTGTAAACATGGTCTAAGGTTTTGTTTCCTCTGGTGTGACAGGAAACATGCTGGTGAAATTTGGGGAGAACTGACTTTAAGTTTGAATGATTAAAATCTCCCGCAACAATAAACGCAGCTTCCGGGTGAGCAGTCTGTTGTTTACTGATGGCTGCATGAAGTTCTTTCATAGCAAGCTTGGCATCAGCATCCGGGGGAATGTAGGCTGCAGTTATAATGGTGGAAGTGAACTCCCGTGGCAGATAAAACGGTCTACATTTAACCATGAGAAACTCAAGGTTAGCTGAACAATGTTTTCCGACAATAACAGAGTTCGTGCACCAAGCTTTGTTAATGTAAATGCACAATCCACCACCTCTGGTCTTACCGGAGCCATCTAACGTTCTATCCGCCCGGAGTGTGTGGCATCCTGCTAAATCAATAGCATTGTCCGGTATGCCGCTGTGTAGCCATGTTTCCGTGAAGATCATAACATTACAGTTAAAAATTCTCTTGCTGTAAGTGATGCTGAGTCGAATCTCCTCCATTTTGTTCACCAGTGACCGAACATTGGCAAGGAAAATGCTGGGTAAAGAGAGCCGGTGTGGTGTTAGCTTTAGCTTAGCTCTTAGTCCTCCGCGCTTCCCCCGCCTTTTTTTACGATCTCGACGCCGCCTGCGAGCACTTCCGCCCGGCCGGGTAGAGTGAGCGGCCTCGGTTATTCTGGCGATCTCAGGAAGGAGTTGAAGGTTGTCGATAAAACTGTCAGGAAGTCGCAAACCAATATCCAAAAGCTCATGTCGGGTGTACGATGTAAAGGCACAGCTGTTCTGCACGAACAGACCCGAGATGAGCAAGAAAAATACCACAAAATTGCAGAATCTGGAGAGAGCCTGAGCCTCGCGATGTGATCACGTCACCATCTTGGATCTAATATGATCTAATATGTATGATGGAACCCAGTGATGTGGTGTATATGGAGAAGAGCAGAGGTCCAAGAACCGATCCTTGTGGGACCCCGGTGACTAGTTGGTGTGATTTGGACACTTCACCTCCCCAAGCTACCTTGAAGGACCTATCTGCAAGGTAGGATTTAAACCAGGAGAGTGAAGTTCCAGTGATGCCCAGTGAAGAGAGGGTAGACAGAAAAATGTGATTGTTAACCGTGTCGAAGGCTGCAGAAAGGTCTAAGAGAATGAGAACAGATGATTTGGACTCAGCTCTTGCCCTTCTTAGGGCTTCTGTAACTGTTAGTAGGGCAGTTTCAAATTACTTGCTTACTATACAAAATGTACAAATGTATAGTACAATACAATGTAAGTCGCTTTGGATCAATGCGTAAATGTAAATGTAAATGTCACTCTACTGCTGCAGCACTTTTTATTCTGTAAACAAGAAACATGCTATGTGTCTTATTTCTATCTCTGCACTTGTATCATTGTACAGAAACGTTTGTGATGAGCTTCACAGCAACAGATGAAGATGAGAAAGGAACACTGCATTCAAAAATCACCTACAGCATTGTTGAACAGAGGCCCACTAACATGTTCTACATTGATCAAGGGTCTGGTGGGATATATGTCATGCATAAAACACTCGACAGAGAGGTACGCACTCACAAACATCCATATGTTGAATGAGAAATAACAAAATTGTTCTTTTTAATCCTTTCTGGCTTTTGTGTTTAACAAATAGACTTCATTTAAGAGTCTATTTTATATGGTTTATACTTTTTCTTGTTGATACATCAGCAGATGGAAACTCTGCTTATGTGTGAGAATCATACACCTCTGTGTTATCCACAAGAAAAGCAATATATGATTTGCATGTGATAATCTGTGTTAAATATTGTCCCAAATTCAATGCTGGGCTTTTTCTGGTTTGTAAAATTGTTACCCAATATCATTGTCATGCAGATTATTTTAGCCTATGGTAAAATGTCATATAAGCTACAAGCACTCGTGAATAAAAGTAGTCAAGTTACAGTTTGAGCTTAGCTACACTGAAAAAATACAATTTAAAAAAGGTCTTTAACTTAAACATTACTTTAATTTGTTACAAATAATATTATTAGTTTTTCTTAAATTACATTTTTGGCTTGGTTCAAATAAAAAATGATCCCTTTCAACAAACCACCATTATTGTGATCAGTGTTTGCTTTAGTGGGGTTCTTGATCCCTGACTTTGGTTAAGTTAAATATATTTTTCTTAAAGTGTTTGCAATAGAGTTTCAACAAGAGCAAGATTAACAAAAAGAGATTAACAAGAAAAAGAGAGATTATTTTTTTGTTCATGCATCAGGATGCATGCTGAGAGTCATGAATGAATTGTATACTATGATGTTACCCAGTATGATGTTACCCAGCAAGTTTTCTTTTGTTGATTCTCACCATTGTTGAGTTTCATACACTGATTCTTCATGTGTAATTGAGTTAATAAATAAACTTTGTAATATTAGTTCTCATTGGGATTTAGTACTAGTTTTTTAATTTCACACTGTATATGATACACATGTGATCACACAATATTCTGAGCAATTATTTAGAAAACCACCCAATGCTTACAGTCTCCAATCATCTGAGCCCAATGGATTTTTGTTTTACATTGCCCGAACAAATACAATTTAATATACTGTCACAACAGAACATATAAACTCAATATTTAACCACAAGTCAAGAGCCCAACTAAAGCAAACACTGATCACAATAATGGTGGTTTGTTAAAATGGATACATTTTGATTTGAACCAAGCCAAAAACATTATATGAGAATATTTTTATAATTCTTTTAAGTTGTGCAAAGTTTCATTTTTTAGTGTCTAGTCACAAGACAGTGACAGATGGTGTACGCATACACTTAAAAAAAATACATTAACTTTGGAAAAACTTATAAAATAGCTTGTAACAAATTGAAGTAATTTTTTTTTAGTTATTCTCAAATAATATTTTCAAATTAAAATTAATCAATTTCATCAAACCACCATTATTGTGATCAGTGTTTGCTTGGGTTGGGCTCTTGATCCCTGACTTTGGTTAAATTAAATTTCTTTATCTTTAAGTGTTTGCAATAGTGTTTCAACAAGATCACTTCAGTATCATTAAAGAGTTGATTTAAGGTTTGAATTTAGTGATGTATTTAATCTGTTATAAAGATGGTAAATGACACAAAATAATGTAGAAACTGATATTTCATTTGCAGACACACTTAGACATCAACACTCATCATACAAGTCTCAACAATGGTGACAATCATCAAACTAATTCAGAATAACTGAAATGCATGCTGGAAGTCATGAATGAGTTTTGTACTATAATGTTACCCAGCATGCACTGCAGCATGAAATTTTATTTTGTTGATTGTCACCATTGTGAGATTCATACACTGATTCTTATGTCTAATTGAATCAGAAATTAAGAATTTCTTTTTATGAGTATTTAATATTAGTTTATATTGAGTCTTAGAACCGCAATTTTAATTTCACACTGTATATGATATAAATATGATCACACAATATTCACACATTAGTATCAAACTCCTAAGCAATTATTTAAAAAAACACACAATGACTAAAGTCTCCAGTCACCTGATCCCAATGGATCTTAGTTTTTATTGCCTCAACAAATGCATTTTAACACTGTCACAACAGACAATAAAAACTTCACAAGTTTCATTTTTTTCAGTGTATAAATGTATCTAATAGCAATCCCTTGGGACACCAGTAACTTCCAGGAAAGGCTGGCATGGCCAATTTACACTGAAAAAAATGAAACTGTGGACAACTTAAAAAAATGACTTTAATTTGTTACAAGCTATTTTATTTGTTTTTCTCAAATAATGTTTTTGACTTTGTTCAAATAGAAAAATATATATTTCAACAAACCACCATTATTGTGATCAGTGTTTGCTTTATTGGGTCTCAGTACTGTGTGAATTCAAGCTGGATAATGATTAGAACTGCCAAACAATATCAGGCTATAGCCTGGTTCTGACCAGAAGCTCACGTTTGGATAATCATTTGCAAGTTTTTTTTTTTTAAATATTGGAAACATATTTAAGGCTATTAGTAAGAAGCTGTATACTGTCATTGGAAAGTTGGATTTGCCCCATTTTCTAGAAAGCCTTGTTTGCAACCAGGTGTTAATGTGCTTCACACACTCAGATTTGTACTGTTTTGGAACAGTGTTGTAAATAAAACTTAATCACTGATTTAACCAATAGTTACGCCATATCTCTTTGCGTATACTTTTGGCCGGTGTTATGCAAAGCTTCCCACACATTCACAGGTTTGTGGGGGTGTGTTTAAACATTTTAGGGAAGTCTGGATGAGCCTTCGCTTTTAAATAGAACATCTCTTTTGGTTTGTGACTTTCAATTTTGCAATTTTACTTGTCTAATATATGCACAAACAACTTGTAACACACCAAAGATACAGGAAAACATGAAATTGCATCTTTATACTCCTTTAAGGTCTGGTGTTTCCCCGGGTTGGATTTTTGGTCCGGTGCTGTTTTCCATTTTTATACTTCCTTTAGGATCTATATTTAACAAGTATGGGGTCTCTTTTTTTATCTGGTGGCAGATGACACTCAAATTGAAGTGCGATAACAAGCAGGCCTTAAATGTATTGTGTGTGGCAGAAACAAACACTGTGTACATGTTTTTGAATAACAATAGTTATCTGCTGTCAAATGTGTGTGAGATCCAGCTGTTTAGAGACAATCAGATATTATAAACGTATTCTTAGTGAATTGTGCGTATAAAAACCGCCACTTATGTACACACAAATATCAAGAATCAGTGTATGTATCTCAGTAATGGTAAGAAATAACTGAGAAGCATTTGCTCAAATTGCAAAATGATGTAAAAATGATAACCAGACTAAAAACAACATGAGATCTGTAAATAACTATCATTAGTTAACCAGTATCCTTTCTTTGCTATAACAATTGTGATTCATAAATCAACAATGACAGCAGGCAAAGAAAAACTAAAACGGTAAAGTTGCAAATGAAGAGTCCAGCAACAACAAACACTGATCATTGCTCACTATAATGGTATTAAAGTCATATTGAGCTCACATATTATACACACTGTCACCATATGAGAATGGTGTGACATCCATCACGTGTTAACTGGGTGATTCTTTTTGTAATAAGGCACCACAGTACTTATCCGATCTGACACCCATATACGCAGTCAAGGTCACTCAGATCTGCCAATTCTAGACTGTTGCAAGGTCCCAGGACAAGACTAAAAAACAGAGGTGATGGTGCCTTCTCTGTTATGGGCCCAAAACTTTGGAACAGTCGCAGTCAGATCAGAACTTCCCCGACCTTATCTATTTTTAAGTCCACTCCCAAGACTTCTTTTCTATAGTGTTTAATATCTCTTGACTTTTTATTATATTACTTTTAAAAACTCAACGCATTTTACAGCTTGTGTTTTATTGTATTTTATTGTATGTAATTTTGTTGTTTTGTGCTTTTACTATTGGTCGTCTTCTGTACACCACTTTGGTCAACTTATATAGCTTTTAAATTGTGCTATATAAATAAACATTGCATTGTATTGAACTACATATAAATCCATAAAACCATGTCAGCAGTGTAATAATTATCAGGGGTTTTGATGGATGGTTGTAATGTTACCTTAACACAAGACTGATGCTTGTGCTCTTCCTATCACAGACACAAGACACGTACACATTGACCGTAAAAGGGACGGATATGAACGGAGCTCCAATCGGAAACACAGGAATGGGGAAAGTTGTTATCAGCATTCTTGACGTGAATGACAACATTCCCACTTTGGAGAAAAGTATTGTAAGATGTGTTTGTGTGATAATTGAGGCAGTGAAACACGTCACACGTCTAACTAAAAAACACTGGGTTTCATTCACCACTCATTTCTTACATGTGTGCATAAACAGTTCTTTTCAAAACATTCATACAGATCAAATCAATAGTCCTATTTATCTTTCTGTGTTATTATTCACTTTGTTTTCAGTATGAGTGCAGTGTGGAAGAAAACACAAAGAATGTAGAAGTTGTGAGAATTCAAGCCATTGATGCTGATCTCATTCATACTGACAACTGGTTGGCTGTCTTCAGCATTGTGTCCGGAAATGAAGCCGGTTATTTCTCTATAAGCACTGACAACAACACCAATGAAGGCATTCTTGTGATCAATAAGGTATGTTGAACGTTTTATGTGTAACAGTTATGCTTAATAATCCTATTGGTGAGGTGCTGTCAATGCCTTGAACTGTGAGTAAAGGTCAGAAACATGCTAACCCTGAAGAGCCCCCAGCAGCGCCCCTGAGAATTTGCTCACTGAATATTAGAACAGGTACTATGGAAGCCCTGAACCGCAACGTGGGAAAAAAATTCTGTGAAGAAAAAAAAATATTCTCGTTATATTCCCTCCTGTAGCCTAAGTCTAGACTATTTTTTCTTTTTTTAATTAGACATTTTTATTGTCTTTAAAATAATTTTTTTTCTCTTTCAAATTTTATTTTTCTCTTCAAATTTTATTTTTCTCTTCAAGATGCGACACACAATAAAGTTTGCTAGCTAACAATTAGCATAGTAAATAAGTAAAGCAGCGATGCATCCGTCATGGGAAGCAGGCGAACTAACAGCGAGACCACAGGCACTAACGTACGCTGCACGAGCACGACTAGATGTCGCTCAGTGAGGTTTACCTGCACAGATCACACTAGTTGCTCTCTGTTGCACATAATTAACACGTTGAAATGATGAACTCGAAATCATGTCATGAAGCAAAAAACTGTTCACATGTAGCGGTTTTTTTGCGCTCTTGTCTGGTGTCCCTCCGGTCGCCTAGGTGCAAAGATAACTGGAGCTGTTACACATGACAACAAATACCATACCAAACACAAGTTACCCTAACGAAATAATGATATTTTACCAGCATAGAAACCATTGTAAGCTTAAGATTTTGTTCTAACTGACAGCTGACATTGACACCTGGTGGTCAGTGTTGGTAATGCATGCTTATTTTTAGCTAGCAAACTTTAAAAAATAAAAATAAAAAAAAGAGAAAAATAAACTTTTAAGAGAGACAAAAACATTTTTTTCAAAGAAAAATTTATTTAAAAGAGGAAAAAATTATTTTAAAGACATAAAAATGTCTAATAAGCCTAACATGAGGGAATATAACGAGAATATATTTTTTCCACGTTGCGGTTCAGGGCTTCCGTAAGGTGCAAACCATTGAATCAATGTTAAATATATATATATATATTTCAATGTTAATGGCATTTAATCAATATCACTTTTGTGCCCACAATTAATGTTGAAAAAAATTTCAAGAGATCACCATTATTGTGATCACTGTTTGCTTTAGTTTGAGCTCTTGACTCTTTAGATTTAACGGTAAGTTTACTTTGGCCAACAGTGTTTTATCAAGCATTTTAATTTAATGCAATTAACATTGATTCAATGGTTTGTACCTGTTAGCTTGATTAGATTAGATTAGATTAGATTAGATTAGATTAGATTCAACTTTATTGTCATTACACATGTACATGTACAAGTACAAGACAACGAAATGTAGTTTAGGTCTAACCAGAAGTGCAGTAGCAGCAAGTGCAGGATATACAGTGGTTGCATAAATTACATAAATAAATATTACATAAGTAATTTACAGATGGAAATGTACTATGACCATGATTTACAGATGTCTCTAACTATAGACAGAAATTAACAGATGGATATATACTATGAACATAATATACAGATGGCTATTACTATAAACAGAGATTTACAGATGGATATGTATTATGAACATAATGTACAGACGTCTATTACTAAAAACAGAGATTTACAGATGGATGTGTACTATGATCATAATATACAGATGGCTATTACTATAAACAGAAATTTACAGGTGGATGTATACAATAAGTTAGGCTATGGTGAGCAGCAGTGCGATGAATATAGAGTAGTGCAAATAAATTATGGACAGAAGCTATCGAAGTAACAGTGCAGTGGAAGAAGTTATTGCATATTTCAGTTAAAGTGTAGGAGTGCAAGATGCATAGTAAACAGTCGGTACTGTAAATGAACAGTTGGCAGTGCAAATGAGCAGTCTGGTAGTGCAAATGAACATAAATGTTATGTATAGACAGTCCATTAGTGCAAATAACAAGTGAAGTCAGGTGTGCAATGGGGGGGGGGGGGGGAAGAGTGTGGTAGTATATGAGGGGCAGTGGGATCAGTGAGGGGCAGAGTTCAATAAAGAGACAGCTCTGGGAAAAAAGCTGTTCTTTAATCTGCTAGTCCTGGTCCGGAGGCACCTGAAACGCCTGCCGGAGGGCAAGAGAGAAAACAGTCTGTGAGCGGGATGAGAGGAGTCCCTAAGAATGCTGCGAGCTCGACGCAGACAGCGTTTCCTCTGGATGTCCTCCATGGATGGAAGTGGAGTCCCTGTGATGCGCTGGGCGGTTTTCACCACCCGCTGCAGTGCCTTGCGCTCTGCAACAGAGCAGCTCCCATGCCAGACTGTGACACAGTTGGTCAGGATGCTTTCTATTGCACAGCGATAGAAGTTCACCAGGATAGCCGAGGACAGCCGATTCTTCTTTAGTGTCCTCAGGAAGAAGAGGCGCTGGTGAGCCTTTTTGACCAGGCTGGAGGTGTTGGTAGTCCAGGACAGGTCTTCCGAGATGTGGATCCCCAGGAACTTGAAACTGGAGACACGTTCAACAGCCATCCCATTGATGTGGATGGTGTCATGTGTGCCTCTTGACTCTTTCCTGAAGTCCACAATGAGCTCCTTTGTCTTGGAGGTGTTAAGGAGCAGGTTATTGCTGTTGCACCATGAGGCTAGGTGCTGGATCTCCTCCCTGTAGGCCGTCTCATCGTTGTTGCTGATGAGACCAATCACCGTAGTGTCGTCCGCAAACTTGATGATGGAGTTAGATCCGTTCACAGGCTTGCAGTCGGAGGTGAAGAGGGAGTAGAGGAAGGGGCTTAGCACACAGCCCTGTGGTACACCAGTGTTGAGTGTGATAGTGGTGGAGCAGATGGAGCCTGATCTCACCTGCTGTGGTCTGTTGGTCAGAAAGTCCATAATCCAATTGCATAGGGAGGTGTTAATGCCCAGGTCTTCAAGTTTGGATATTAACTTGGATGGGATGATAGTGTTGAATGCTGAGCTGAAGTCAACAAACAACATACGTGCATAGGTGTTCTTATTGTCCAGATGTGTGAGCACAGAGTGCAGTGCCATGGAAACTGCATCTTCTGTGCTCCTATTGCTGCGGTAAGCAAACTGGTGTGGGTCCAATGTGGATGGTAGAAAGTCCTTCAGGTGTGCCAGGACCAGCCGCTCAAAGCACTTCATGACAATGGGTGTCAGTGCTACAGGGCGGTAGTCGTTGAGGCACTTTGGGCTGGAGTGTTTTGGCACTGGCACAATGGAGGTGCATTTACAGCATGTTGGCACAGCTGCTTGGGCAAGAGACAGGTTGAAGATGTCAGTGAAAACCCCAGCAAGCTGCTCAGCACATGCCCTGAGTACGCGTCCAGGGATGTTGTCTGGTCCAGCGGCTTTGTGCGCACTGATCCGGCTCAGTGCATTGCAGACGTCTATGGAGGAGAGTGTGATTGGAGGGTGATCAACTGAGGGTTTGAGCTTGGTGGCAGTTTCTCTATTGTCCCTCTCAAAGCGAGCATAAAAGTCATTAAGCTCATTCAGGAAGAGGACATCAGTGGCTGTGGGGGTGGAGTGGGTGGGTTTGTAATCACTGATGGCCTGGATGCCTTGCCACATGCGTCGAGGGTCGGAGTTGGAAAAGTGCTCCTCTACCTTTAGCTTATAGCAGTGCTTGGCCTCTTTGATGCCCCTCTTCAGGTTAGCTCTGGATGTGCTGTAGGCTTGTGCATCACCTGATCTGAAGGCAGTATTGCGTGCCTTCAACAGGAGGCGCACCTCCTTGTTCATCCATGGCTTCTGATTTGGGTACGTGATGATCTGTTTCTGAGTGGTAACATTGTCTATGGTGGTGTTGATGTAATCCAGTACAGAAGAGGTGTAGCAGTCAATGTCCGTGTGAGAGCCACTGGTGGCCTGAGAAGCAAATGTACTCCAGTCTGTGTGTAGAAACCTTTCCTGGAGTGTGAAATCTGCCCCCACAGGCCAGCACCAAGCTTTGTTAATGTAAATCTGGGTAGTGAGCATCTAGTGAGGGCTTCCTGATCTGGAGGCCAAATGATAAGCACTAAGGGGCCAATGTTTTGCCAGTAAGCAAATTTTCAAGGACCTGTAAAGTGCCAGCGCAAGCTTGCTTGCAGGGACGATCCCTGATATCAACATCCTGGTTCACAAATATAAAAGTACAGAGATTAAAAAATCAGGAAATGGTTCCTGACACACTTCAACAGCAACACTCATCATACAAACCTCAACAATGGTTACAATCATCAAACTAATTCACATAAACAGATTAACTGCAATGCATGCTGGGAGTCAAAATTCTTGTTGAGTTTCATACACTGATTCTTCGTGTTTTTACCTCAGAATTTCGAATGAAAGCTCTAGATAATTGTGTTTAGCTTTTACACGGCAGCTCCTTTAATATGAACTCTCATTTTCTGAGTAAAAATTTTCTAAAAGTTTTTATTCACGTAAATTCTACTGCACATGTTTTTCAGTAAATGTGAAACACCTGATTCAACTCAGTTTGTTTATTAGAAAGACATTTCAATCATTCTGAGAGAGTCTGATGAGTTAAATCAGGTGTTTCATATAGAGACACATCACATTCTGTCAGGGATCCAGTAGGACTGGATTGGGAAACACTAAACTAGAAAACTTCAAGGTGTGTTGGATCTGGCTGGAGATAAACTCAGAGACGACTGCAGGAACAAAGACTCTGCAGGATTGAAAATGGCCATCTCTGTCAAGAATATCAAGCATATTACATTTGTATGTGCATAATTCATACAGGGGTGTCAAACTCATTTCCTGGAGGGCCGCAGCTCTGTACAGTTTAGCTCAGGGGTGCCCAAACTCGGTCCTGGAGATCTACTATCCTGCAGAATTCAGCTCCAACCCAATTAAACACACCTGAAGCAGCTAATCAAGATTTCAGTAATAGGCATTGTAGAAACTTGCAGTCGAGAGACAGGTTGGAGCTAAACTCTGCAGGAGAGTAGATCTCCAGGACCGAGTTTGGGCAGCCCTGGTTTAGCTCCAACCCAAACCTGCTTTAAAGTTTATATCAGTGGTTTTCAACTCCAGTCCTCGGGCAATCTTGACAGAATATTTTAGATGTCTCTCTATTGAACACATGAATAAGTTAATGAGATAATGATGTAATGATTGAGTTATTAATGATGAACACCTGCTGTTAACAAACACAATCACTGAAGAAAACATCAACAATAAGAACAACAACCATAATAGTGTTTAGTGTTTCTTTTAGTTGAGCTCTTGACTCTTGATTTATTATATTATGTGTTTTGTCAGCTATAATAGCATTTTTTGAGACTACATTATTTTGTTCTGTCAATGTGTTACGAACACGTTACCCACAAACACAACAAAATCACATACCTCATTAGTCTAGTTCAGTGTTTCCCAACCCTGGTCCTCGTGGTACACCTCCCAGAATGTTTTACATGTCTCTCTATATATAACACCTGATTTAACTCATCAGCTTATCAGTGTGTTAATTAGGGAGACATTTGAAACATTTTGAAGGAAGCTGATGAATTCAATCAGGTGTTTTTCTTTATAGAGAGACATGTAAAACATTCTGGGAGGTGTGCCACGAGGACCAGGGTTGGGAAACACTGGTCTAGCAGTTAACTGTCTACTTATTCGTCGTAACACCCCGCATCTTTCCCTACGTGATGAATAATAACGTGGGAGTCAATTCTAGCCGAGATGTGTGCATGTAAACGTGTGTGCGTATGTCAGCTCAGGTCGAATTACACCCAGAGAGGCCACTCACCTGCAGGTACCGTCTGGCGAGATCGTGAGTGATGTCATCTGGGCTGTTTCTTAAATGTGTCAGTCAGTGCTGTCCCTATTACCTATACTAACTACCTAACCGTAACCTAACCTAACAAAATGGGAATACCTGATCAATTGTTGGTTGAACGTAGATGTCATTTATTAAACTTTAATTGTGTTAATTGCTTTTAACGAACACAGCAGAAATCTAACAAATTAAAAAGTTTTATAATTGAATCCGTCAGACATCAAGAATCAGCTTAGGAATCACAACAACGGTGGCAAAAGTTGAGTTTCTTTTCTTCATGCTGGGAATCATGAATGAGTTTTGTACCCACAAACATGATGTAACCCACAATGCATTGCAGCGTGAAGTTTGCGAGATTTTTTGTGTGTCACCATTGTTGAGATTCCTGAGTTGATTCTTGATGTCTGAATGATTAAGGTAAACTACTTTTCAATCATAATATCAACCACTACACTGTGATATTACAGAGTCAGGTGCAATATTAACTCTGAAAATGACAAAACACACATACTCTTTGCTTAAAAGTTCACCTTTAAGGTAGCTATTATCAATAAGATAATGTGTTATAAATGTGCTTCAGAAACACACTATTTTAACTGACTAAATAACTTAACACAATAAAACAAAAGTTCAACTGAAGAAAACACTAAACACTACTATGGTTTTTGTTCTTATTGTTGATGTTTGTTAACAGCAGGTGTTCATCATTAATGACTCAATCATCACTTTATTATCTTATTTAATTGTTCATGCGTTCAATAGAGAGACTATAGAAATATTTTGTCAAGATGTCCCGAGGACTGGAGTTGAAAACCCCTGATATAAACTTTCAAGCAGGTTTGGGTTGGCGCTAAACTGTGCAGAGCTGCGGCCCTCCAGGAACTCAGTTTGACACCTGTGATCTATAGGACCAGGTGATGCTGACAACATGATCCATGAAGTTTAGCTGATCATCAATTACCACTCCCAGGTTTCTGGCTGTCCTGGAAGGTGTAATGATTAATGAACCTAGTTGAATGGAAAGGGTGTGATGAAACTTTGGGTCAGCTGAGATCACAAGCAGTTCTATCTTGCTTTTATATCCTACCAGTATAGGCAAATTTTTATGTTATATGCATTTTAATAAATTTCAATTATTTTACCACAAGGTGGTGCCGATCTCTCAGAGCAGAATCCTGATGATCCATCACAAGCTTTATAGGGATCTGCAAATGTGTTCGTAATATACTGCATTTTATGACAAAAATTCAGAATGTGCGTTGGCCACAATGGTAGGCCAAGCACATTGTGTATGGTTTGACTCTGCATGCATCAAGGGAACAAACGAGACCACACTCATGATTTTAGACCAATGTTTTTAAAAGATATACGTGCTTGCCGTGGAATTCATTTATGCAGTATACAAGAACAGTTTCAATTTTCGAATTTTCATCGTGGGGGGACTTTCGGAACAGGATGTTTGCCAGCATTCTTCCAGAGCTCATGTGATTTGCTTGTTTTGAAAGGAACTGGACTATGAAGAGCTGAGGGAAATTAACCTGCAGGTGTCCATCTCCAACAAGGCGGCATATCACTCATCAGTGATCATAACACAGAGCAAAACATACAACATTAAAGTCGATGTTGTCAACCAGTCTGAAGGGCCACGCTTCAAACCCATTGTCAAAGTTATCTCACTGTCTGAAGACAGCACCTCCATTGACATAAGAAAAATCATCACAAACTATGCGGCCATTGACAGTGACACACTGTTAACTGCTACTAATGTGAGGTGAGAGTTAATTCCCATAAGAAAGAAAAATCACAGATGAGCCCTGCTTTGTTTTGAACCATGGTAGCTGGTTTAAGCTGGCCATGTGCTGGTCCTAAGAAACTAGCTAATATGCAGGACCAGCTTAAACCACCTACCATGCTTCATAGTATACATAACTAGCATATGCTGTTTTTTTAATAGAAGGAGTTTTTTAAATATTCTCAGATAGAGAGCACATGGAAACTTTTTCATAAGTGTCATGAAAAAGATATTGAGAAATCTCAGAAATGTCTCCATTAGAGTTTCAGAAGAAATCTCAACAATGTCTTAAACAGAGCTTAGATTTGTTATGTTTGCATTTAAGTCAATATTATTGAAGATCTCAATATGAACTCAAACAGTTATCATTAAATGTACCCAAATCCAGATTATTTTACCTCTACAATCTACATTTGTTTTACACCTCCAGACTCTTCTTTTACACTGTTAGTGCTTACCAGCCATTTCTACAGTAATATATTAGCAAGACTGTTCCTAGCTAGTAACACACAAAAGCTCTTATTGAGGTTGAAATTTTGTCACCATCAAGTCACCATTAGGGTGATTAGTGTTTCTTTTAGTTGGGCTGTTAACTTTTTTTTATTTTATTTAAATGGTGCTTCTTTCTGGATGTGTGTTCTAAATATGTGTGTTTAAGAAATGGGCATGATGTTAAAATGTAAAGATGTGGTAAGAAAAGATGGAGTGTTTGTTTGTTTGTTTGTCATGGAGTGATGTGAAACAAATATAATGTCAAATATAAATCAGTAAAAATGTATAGCATTATATTATAACGCATCCATGATTGTTTGTCACCATTGATGAGGTTTGTTTTGTCAAATGTATAAGTGTCTCGATAGCCAAGAAAGAAAATCACAGATTTCTCTAACAGCTGTAATTACTTTCCAAGATTAAAATTTTTATTTGTTATATACACAGTTATATAAACAATTTACAACCAGTAGTGAAATGTAAGCTCCAAAGATTCCATAAGAAAAGTATAAATAATGTAACATAGAGGTAATATATAATATTTGGTATTGTTTCACCAGCAGGGAACAGTTAATGGAAATGTCCTTGAGATAGATTGTATGCCTCTCTGTGAAGGAACAACGAGGCGCCGATCGTTTTCAGACCGCAGATTTCTGGAGGGGATGTAGGTCTGTAAGTGAGGGTTGATGTAGATGTGTGCTGTGTTAGTGGCTGTTCTGTAAGCAAGCACCAGTGCCTTGAACTTGATGTGAGTTGTTACTGGGAGCCAGTGCAGAGAGATGAGCAGAGGTGTGACATGTGCTTTCTTGGGCTCATTTAAGACCAGGCGTGCAACAGCATTCTGGATCATTTGTAGAGGTTTGAAGGCACAGGTTGGGAGACCGGTCATAAGAGCATTACAGTAATCCAGTCTAGAAGTGACAAGAACCTGGTTGAGAAGCTGTGTTGCATGCTCTGCTAAGAATGGTCTGATCTTCCTTTACATTTACATTTACATTTACGCATTTGGCAGACGCTTTTATCCAAAGCGACTTACATTGTATTGTACTATACATTTGTACATTTTGTATAGTAAGCAAGTGTGGGTTAGGTGCCTTGCTCAAGAGACTGCCCTCTTCAAACTTCATACATTGTAAACATGACAATCACCGTTACACAATTTAAACTTGTGTTGAGTCAATTTGTGAGTTGAAACTGCATTACAATAGACACCATCCTACTGCATCAATAAACACATCTATATAACCTCATAAGTTAATAAAATTATACACACTTACTGATTATCACCACACTGGCACATGTACAGGCTAACACAGCATATGATAATCTTGTTTCTCCATGGCATACAACATAGGACACAGAATACAAAACATTCCCTTTACATTTGGAACAGTAATACATCAGAATAGCATAATACATGTACACTTGTTAATAAAACGTGCATGCACCATATTAATAAACACTTCTTTTGGAGTTAATAAAAAGTGATCAACACTCACTCTGCGATAACACGCTCGCCCAGGAACACACACACACACAGGCTTATGAAGCGTTTTCTCCCCTCTTGGTTGAACAAAATGACTACATTTCAATAACACTGATTTGTACACAATTAAATACAAACCTAGTTATAAATTACGCTGATATTATTAATATTTCATCACTTACGCTTCTTGAAACAAGGCTGTGCTTTTCCCAACCACGCGAGAAGTTACTCAACAGAAATCACTGTTAAACGGCCACATACACAGCAATTAGAATAACAAAAGTACAGAGAGTGCTTTTAGCTCACTATGAGTATTGTTTCTCAAGTATTTTGTTAGCTTACACACCTGGATGGCATCACTTTGAAACTACATGAATCATTTCAACACCGTATGGAAAACATGCTGCTCATGGTAAAATGAATACCACCCCCGAGCGGTAACTTGGTCTCGTCTCTTACAGGGCCAGCGTCACATTTTACCCGTGAACCAGAAACACATTAATACACAGTTTATGTGCAAGACCTGAATAACCAGTGATTGTAACTTTTTAACCTGGTTACATGTATATATATATATATATATATATATATATATATTAGGGGTGTCCCCAACTAAGGATTTACAAAGTCTAAAAAATGGAAATGCAGGGAAACATACACTATATTGCCAAAAGTATTTGCTCACCCATCCAAATAATTGAATTCAGATGTTCCAATCACTTCCATGGCCAAAGGTGTATAAAATTATTACAGTTATTTCCTGCCGGTACTAAGAATCGAACCGGCAACCTTCTGAGTCCGACTCTCTAACCATTAGGCCACAACTGCCCACTGGTGCAGTGCATGCAGTTCCATGGCCTAGCAGCTGCCTCCAAGCCATACATCAAGTGTAATGCAAGGTGTCGGATGCAGTGGTGTAAAGCACGCCACCACTGGACTCTATAGCAGTGGAGACGCGTTCTCCGAGTGATGAATCACGCTTCTCCATCTGGCAATCTAATGGACGAGTCTGGGTTTGGCGGTTGCCATGAGAAAGCTACTTGTCTGACTGCATTGTGCCAACTGTGAAGTTTGGTGGAGGGGGGATTATGGTGTGGGTTTGCTTTGGCCCCTTAGTTCCAGTGAAAGGAACTCTGAATGCTTCAGCATACAAAGAGATTTTGGACAATTCCATGATCCCAACTTTGTGGGAATAGTTTGGGGATGGCACCTTCCTTTTCCAACATGACTGTGCACCAGTGCACAAAGCAAAGTCCATGAAGACATGAATGAGCGAGTTTGGTGTGGAAGAACTTGACTGGCCTGCACAGAGTCCTGACCTTAACCCGATAAAACACCTTTGGTATGAATTAGAGTGAAGACAGCGAGCCAGGCCTTCTCGTCCAACATCAGTGTCTGACCTCACAAATGCTCTTCTGGAAGAATGATCAAAAATTCCCATAAACACACTCCTAAAGCCTTCCCAGAAGAGTTGAAGCTGTTATAGCTGCAAAGGGTGGGCCGACATCATATTATTTACATTTACATTTATTCATTTGGCAGACGCTTTTATCCAAAGCGACTTACAATTGAGGAAAACAGCAAGCGATTCGTCTAAGTAAGCAATATTCACGAAAGGTGCTAGTAGTACAAGGTTTCAAATACAACGTCAAGATAGTATAAGCAAGTATATAGAGAACATTAGAAAAGGAAAAATAGAGGTAGAATTTTTTTTATATATATTTTTTTTATATTATGAAACAGTTAAGTGCTCATGGAAGAGGTGGGTCTTCAGCTGTTTTTTGAATTGTGAAATTGATCCAGCAGTCCTGATGGAAACAGGAAGATCATTCCACCAGCCGGGAACGGAGAAAGAAAATGTCTTTGAGATGGAACTCATGCCTCTCTGTGAAGGAACAATGAGGCGCCGCTCGTTTTCAGACCGCAGACTTCTGGAGGGGATGTAGGTCTGTAAGAGAGAGTTGAGGTAGATAGGTGCTGTGTTAGTGGCTGTTCTGTAGGCAAGCACCAGTGCCTTGAACTTAATGCGTGCCGCTATGGGGAGCCAGTGCAGAGAGATGAGCAGAGGTGTGACATGTGCTCTCTTGGGCTCATTGAAGACCAGGCGTGCAGCAGCATTCTGGATCATTTGCAGAGGTTTGAAGGCACAGGCTGGGAGACCGGCCAGAAGACCATTACAATAATCCAGTCTAGAAATGACAAGTGCCTGGACGAGAAGCTGTGTTGCATGTTCTGTTAAGAACGGTCTGATCTTTCTAATGTTGTACAATGCAAACCTGCATGACCGAGTTGTTTTAGTAACGTGATCCTTAAAAGTCAGCTGATCATCCATGATTACCCCAAGATTCCTGACTGAAGTTGATGGGGTTATCTTAGATGGACCAAGTTGGATGGTAAGCTGGGGCTGTTCTGACGGGGTGGCAGGAAGGACGAGAAGCTCAGTCTTGGCCAGGTTGAGTTGTAGGTGATGATCTTTCATCCAAGAAGAGATGTCAGCCAGGCAGTCGGAGACTCGTGTGGCTAGCGTGGAATCGTCTGGATGAAATGAGAGGTGAAGTTGAGTGTCATCAGCATAACAATGGTAGGAGAATCCATGTGCTTGTATGATGGAACCCAGTGATGTGGTGTATATGGAGAAGAGCAGAGGTCCATGAACCGATCCTTGTGGGACCCCGGTGACTAGTTGGTGTGATTTGAACACTTCACCTCCCCAAGCTACCTTGAAGGACCTATCTGCGAGGTAGGATTTAAACCAGGAGAGTAAAGTTCCAGTGATGCCCAGTGACGAGAGGGTAGACAGAAGAATGTGATGGTTAACCTTGTCGAAGGCTGCAGAAAGGTCTAAGAGAATGAGAACAGATGATTTGGACTCAGCTCTTGCCCTCCTTAGGGCTTCTGTAACTGTTAGTAGGGCAGTTTCGGTTGAGTGACCGCTCTTAAAGCCTGACTGGTTGGTGTCCAGCCTGTTGTTTTGGGTGAGGAAGGTAGACACCTGATTGAAAACAACCCGTTCAAGTGCTTTTGCTATGAACGGAAGGAGAGAAATGGGTCTATAATTCTCCAGTAGGGAAGTGTCATGTGTGGGTTTCTTAAGCAGCGGGGTTACCCGGGCCTGCTTGAATGCAGTGGGGAAAATTCCTGTATTAAGAGATGTGTTAATGATATGAGTGAGTGATGGTAGGAGTGTTAATCATATTATACCCTATGAATTAGGAACGGGATGTTACTTAAGTTCATATGGGTTTAAAGGCTGTGGCAGTGTAGAACATTGCCCCAGTCTATTTTTTGTTTGAATGGGAGGAGTCTAAATTAACGGCGGAAGGAATTGTATAAAAGGAAGTGAGTGCGGTGTATCAAAAAAACGCGTTGTCAGGAAGTGGTGGAAATTGGGTTTGAGGCAATGGATTACTATGTGCACTGGAAGATTGCTGCTTGTTAACTGCTACCTCTCGTGAATGTATCTGGAGTGTCGTGGAGTCGATTGGACTTTTCTTAGTGTGCCTTCAAGAACGACCCGTGAGCAGCTGTTCTGACGACAAGCAAATGAGCTGTGTTTACCAGTCGCGAGGATTAATAGAGCCATTTCACTTATCCAGTTCTCTTCCTATCACCATCCTGGTCAGTACATTTTTGCAGCCCTTATAATTTACTAGTATCCTTTCATAATAGTGATTCCCTGCCCCTTCACATATTAATATTTACATTCGTTTATTTTTCGTTTGTTTTATGCGTTTTGAAAGCATAAATTACTGTATTGTTTCTAACCACTTGTTTATTTACTGTGATGTAGAATGACGCGTTTTCCTCCGGAATGGAGAAGCAACGGAGCTGAATTTATTTTGGACTTTGTTACATTAAATGCTCCTGTGAACTGAACTTTTGATTTGACTTCTTTTTACGCTGTACGGGGGTACATTTCTGTTATCCTTGGTCCCTTTAACTTTGACAGGATTAAACCTGTCTGGCGCCCGAACCTTAACCTACCAATATATGTATATACTTTTTATTATAAAGCAGGCATTTGCCCTATAATTACCCGGAGGGCTAATAAAATGTATTAGCGCCTTATATGGGTGAGCGCTAATACAGTTAGGCTCACGCGTTTCCACGTGGGAGACCGGGATTCAATTCTTGCCACTGCTTGTTTTTTTGGGGGCCACTACCACCGTCACAAGGCACATGAGCGAATACTTTTGGCAATATAGTGTATATAATCAAAACGCAAGCCACAAATAGTAAAGTTTATGGACATTTTCCTTACATAATAATGCTGATCCACTTACTACATATGTTGCCTCAAATCTAGTTTTAAAACTACTAGATAAGAATGAAATATTTTTTACAAACGGGAATACAGTACATCCATTACCATTCAACATATGATGTCACACCATTCTCATACTGTGACAGTGTAAGTAATATTTGAGCTCAATATACATTTTTTTATTATTTAGTCACCATTATGATGATCAGTGTTTGCTTTAGCTGGACTCTTGGCCCTTAACATTATATACTAGTCTTTTTTGCCTGCTGTAATTTTTGGTTTATGAATCACAATATAGCAAAGAACTTGGAATAAGTCAGATCTGAAAATGCTGGCTAACTGATGATAGTGATTTTTTTTTTGCGGTTATCACTTTTTTACATCCCATACTGTTTGAGTATGAACAGCGGTTGTTCAAAATATTCAGGCACCATTATGATGAGCAGTGTTTTCTGTAGGTGGGCTGTTTGACACATGATTTTCAAAGTTATTTTGCAGTGTTTGTTATAGTCTTTGACAAAACACAGCTTTTTGTGAAATTGATGCCTTAGGTAAAGCCAGTGTGATGGTTTTAATGTCGTAACTCAACAAAAATGATTGCGTTATGTTGTTAAAAACAATAATTTGATATTTTATTTGCACCAGTTCTCACCAAAGATTAGGCATTTTGTTTTGAAATGCACTCTAGTTAAGAGCTAAATATAACATTTAGACACATTTAAAAATAAATTCCCACTTGAAACATTTTTTTAATTAAAAAAATGAAATAATGAAACTAATGAAAATCAACATTTTAAAAACAAAAAAAATATTTTGGGTAGTAAAATCTTTACTTTATTACAACGAAAGCAACATTATCTAAATAAGTCTATGACATCCTTAGCAAAAAAGTATTTTAACAAACACTATTAAAAGGACCACTAGTGACTGAATATTTTGAAAAATGCTGTTAATTCTCAAACAGAACTGTAGACAAATGACAGAAATAATGAGGAGGCTGGAAATCAGTTCTTCAGTGATTCTGCTGATTATCATCATGTGTCCTTAATAATCTATCAGTCATCGCTCAATGAATCACTTAAGTATCTCATTAACTCTTAACACTGCTTCAGTGTTATTTTATCACCCTGCTGGTAGATCCCAAATAAACACCGACCAGTGTTAATTTAACACTGCAAAGTTTGATGTGTATTTTTGTCTTGTTTTCTAGTACCAATATCTAATAATTATACATTTTCTTACATTTTCTTAATGAGCAAAATGACCTATGAAACAAGTCTTGTTTTTTAGACAAAACATATTAAATGTAAGTAACTGTGTGCTTAAAAGAAGAACTTGAATTAAGTTAACCTTTATCTTAGTCACTAAATTCGAGATTATTTTTCTTACCCCATTGGCAGATTTTATTGCTTGTTTTAAGCACAAATTCACTTAGTTGTTGTTTTTTTGTCTCTAAAACAAGACATATTTTCTTAGGTCCTTTTTGCTCATCAAGAAAATGCATCTTAATTCAAGATTTTTTTAAACATTTTTTACTGGAAATCAAGACAAACAAACTAAGTAAGAAAGTCATTTTTTGCAGTGAAAGCACAACATCTGAGCAATAAAATTATGTTCTAGATATACAGCAGTTACACTTTTCCATTTATTTTTAGGTATTTGAAAAAGTATGACATCGACAACTGGCTGCTTATTGATGAAAGGACGGCTGATATAAGACTTAATAAAATGCCAGATTATGAGTCCAAGTTTCTGATCAATGGCACATATATCGCCCAGATAATCTGCATCACCAAAGGTATGTGAACCATGTGTTGACATTCACATTCGTGAAGAAAGCAATATTTCCACTAATAATATATTAATTACTCGGCAAGTTAATATTCTGATCATATTTTTTTCCAGGAACATTTTACCAATTCCTAACAACATAAATCTTAATAACTACTATTAATTGTGCATCTATAATATTGTGATATATAATGGTTAACAAAGGCTTGAAGTGAAAAATTCTTCATATTCAGGCATGCATTATTATTAAGCAGGATTTCTTTTAAAGGTATAATGAGTCAAAAAAGAAGATTAATATACACTTAAAAGTCCAAAAATATTAAATGACCATTATAAGTATATATTATATAGCCAGAATGCATTGCATTTATCTTAAGAGGTTGTTTTTGTGGTCACCATTGTTGAGATGAATAGGTTTATTATTGATGTCTGTCAGTTCATTTCTCCACATGCATGTTTTTTGTAAAGTTCTTCAAAGTTGTATTCAGTCTTGTGTACTCTTGTGTAACGTCAGTGATTGTAACAATACAACCTAAAATCTGTAAATAAAACTTAGGTGATAAGTCTCACACATACTCCAAGCTCTTCCCACCACAACACCACACAGTTACAAAAGCTAAGAAAACTCTGAAAGTAAAGAGTCAAGAGCTCAACTAAAGTAAACACTGATCATCAACATCTACACTTGTGTTAATTTAACTTTTGTAGATGAACCACAGAAAGAAAGTGACAGTGATGTTATAATAAGTGAAGGTGGTAATAGTGTTTGTGAAGTTGTTTAATGGTGAATTTTTAGAGAAAAAAATGATCGCTAAAAACTTGTGTAAAACAGGTTTTACAGTGTTTTACCGTATTTTATATGGAAGTCTTCTGACAACAGTTTCCCTCTGTAAAAACAAAATAATTTCCCTGTTAATTTCACATATATGTTTTACAGCGTACATGACAGCCTGAGACCTTATTATAAAAGAGTTATGGGGAGGGTTGGTCCAGCCATAGAATCAAAAGTATATTAAAAAGCTGTTTTGATTTGTTAAACATATTATCATTTTAGATTACGCAGCTAAAACAGCCACCGGTACAATTGCCATTCAAGTGGAGGATTTTAATGACCACTGCCCTACTCTGAGCAGAACTTCTCAAACTCTCTGCTATGGAGAGCATGCAGTTCACGTCACAGCTGTGGACCGAGATCATTATCCTAATGCAGAACCCTTCGATTTCGCAGTGAACATGCCAGAGTCGTGGAGCATCCAACGTGTCAATGGTAACGAAAGCAGACTTCATTGCTACTGTTGTTTGACTTCTGCTTAAAAGAGGAGCATTTTGTTTTAGGCTGATACGTGATGGGTAGCACTTTGTGGGTAAAACACCAAAAGCCAGGTTGCGGCTGCTCTCTCCTACGTTGCAATGTAATGTTTCCATTTGAAAAGAATTTCTGGTATCCCAGTAATGCAGAGACATCTCTAAGCTAATCATACAGCCGCAACTGATGAGTGAAACGATGTATTGTTAACACATTCTGCACTTTTTCAGTCCATTAAATGTTATGTTTAGTACTGAAGTAGCTTAAAGTGTGTTGTACTGTTTGTAGCATGTTCATTCGTGTATGTTAGGTTTGGTATCCCGTGTTTGATGATTTTTAACGCTTTCTTGTCAGACACTACAGCAATATTCCGATCTCATGCAACACTCTGGCCTGGTGTGTACCGTCTGTTTGTGGAGGTGCGGGACCAGCAGGGCAAATTCTGTGTTGGTCAGCAGGTGCTTCAGGTGGATGTTTGTGCATGTGATGCTTCTCAAGTTTGTCTGCCGAGACAACGGGACTCTAAATTTGGAGGAGCTGGTGTTCTTCTAATGCTACTGGGACTGTTGCTCGTCCTCTGTAAGTTTTTCACCTCAATTTGGTCAATGCATTGCCAACATGTGGTCCCATCACACAGTGAGTGTGCTTACAAACCTCTGAGTTACATTGTTAAATATGAGAATCTTGAACTGTTGATCTGACAGCGGAAACGCTGTCTTTATAGCTGTCAGATTGGCAGTGGAGAACTACAAATTATTTTATTGCATAATTAATTTTAGCAAGATAAGCATGATATTAACCATATTTGGACAGTAATTGTTTCTCATAGGGACATAAGATATTTTCACCATTTCCAAGGGCATTATTGCAGTCAAAAAACAGAATGTCTGTGTAACAATCCCCAGCCAGGTTACATTTACATTTAGTCATTTAGCAGACGCTTTTATCCAAAGCGACTTATAGGAGAATAGGAAGATTACTAACCAGATAGCAACAGAGCAGGTGAAAATCATTGAATCAATGTTGAAAACTGTTGATGTGTTAATGTTAATTGTATTGAATCAATATCACCTATGCATCTGCAATTAATGTTGAAAAATTGTTAAAATTTCAACAAACCACCATTACCGTGCATTCAGACCGCCGACGGCGAGAGCGTCTTGGCCGTTGAGGGTCAACTTTATGGTAATGAGCTATGGTGCATTTCGGAGGCAACCAATCAGAACGTACAAATCTACCGCTTGAGAGGATCCAAGAGAACGCAACCCTGTACAAGAGAAGCGTTCGATCTACGTCAGAGCGTCAGTGCATCCACAAATCTTTCTACCAGCATTGTTGGAATGGCGGCCAGAGCGATTTGTGACGCGCTCGCCGTCGGTGGTCTGAACGTACAGGTAATGTGATCAGTGTTTGTTTTAGTGGGGACCAGTGTTGGAAAGAGTAGAAAATTTGTACTTAAGTAAAAGTATTGTTACTTTCTAAAGGTATGTAGTGTGAGTAGAGTAAAAGTATCTATCCTAAACATTATTTAAAGTAGGAGTGCAAAGTGGCTATTTTTAAAGTACTTAAGAGTAGTGAGTATTGGGTTAGGGTTAGGGTTAATGATAATCTGTGCAGTTTAAATGTGTAGTATACAACAGTGTCACTTATTTATTCAACACATGACAGCTTGACAGCAAAACACAAGAGTCAAGAGCTCAACAAAAGCAAACACTGATCACAATAATGGTGGTTTGTTGAAAACTCCATGTATTACCACACATGAGAGTACCACCACTTGGCAAAAGCTGGAGGTTGTCATAATGGCAGGATGCACCATTTCACCACTGGGTTTCACTATGGCAATGGAATTAATATTCTGGGCATCGCGTTGGGTGGTTGGAGGAGAGCGTTTTTTTGTGTTTTAACTATCACAGGGGTGGATTTATTAACAAAGAGTGTGTGTGTTTTGTAGTTTTCAGACTTTAAATTGCACCTGACTCTGTAATATCACAGTGTAACAATCAATATTATGATAGAAAAGTTTTCTACCTCAATCATTCAGACATCAAGAATCAGCTCATGAATCTCAACAATGGTGACACATACTGCAAACGTCACGCTGCAATGCATTGTGGGTAACATTATGGGTAAAATTATAATACAAAACTCATTCATGATTCAAACCATAAAGAAAAGAAACAACTCCACTTTTGCCACCGTTGTTGTGATTCATAAGCTGATTCTTGATGTCTGAAAGATTCAATTATAAAACCTTTTAATCTGTTAGATTTCTGCTGTTTCTAAGATGCTTTTACAACACAATAATACACAATTAACTAAAGTCTAATAAATGACATAACACACCTACTTTCAACAAACAACTGATCAGGTATTCCTATCCACAGAACTTAATAATTTAGTCTTTTGTCTGGCTGTTATAAAAGTGCTTCAGAAACACACGAGCTGACAAATAACATAATATATAAATCAAGAGTCAAGAGGGGAACTAAAGGAAACACTAACCACTATAATGGTTTTTGTTCTTATTGTTGATGTTTTCTTCAGTGATTGTGTTTGTTAACAGCAGGTGTTCATCATTAATAACTCAATCATCACTTCATTATCTCATTAACTTGTTCATGCGTTCAATAGAGAGACATCTAAAATATTCTGTAAAGATGTCCTGAGGACTGGAGTTGAAAACCCCTGATATAAACTTCCAAGCAGGTTTGGGTTGGAGCTAAACTGTGCAGCGCTGCAGCCCTCCAAGAATTGAGTTTGACACTCCTGTTGTAGGACAAGTCCAATATGGCAGAGGGGGGCTTGGTTTGGGACAAGCAGCACCCACATGGCAAAAAGCTACACCAAAAGAACAGCGTCACCTGGTGGTGGAGGAGGTATGACATCAAGAGGAAGCAAGTAGATGCGCAAGAGCAGTCTCTCAAACCCAGCAAACTGGATGAGGTGGGAAGGCATTGAACGGCGCAAAATCACTTGGAGTGACTATTGGGCTATGGAAACGAACAGACTAAGTTTCATTGTCAGAGCCACATATGATGTGCTGCCCTCACCAATAAATTTGCTTGTATGGTGTGTACAAGAGCCAACCTGCCACCTGTGTGCAGCTTCAGCAAACCTTAAACATATACTAGTGGGTTGAAAGAAGAGCTCAACACATGGTGCCACAATCATGTACTAAGGTGCTTGAGAGTGCCAGCAAATGCCATGCCCCAAAAAGCCCCGACTAACTTGTTAATAAGGCAGCTCTTTATTCTGGAAGGGCACAAAAAGCAGTCCAAGCCCTTATCCCCAGCCTTAGGCCTGCTGAGCATAGCCAGGGATTGGGAAATGAGAGTTAAACCACAGACTTAGTTTCCCCTTGAAAATTGCAGCGACCAATCTGAAGCCAGACATGGTTCTTTGGTCTAACTCCAGCAGGACAGTCATCATAGTGGAGTTGACTCAACTATGAGAATCCCTGCAAGCAAGCTTGCGCCAGCACTTTACGAGCCCCAGCGGGCTGTCAGTGCAGGGCCCCTGAAAATTTGCTCACTGGCAAAATGTTGGCCCCTTGGTGCTGGCCCTGCATGGACAGCCCTCACTTTGCCCCCAGGAAGCACTCATTAGGCTCACACTACACAGTCAGCAAGCTACTGTAACAGGTACAAACCATTGAATTAATGTTAAAAACTGTTGATTTGTCAATGTTAATGGCTTTGAATCAATATCACTTTTGCACTCGCTATTAATGTTAAAAAAATGTTGAAATTTCAACAAACCACCATTATTGTGATCAGTGTTTGCTTTAGTTTGGGGTTTAGACTCTGGATTTCCATTAAGTTAATTATCTTTCAGCCCTTGCAATGGTGTTTAGTACAAACACACTACATTGAGAAATCTTAATGAAAGAGATGTTTTAAACACGTGAATATGTTAATGTTTTGTTCTTCAAATTAAACATACTAATCTGGTTTATGTAAAATGGTTGATAAAGTTTTTTGTAACTGCTAATAATTGAGGTTTGTAAAATTACCGTGACAAAGTGAACAGAAAACTTCACTCACACATTTAGACATCAACACTCATCATACAAACCTCAACAATGATGACAATTATCAAACTAATTCAGATAAACATATCAACTGCAATGCATGCTGGGAGTCATGAATGAGTTTTGGTTTATGATGTTACCCAGCATGCATTGCAGCATGAAGTTTTCTTTTGTTGATTGTCACCATTGTTGAGTTTCATACACTGATTCTTCATGTCTAATTAAGTCAACAATTTAACAAATTTAAATAAATTTAGTTAGTTTCTAATAATATGACATCCATAATGCTGCTGTAATCTCACACTGTAGTGCCATACAACATCTCAACATTAATACCACAACACAATCAAAAATATTACTTTGATTAACATCACAGTAAATTCTGATCCAATTGAATCTTAGCTTACTTTGCCACAACAAATGCATTTTAACACATTGTTGACCAAAGAAAACTTAAGAACTGAAGCAAACACTCATCACAATAATTAGATTAGATTAGATTAGATTAGATTAGATTAGATTCAACTTTATTGTTATTACACATGTACAAGTACAAGGCAACGAAATGTAGTTTAGGTCTAACCAGAAGTGCAATAGCAGCAAGTGCAGGATATACAGTTGTTGCATAAGTTACATAAATAAATATTACAGAAGTAATTTACAGATGGAAATGTACTATGACCATGATTTACAGATGTCTCTTACTATAAACAGAGATTTACAGATGGATATATACTATGAACATAATATACAGATGGCTATTACTAAAAACAGAGATTTACAGATGGATATGTACTGTAAACATAATGTACAGATGGCTATTCCTATAAACGGAGATTTACAGGTGGATGTATAATAAGTTAGGCTATGGTGAGCAGCAGTGCGATGGATATAGAGTAGTGCAAAAAATTATGGACAGAAGCTATCTAAGTAACAGTGCAATGGAAGAAGTTATTGCATATTCAGTTAAAGTGTAGGAGTGCAACATGCATAGTAAACAGTCGGTATTGTAAATGAACAGTTGGCAGTGCAAATGAGCAGTCTGGTAGTGAAAATAACAAAGTGAAGTCAGGTGTGCAATGAGGGGGGAGAGAAGAGTGTAGTAGTATATGAGGGGCAGTGGGATCAGCAAGGGGCAGAGTTCAATAAAGAGACAGCTCTGGGGAAAAAGCTGTTCTTTAGTCTGCTGTTCCTGGTCCGGAGGCACCTGAAACGCTTGCCGGAGGGCAGGAGAGAAAACAGTCTGTGAGCGGGATGAGAGGAGTCCTTAAGAATGCTGCGAGCTCGACGCAGACAGCGTTTCCTCTGGATGTCCTCCATGGCTGGATGTGGAGTCCCTGTGATGCGCTGGGCGGTTTTCACCACCCGCTGCAGTGCCTTGCGCTCTGCAACAGAGCAGCTCCCATGCCAGACTGTGACACAGTTGGTCAGGATGCTTTCTATTGCACAGCGATAGAAGTTCACCAGGATAGCCGAGGACAGCTGATTCTTCTATAGTGTCCTCAGGAAGAAGAGGTGCTGGTGAGCCTTCTTGACCAGGCTGGAGATGTTGGTAGTCCAGGACAGGTCTTCCGAGATGTGAATCCCCAGGAACTTGAAACTGGAGACACGTTCAACAGCCATCCCATTGATGTGGATGGTGTCATGTGTGCCTCTTGACTCTTTCCTGAAGTCCACAATGAGCTCCTTTGTCTTGGAGGTGTTAAGGAGCAGGTTATTGCTGTTGCACCATGTGGCTAGGTGCTGGATCCCAGGTCTTCAAGTTTAGCAATTAACTTGGATGGGATGATAGTGTTGAATGCTGAGCTGAAGTCAGCAAACAACATACGTGCATACGTGTTCTTATTGTCCAGATGTGTGAGCACAGAGTGCAGTGCCATGGAAACTGCATCTTCTGTGCTCCTATTGCTGCAGTAGGCAAACTGGTGTGTGTCCAATGTGGATGGCAGAAAGTCCTTCAGGTGTGCCAGGACCAGCCATTTAAAGCACTTCATGACAATGTGTGTCAGTGCTACAGGGCAGTAGTCGTTCAGGCACTTTGGGCTGGAGTGTTTTGGCACTGGCACAATGGAGGTGCATTTAAAGTATGTTGGCACAGCTGCTTGGGCAAGAGACAGGTTGAAGATGTCAGTAAAAACCCCAGCGAGCTGCTCAGCACATGCCCTGAGTATGCGTCCAGGGATGTTATCTGGTCCAGCGGCTTTGTGCGCACTGATCCGGCTCAGTGCATTGCAGACGTCTATGGAGGAGAGTGTGATTGGAGGGTGATTAGCTGAGGGTTTGAGCTTGGTGGCAGTTTCACTATTGTCTCTCTCAAAGCGAGCATAAAAGTCATTAAGCTCGTTCAGGAAGAGGACATAAGTGGCTGCGGGGGTGGAGTGGGTGGGTTTGTAATCACTGATGGCCTGGATGCCTGCCCCCACAGTCCACACTTTGATGGTCTTCACTGATGGCTTCACACGGTTGATGAGGGGTGTATACTTGGGGGTGAGGAACAAAAAAGGTGATCTGACTGTCCCAGGTGGGGGAGGGGGGTCGCAACGTAAGCTTCAGCCATGTTTGTGTTAACATGGTCTAAGGTTTTGTTTCCTCTGGTGTGACAGGAAACATGCTGGTGAAATTTGGGGAGCATTGTCTTTAGGTTTGAATTATTAAAATCACCCTCAACAATATCCGGCTGAGCAGTCTGTTGTTTACTGATGGCTGCATGAAGTTCTTTCATGTCAAGCTTGGCATCAGCATCCGGGGGAATGTAGGCTGCAGTTATAATGGTGGAAGTGAACTCCCGTGGCAGATAAAACGGTCTACATTTCACCATGAGAAAGTCAAGGTTAGCTGAACAATGTTTTCCGACAATAACAGAGTTCGTGCACCAAGCTTTGTTAATGTAAATGCACAATCCACCACCTCTGGTCTTACCGGAGCCATCTAACGTTCTATCCGCCCGGAGTGTGTGGCGTCCCACTAAATCAATAGCATTGTCCGGTATGCCGCTGTGTAGCCATGTTTCCGTGAAGATCATAACATTACAGTTAAAAAGTATCTTGCTGTAAGTGATGTTGAGTCGAATCTCCTCCATTTTGTTCACCAGTGACCGAACATTGGCAAGGAAAATGCTGGGTAAAGAGAGCCGGTGTGGTGTTAGTTTTAGCTTAGCTCTTAGTCCTCCGCGCTTCCCCCGCCTTTGTTTAAGATCTCGACGCTGCCTGCGAGCACTTCCGCCCAGCCGGGTAGAGTGAGCGGCCTCGGTTGTTCTGGCGATCTCAGGAAGGAGTTGAAGGTTGTCGATAAAACTGTCAGGAAGTCGCAAACCAATATCCAAAAGCTCATGTCGGGTGTACGATGTAAAGGCACAGCTGTTCTGCACGAACGATGAGCAAGAAAAAGACCACAAAATTGCAGAATCTGGAGAGAGCTTGAGCCTCGCGATGTCATCGCACCGCCATCTTGGATCTTATATGGTGATAATGGTGATTTGTTGAAATTCAAAATGTTTTCAAAATTAATTGTGGTTGCAAAAGTGATATTGATTTAATGCAATTTACTTAAAGAAACAGTTTTTAACATTGATTCAATGGTTTGTACCTGTTACAGTAATTTGCTGTCTGTGTAGTGTGGGCCTAGTGAGTGCTTCCTGGGGACAAAGTGAGGGCAGCCCATTCAGGGCCAGCACTAAGGGGCCAACATTTTGCCAGTGAGCAAATTCTCAGGGGCCCTGCTGAGGCTCTTAGGCTAGCCCTAAGTGGGCCCATAAATTGCCAGCGCAGGCTTGCTTGCAAGGAAGCCATCCATGAAGCCTTTGAAAGGAAGAATCTCTGGTATGCCAACTTGGCAACTGCAACTTGCTACTGTCGCAGAAAGAAACGGATGGACAAAGTCTGGGCTGCCAAATGACCTTGTCATAAAGTGGTGACTTGTTTTGTTTTGTGTTGTAATGTTATGCCATACGGAACCGAGGGCACTGAGCATGCATTAACGGTGCAGTGGGGCTAAGGCAGCCATAGCCATCGGGGTGGCACGTATGGTTGTGCTGAGGTGTGATGTCATCGAACTACCAGCAAAGTAAGAGTTGTTGAAGCTGCACTAATCACAGGTCCAGCAGAGGATAATCAAGAACTTTCCAAAGTCTCTGAAAGAAGGCACTGGATGTGGTTGAAGAGGATGGACACAGCATACGCTGCCAAGGTCCATGCAACAATGCAGCACACACCCAGGTCTGATCAGGCTGGGATGGGTGTCTTGTGGTAAATGGCCGAAACACCCAATGAGGCTGAGGTACACAACTGATGTTGTGTTGCATTGTTGGAAACCCCCACAAAGTCATTATCAGCAGCACCTGCCTAAGGCCACCATATTGCACTCGTAACTTATTAAGCGCGAAATGGTAGGCCTCGAATGGACGCTGCGCGCCGGCGCCCCCGGATTTTTCGTGGGTCGCACGGCGACGCCGAATCGAAGGGTCGGGCCCGCCGGAGCGATCCGGAAGGGTCGGGGGCGGGCTCGAAGCCCTGGGGCGCCTGGAAAAATCCCCCTAACCCGGGCTGCGGATCGTGGGCAAGGCGAAGTTCGGGCAGATGCCACCTGAGGGCGACCGGCCGTACGCCCCGCACCTATTCGAGGCGCGTCGAAAAGGTGGCGAGTAGACGTTCCAATAGGCGCCTACGGCGCCCCTTGCAGCCTAGGTCCGGGGGTCAGACCCCGGCGTACACGAGGCGCCTACCGTGCCCCTTGCAGCCTATTTGGGGCGGGGCGTCCCCCGGGCACCGCCCCATCCACGGAGCGCCTACGCATCCCCCTTGCCGCCTAAACTCGCCCGACGCCCCGAGACGCCCCGAGACGCCCCCCGAAGGCGCACGCGCGTCCCGACCGAGCTCTCTCGCGTACGCGGTGGGCCCGAACAGGCAGGAAATGGATTTCGCCTTGGCAATGAGTCACAGGCCTCGGACCGACCGCAGAGCGCATAGGAGACGCTGCCCTTCGTGGCGACGAACACCAGAACTCACGAACGCGCTCCCGATGATAAGGATGCATTTTTTCGGGATCTTTCTCCCATCTGCGTCTCGTTCGGCGGGGTCCACATTGGCAGACCACGTTCAGACCTCGCAAGCAGCCATCCTTGGCATCTGCAGGGAGTTACGCGGGTTAAACAGACCGTGGGGCGTAAAGGAGGCACGCTCCTTCGCCGTGCTGCGCATTGGAGCTCACCGATGGGCTTCGGGGGCCTAAAAACGGTGTGTCCATCATTTACCTACGCAGGCCCCGTTGAATAGGTTATGAATGTCATTCGTAGGTTTTGTACATCTGTAACTTGTTCGAAGGGGCCAACGTAGGTAGATAATGGACAATCCCTATAAAATGGTTTTATTTGACTCTACATAGGTTTATTTGAATAAAGCTAGTAGTTGAGTGTTCATTCACCTTCATTTAGCAATTGTAAGTGTATTACAGCTGTGCAACATGTTTATTATGCTTATAAACGCTGTGTACATTCGCCACCTACGAGGGCCCCGTCAAATAAGTTATGAGAATAAAGCATTTTTGGAATGGAAGAATTATTCCTATGACATCTGTAACTTATTTGACGGGGCCCTCGTAGGTAGATAATGGACAATCCCTATTAAATGGTTTTATTTGATTCTACATAGGTTTATTTGAATAAAGCTAGTAGTTGAGTGTTCATTCACCTTCATTTAGCAATTGTAAGTGTATTACAGCTGTGCAACATGTTTATTATGCTTATAAACGCTGTGTACATTCGCCACCTAAGTGGTCCCTGTCAAATATGTTACGAGTGGCATGTACATTCGCCACCTATATGATCCCCGTCAAATAAGTTATGAGAGTGATGCATTTTGGAATGGAAGAATTATTCCTATGACATCTGTAACTTATTTGATGGGGCCCTCGTAGGTAGATAATGTACAATCCCTATTAAATGGTTTTATTTGACTCTACATAGGTTTATTTGAATAAAGCTAAGAGTAGAATGTTTATTCACCTTCATTTAGCAATTGTAAGTGTATTACAGCTGTGCAACATGTTTATTATGCTTATAAACGCTGTGTACATTCGCCACCTAAGTGGTCCCTGTCAAATATGTTACGAGTGGCATGTACATTCGCCACCTACGAGGGCCCCGTCAAATAAGTTATGTGTGCAATGCATTTTCGGACTTGGACTTTTTTCCTTGTCTTGTTTCTTACATGTATAACTTATTTGACGGGGCCCTCGTAGGTAGATAATGGACAATCCCTATTAAATGGTTTTATTTGACTCTACATAGGTTTATTTGAGTACATCCCACAGTATAGTGCTTATATCACTTCATTTAGCAATTGTGCACTTATTGCAGCTTTGCAACACGTTTGTTATGCCTAAAAACAGTGTGTACATTCGTCACCTATACGAGCCCTGTCAAATAAGTTATGTGTGCAATGCATTTTTGGACTTGGACTTTTTTCCTTGTCTTCTTTCTTACATGTTTAACTTATTTGACGGGGCCCTCGTAGGTGGCGAATGTACAGTCCCTATAAAATGGTCTTATTTGACTCTACATAGGTTTATTTGAATAAAGCTAGTAGTTGAGTGTTTATTCACCTTCATTTAGCAATTTTGAGTGTATTACAGCTGTGCAACATGTTTATTATGCTTATAAACGCTGTGTACATTCGCCACCTATGTGGTCCCTGTCAAATATGTTACGAGTGGCATGTACATTCGCCACCTATATGATCCCCGTCAAATAAGTTATGAGAGTGATGCATTTTGAAATGGAAGAATTATTCCTATGACATCTGTAACTTATTTGACGGGGCCCTCGTAGGTAGATAATGGACAATCCCTATTAAATGGTTTTATTTGACTCTACATAGGTTTATTTGAATAAAGCTAAGAGTAGAATGTTTATTCACCTTCATTTAGCAATTGTATGTCTATTTCACCTGTATAACATGTTTATTTTGCTTATAAACGATGTGTACATTCGCTACCTACGTGGTCCCTGTAAAACAGGTCATGAGTGGCATGTACATTCGCCACCTATGTGAGCCCTGTCAAATAAGTTATGCTGTGATATGCATTTTTGGACTTAGACTTTTTCCTTGTCTTGTTTGCTACATGTGTAACTTATTTGATGGGGCCCTCGTAGGTGGTGAATGTACAATCCCTATAAAATGGTCTTATTTGACTTTACATAGTTTCATTTGAATAAAGCTAGTAGTTGAGTGTTTATTCACCTTCATTTAGCAATTTTGAGTGTATTACAGCTGTGCAACATGTTTATTATGCTTATAAACGCTGTGTACATTCGCCACCTACGTGGTCCCTGTCAAATATGTTACGAGTGGCATGTACATTCGCCACCTATATGATCCCCGTCAAATAAGTTATGAGAGTGATGCATTTTGGAATGGAAGAATTATTCCTATGACATCTGTAACTTATTTGACGGGGCCCTCGTAGGTAGATAATGGACAATCCCTATTAAATGGTTTTATTTGACTCTACATAGGTTTATTTGAATAAAGCTAGAAGTTGAGTGTTCATTCACCTTCATTGAGCAATTGTAAGTGTATTACAGATTTACAATTTAAAAAACGGTGTGTACATAATCTACTTATGTAAGCACTGACAAACTGGTAATTTATAAGTGGGATGTATTAAAATGTTTTCTAAATTCTGTAAAAATAATTGGCACACTAATAAAAGTAGTTACAGACAGACCAATCTAGTCTTCAGACATGTAGTTTGAGTCGTACGTGTAACTATGCTGTTCATTTACCCTTTGAAACCTTAATATAGCACGTACTTGTGCAGTTGCATTCATCAATGGTAGCCCAAAAAAAAATAAACCATGTTTTTTTATAAAATGTATAGTAAAACACACTAGAAACACCCCAAAGCTATTTACTTTAGGTTACAAGTCATAAACGTGCATGAAATCATCTAAAGAATCTAAATAAAGTTTTCTTACACCTTTAACTTATTTGACGGGGCCCTCGTAGGTGGCGAATGTACAATCCCTATAAAATGTTTTTTTTGACTCTGTGTAGGTTGGTTTAAGTAGATTTAATAGTAGAGTGCTGACATAGCTCAGTTTAGCAATTACATGTTTATTACAGCTTGGTAACATGTTTATTGTGCTTTATAACAGTGTGTACATTATCTACCTATGTGGACCCCGTCAAATAAGTTATGCGTGTTATGCATTTTTGGACTTGGACTTTTTTCCTTGTCTTGTTTGCTACATGTGTAACTTATTTGATGGGGCCCTCGTAGGTAGATAATGGACAATCCCTATTAAATGGTTTTATTTGATTTTACATAGGTTTATTTGAATAAAGCTAGTAGTTGAGTGTTCATTCACCTTCATTTAGCAATTGTAAGTGTATTACAGCTGTGCAACATGTTTATTATGCTTATGAACGCTGTGTACATTCGCCACCTACGTGGTCCCTGTCACATATGTTACGAGTGGCATGTACATTCGCCACCTATATGATCCCCGTCAAATAAGTTATGAGAGTGATGCATTTTGGAATGGAAGAATTATTCCTATGACATCTGTAACTTATTTGATGGGGCCCTCGTAGGTAGATAATGTACAATCCCTATTAAATGGTTTTATTTGACTCTACATAGGTTTATTTGAATAAAGCTAAGAGTAGAATGTTTATTCACCTTCATTTAGCAATTGTATGTCTATTTCACCTGTATAACATGTTTATTTTGCTTATAAACGATGTGTACATTCGCTACCTACGTGGTCCCTGTAAAACAGGTCATGAGTGGCATGTACATTCGCCACCTATATGAGCCCTGTCAAATAAGTTATGCTGTGATATGCATTTTTGGACTTAGACTTTTTCCTTGTCTTGTTTGCTACATGTGTAACTTATTTGATGGGGCCCTCGTAGGTGACGAATGTACAATCCCTATAAAATGTTTTTTTTACTCTGTGTAGGTTGGTTTAAGTAGATTTAATAGTAGAGTGCTGACATAGCTCAGTTTAGCAATTACATGTTTATTACAGCTTGGTAACATGTTTATTGTGCTTTATAACAGTGTGTACATTATCTACCTATGTGGACCCCGTCAAATAAGTTATGCGTGTTATGCATTTTTGGACTTGGACTTTTTTCCTTGTCTTGTTTGCTACATGTGTAACTTATTTGATGGGGCCCTCGTAGGTAGATAATGGACAATCCCTATTAAATGGTTTTATTTGATTTTACATAGGTTTATTTGAATAAAGCTAGTAGTTGAGTGTTCATTCACCTTCATTTAGCAATTGTAAGTGTATTACAGCTGTGCAACATGTTTATTATGCTTATGAACGCTGTGTACATTCGCCACCTACGTGGTCCCTGTCAAATATGTTACGAGTGGCATGTACATTCGCCACCTATATGATCCCCGTCAAATAAGTTATGAGAGTGATGCATTTTGGAATGGAAGAATTATTCCTATGACATCTGTAACTTATTTGATGGGGCCCTCGTAGGTAGATAATGTACAATCCCTATTAAATGGTTTTATTTGACTCTACATAGGTTTATTTGAATAAAGCTAAGAGTAGAATGTTTATTCACCTTCATTTAGCAATTGTATGTCTATTTCACCTGTATAACATGTTTATTTTGCTTATAAACGATGTGTACATTCGCTACCTACGTGGTCCCTGTAAAACAGGTCATGAGTGGCATGTACATTCGCCACCTATGTGAGCCCTGTCAAATAAGTTATGCTGTGATATGCATTTTTGGACTTAGACTTTTTCCTTGTCTTGTTTGCTACATGTGTAACTTATTTGATGGGGCCCTCGTAGGTGGCGAATGTACAATCCCTATAAAATGTTTTTTTTACTCTGTGTAGGTTGGTTTAAGTAGATTTAATAGTAGAGTGCTGACATAGCTCAGTTTAGCAATTACATGTTTATTACAGCTTGGTAACATGTTTATTGTGCTTTATAACAGTGTGTACATTATCTACCTATGTGGACCCCGTCAAATAAGTTATGCGTGTTATGCATTTTTGGACTTGGACTTTTTTCCTTGTCTTGTTTGCTACATGTGTAACTTATTTGATGGGGCCCTCGTAGGTGGTGAATGTACAATCCCTATAAAATGGTCTTATTTGACTTTACATAGTTTCATTTGAATAAAGCTAGTAGTTGAGTGTTTATTCACCTTCATTTAGCAATTGTAAGTGTATTACAGCTGTGCAACATGTTTATTATGCTTATAAACGCTGTGTACATTCGCCACATACGTGGTCCCTGTCAAATATGTTACGAGTGGCATGTACATTCGCCACCTACATGATCCCCGTCAAATAAGTTATGCTGTGATATGCATTTTTGGACTTAGACTTTTTCCTTGTCTTGTTTGCTACATGTGTAACTTATTTGATGGGGCCCTCGTAGGTGGCGAATGTACAATCCCTATAAAATGTTTTTTTTACTCTGTGTAGGTTGGTTTAAGTAGATTTAATAGTAGAGTGCTGACATAGCTCAGTTTAGCAATTACATGTTTATTACAGCTTGGTAACATGTTTATTGTGCTTTATAACAGTGTGTACATTATCTACCTATGTGGACCCCGTCAAATAAGTTATGCGTGTTATGCATTTTGGACTTGGACTTTTTTCCTTGTCTTGTTTGCTACATATGTAACTTATTTGATGGGGCCCTCGTAGGTAGATAATGGATAATCCCTATTAAATGGTTTTATTTGATTTTTCATAGGTTTATTTGAATAAAGCTAGTAGTTGAGTGTTAATTCACCTTCATTTAGCAATTGTAAGTGTATTACAGCTGTGCAACATGTTTATTATGCTTATGAACGCTGTGTACATTCGCCACCTACGTGGTCCCTGTCAAATATGTTACGAGTGGCATGTACATTCGCCACCTATATGATCCCCGTCAAATAAGTTATGAGAGTGATGCATTTTGGAATGGAAGAATTATTCCTATGACATCTGTAACTTATTTGATGGGGCCCTCGTAGGTAGATAATGTACAATCCCTATTAAATGGTTTTATTTGACTCTACATAGGTTTATTTGAATAAAGCTAAGAGTAGAATGTTTATTCACCTTCATTTAGCAATTGTATGTCTATTTCACCTGTATAACATGTTTATTTTGCTTATAAACGATGTGTACATTCGCTACCTACGTGGTCCCTGTAAAACAGGTCATGAGTGGCATGTACATTCGCCACCTATATGAGCCCTGTCAAATAAGTTATGCTGTGATATGCATTTTTGGACTTAGACTTTTTCCTTGTCTTGTTTGCTACATGTGTAACTTATTTGATGGGGCCCTCGTAGGTGGCGAATGTACAATCCCTATAAAATGTTTTTTTTACTCTGTGTAGGTTGGTTTAAGTAGATTTAATAGTAGAGTGCTGACATAGCTCAGTTTAGCAATTACATGTTTATTACAGCTTGGTAACATGTTTATTGTGCTTTATAACAGTGTGTACATTATCTACCTATGTGGACCCCGTCAAATAAGTTATGCGTGTTATGCATTTTGGACTTGGACTTTTTCCTTGTCTTGTTTGCTACATGTGTAACTTATTTGATGGGGCCCTCGTAGGTAGATAATGGACAATCCCTATTAAATGGTTTTATTTGATTTTACATAGGTTTATTTGAATAAAGCTAGTAGTTGAGTGTTCATTCACCTTCATTTAGCAATTGTAAGTGTATTACAGCTGTGCAACATGTTTATTATGCTTATAAACGCTGTGTACATTCGCCACCTACGTGGTCCCTGTCAAATATGTTACGAGTGGCATGTACATTCGCCACCTATATGATCCCCGTCAAATAAGTTATGAGAGTGATGCATTTTGGAATGGAAGAATTATTCCTATGACATCTGTAACTTATTTGATGGGGCCCTCGTAGGTAGATAATGTACAATCCCTATTAAATGGTTTTATTTGACTCTACATAGGTTTATTTGAATAAAGCTAAGAGTAGAATGTTTATTCACCTTCATTTAGCAATTGTATGTCTATTTCACCTGTATAACATGTTTATTTTGCTTATAAACGATGTGTACATTCGCTACCTACGTGGTCCCTGTAAAACAGGTCATGAGTGGCATGTACATTCGCCACCTATGTGAGCCCTGTCAAATAAGTTATGCTGTGATATGCATTTTTGGACTTAGACTTTTTCCTTGTCTTGTTTGCTACATGTGTAACTTATTTGATGGGGCCCTCGTAGGTGGCGAATGTACAATCCCTATAAAATGTTTTTTTTACTCTGTGTAGGTTGGTTTAAGTAGATTTAATAGTAGTGTGCTGACATAGCTCAGTTTAGCAATTACATGTTTATTACAGCTTGGTAACATGTTTATTGTGCTTTATAACAGTGTGTACATTATCTACCTATGTGGACCCCGTCAAATAAGTTATGCGTGTTATGCATTTTTGGACTTGGACTTTTTTCCTTGTCTTGTTTGCTACATGTGTAACTTATTTGATGGGGCCCTCGTAGGTGGTGAATGTACAATCCCTATAAAATGGTCTTATTTGACTTTACATAGTTTCATTTGAATAAAGCTAGTAGTTGAGTGTTTATTCACCTTCATTTAGCAATTGTAAGTGTATTACAGCTGTGCAACATGTTTATTATGCTTATAAACGCTGTGTACATTCGCCACATACGTGGTCCCTGTCAAATATGTTACGAGTGGCATGTACATTCGCCACCTACATGATCCCCGTCAAATAAGTTATGAGAGTGATGCATTTTGGAATGGAAGAATTATTCCTATGACATCTGTAACTTATTTGATGGGGCCCTCGTAGGTAGATAATGTACAATCCCTATTAAATGGTTTTATTTGACTATACATAGGTTTATTTGAATAAAGCTAAGAGTTGAATGTTTATTCACCTTCATTTAGCAATTATATGTCTATTTCACCTGTATAACATGTTTATTATGCTTATAAACGCTGTGTACATTCGCCACCTACGTGGTCCCTGTCAAACAGGTTATGTTTGGAGTGCATTTTTAGACTTAGTCATTTTTTGAGAAATTTCATCTAACATCTGTAACTTATTTGACGGGGCCCTTATAGGTGGCGAATGTACAATTCCTAAAAATGGTCTTATTTGACTCCACATAGGTTTATTTGAGTACATCTCATAGTATAGTGCTTAAATCACTTAATTTAGCAATTATGCACTTATTACAGCGTTGCAACATGTTTATTAGGCTTATAAAAGCTGTGTACATTATCCACCTACGTGGTTCCTTTCAAACAGGTTATGAGTGGTATGTACATTAGTTACCTATATGAGCCCTGTCAAACAGGTTTTGAGTGGGATGCATTTTTGGACTTAGTCATTTTTTGAAAAAGTTCCTATGACATCTGTAACTTATTTGACGGTGCCCTCGTAGGTGGCGAATGTACAATCCCTATAAAATGGTCTTATTTGACTCTACATAGGTTTATTTGAGTACATCTAATAGTATAGTGCTTATATCACTTAATTTGGCAAATGTGCACTTCTTGCAGCTATGCAATGTGTTTATTATGCATAAAAACGGTGTGTACATTCGCCACCTATGGAGGCCCCGTCATATAAGTTACGGCTGGCATTTCCTGTGATCACAGGAAGTCCCACTCGCCGCCTTTCCGACAAGGGCCTCGTAGGCTTATTTTGGACAATACTGTAAAAGGTCATTTTTTGTTACTGTAACAAGTTTTTTATGAAAAAACCCACAAATATGTACACTAGAAGCACCATATATTGGTATGATGTACACCTATGCCTGTTAAATTGCTTACTTTGTATTCAATTGCACTTTTCACAATAAAAAGTATCCGTTCAACATGTTCTGCTTTAATACGCTTTATTTTTGTACAAAAACCTAAGGGCTTCGAATGCTGGTCTGTCACACCCTCACGCACAACATATTCAAAGCCCGTGCCCTTTGGAGGGTGGCGAGGGCCCGAAAAAAAATCAAGAAAAATATTCCAGGAAAATACACAGCCCACGTTGACCCCAAAACGGACAATTTAGTACTTAACGAGGTCGTACCGACTTCAAAATACGGAACCTGAACGAGGGGGCCGCCAGGAGCCAAATATGTCAAATCGGGGTCGTTTGGAGTCTTCCGGGTTGTTCCGGGGTCACAGTACGCTAGGCGCCTATGAAAACAATGGGGTAGGTTGCAGGTGTCAGCGGCTTCCGTACGGCCCGAGGAGGCCCCAGGAGCCCGACAATTTACAGAAAGTTGCGTCAAGTGACCCTCGACGACATACCGAGAGGGCGAGGTCGAAATACGCGAATAAATATTTTTGGTTATTTTTCATACATCTCCTCCCCCCGCATACATCTCTATGGGGCCATGCGTCACTGAAGGCCTCGAGCCACAGCAACTTTCCGGGGTGAAATCACGCTCGCAATGCATCTAGAGCCACGGAACTCGAGATCCCGATTCGTGAGCCCCCGACGGTCGACCGTGTTGAGTTTCGAGACCCTGCGACCTTTTGACCCCTGTATTCTACAGCGTACATTCCCCACCTATTTGTAGGCTGTCTGTGTCTTTTTGGGCAAACCGAGGGGTCAACGAGGTCAGAGGGTCACGGAACTCTGGAGCGTGACCCGGGGTCCCGTGACGAGGCGTATACGTGACTTTCGGGCCCTTCGGACCTTTCCATGCCAGTGTCCCTCACTAGCTTATGAAAATGAATGGGATAGGTTACGAGTATCAGGAGGTTCCGTACGGCCCAGAGGGGCTCGAGGGGTCCCAAACTTTGGATTCTGGTAGCCTGGGGGGCCCTGTTTCACATACCGAGAGTACGGCTTTTTAGAGCGGAGGGAAAAAATTATAGTGCGTTTGGAAAAAATCTCTCTCGCAGGCTTCTTCCTCTCATAGCCAGACAGAGGCTCTTGAATGGGCAAACTGAACAAAAGTGGGGTTCAATCTTTTTTCAAGATAAAGGGACTTCTGGGTGGTCTAGGAGCACAAAACTCGAGATTCTAGCTCGAGGGCCCCCAGCGGTCAGCCGTGTTGAGTCTCGAGACCCTGTGACCTTTTGACCCCTGTATTCGAGAGCGTACATTCCATACCTATTTGTAGGCAGTCTGTGTCTTTTTGAGCAAACCGAGGGGTCAAGAAGGTCAGAGGGTCACGGAATTCTAGAGCGTGACCCGGGGTCCCGTGACGAGGCGTATACGTGAATTTCGGGCCCCTCTGACCTTTCCATGCTAGTGTCCCTCACGAGCTTATGAAAATGAATGGGATAGGTTACGAGTGTCAGGAGGTTCCGTACGGCCCCCAGGGGCTCGAGGGGTCCCAAACTTTGGATTCTGGTAGCCCGGGGGTCCCTGTTTCACATACTCAGAGTACGGCTTTTTAGAGCGGAGGGAAACATTTTCTGTGGGTTTGGTACAAATCTCTCTTGCAGGCTTCTTCCTCTCATAGCCAGACAGAGGCTCTTGAATGGGCAAACTGAACAAAAGTGGGGTTCAATCTTTCTTCAAGAAAAAGGGACTTCTGGGTGATCTAGGAGCACAAAACTCGAGATTCTAGCTCGAGGGCCCCCAGCGGTCAGCCGTGTCGAGTTTCGAGACCCTGTGACCTTTTGACCCCTGTATTCGAGAGCGTACATTCCACACCTATTTGTAGGCAGTCTGTGTCTTTTTGGGCAAACCGAGGGGTCAAGAAGGTCACAGGGTCACGGAATTCTAGAGCGTGACCCGGGGTCCCGTGACGAGGCGTATACGTGAATTTCGGGCCCCTCTGACCTTTCCATGCTAGTGTCCCTCACGAGCTTATGAAAATGAATGGGATAGGTTACGAGTGTCAGGAGGTTCCGTACGGCCCCCAGGGGCTCGAGGGGTCCCAAACTTTGGATTCTGGTAGCCCGGGGGTCCCTGTTTCACATACTCAGAGTACGGCTTTTTAGAGCGGAGGGAAACATTTTCTGTGGGTTTGGTAAAAATCTCTCTTGCAGGCTTCTTCCTCTCATAGCCAGACAGAGGCTCTTGAATGGGCAAACTGAACAAAAGTGGGGTTCAATCTTTTTTCAAGAAAAAGGGACTTCTGGGTGATCTAGGAGCACAAAACTCGAGATTCTAGCTCGAGGGCCCCCAGCGGTCAGCCGTGTCGAGTTTCGAGACCCTGTGACCTTTTGACCCCTGTATTCGAGAGCGTACATTCCACACCTATTTGTAGGCCGTCTGTGTCTTTTTGGGCAAACAGAGGGGTCAACGAGGTCAGAGGGTCGCGGAACTCTGGAGAGCGACCCGGGAGCCCGTGACGAGGCGTACACGTGAATTTCGGCCCGATCGGACAGGTGTCCGACACGAGCTTATGAGAATGAATGGGATAGGTTACGAGTGTCAGGAGGTTCCGTACGGCCCCCAGGGGCTCGAGGGGTCCCAAACTTTGGATTCTGGTAGCCCGGGGGCCCCTGTTTCACATACCGAGAGTACAGCTTCCTAGAGCGGAGGGAAAAATTGGAGTGGGTTTGGTAAAAAATCTCTCTCGCAGGCTTCTTCCTCTCGTAGCCAGACAGAGGCTCTTGAATGGGCAAACCGAACAAAAGTGGGGTTCAATCTGTTTTCAAGGAAAAGGGAGTTTGGGGTGACCTGGAAGCACGAAACTTTAGACCCCTGTTCGTGACCCCCTGACGGTCAGCTGTGTTGAGTTTCGAGACTCTGCGACCTTTTGACCCCTGACAGCTTCTCTTCAGTGAAAGGCACAATTCTGAAGCCCCTTGGACCCTGAATTTTAGGAAATGTAAGCAAGGGGGCCGTACGCGGTGCGTGCGACCGTTAACGGCCAGTTCCGTGCTTTTTAATTGCTGTAAAAGAAGTGTGTACATTAGAAGCCTACCGACTGACTGTCGAATAAGTTATGACTGGTACTTCCTGTGACAAGGCAAAATCACAGGAAGTCCCACTCGTAACCTATTTTACAGCCTCGTAGGCTTCTAATGGGCAATCCTGTCAGCGGCTCCCGTACGGCCCACGGAGGACCCAGGAATCCGAAACTTTGCAGAGTGTAGCGTCACGTGGCCCTCGACGACATACCGAGAGTGCTAGGTCGAGATACGAAAATAAATATTTTTAGTTATTTTTCATACATCTCCCTGCCTCACATAGATGTCTATGGGCCTGCGAACTGCCCCACGCAGTGAGTTCGGGAATCCCTTGACGTTCTGACAGAAACGCCCCCTACGCGCGAAAGGGGAGGGTCGCTCAGCAGGACGGCCTACCCAGAGGCGCCACGAAAGACGGCGTGCCCCTAGGGGGCGCAAGGGAGAGAAAACAGAATGTAGGCGGCAAGGGGGACGTTTAGGCGTGTTTTGGACGCAATGCCCAGACTGGGGGTCAAGGGGGACGTTTAGGACTGTTTTGGACGTTATGCCCAGACTAGGGGGCAAGGGGGACGTCTAGGCGTGTTTTGGACGTTATGCCCAGACTTAGGGGGCAAGGGGGACGTCTGAGAGTGTTTTGGACATTTTTGCAAAGGCTAGGGGGCAAGGGGGCACCGAAAGGCTCCTCGTGTACGCAGCGATGAAGATTAGGTGGCAAGGGGGTAGCAGTAGGCTTCTTTGGGGATGAGGGGTCTCGTCGCAGCGCCACGATGCCCCTAGAGGTGTCCGTCCGATGCCTCTCCGGTAAAATGGCCCCTTGACTTGAGTTAGGGAAAAGGCGGTAGATCGCCATTAGAGTGCGCGCGAAATGGGCGTACAATCGAGGTCTACGATCCCTTCGTAGTCCTAGTCGATCTCTGGCAACTTATATGAATGGGGTTTTGTCCACCGTTTACCTAAATGGCCTTACCTCGCCAAAAGCAGCTTTCACCCAGGATATTGGATGTGATGAAGGTGGGATCAAACACAAACTCATGAGGTGGCTCACGCATAATATCAAGGAAGGGTGGTAAGTATAATATCTTATTTAATTTTTTTCTTCTCAACACAGAGGATGCCTACCTGATAAACCCATCAACGTCTCTAAACTCCATACATATTCTTGACTGCTCCTCTGTCACGCCTTAAGCGTGGGAAATGTCTCATTGGGTAAGTAAACTGTCCTAAAAAATTATGACACCTGGTCCTATTAAGCGAATACTCGTCTAACCCGCTCCGAATGATGGTTAGTGTGTTAATTAATCTCCCTAATTAACACATTAACCAGCTGATGATTTGAATCAGGTGTTCTAAATAGGGAGACAACTAAAACCTGGGAGGGGGGCCCAGGGGACCAAGGTTTGGAAAAACTGCTTTAGATGACTATATTGCCCTACAAAGGCAAAGTGCAGTAACTACACATTTGGTCAAAATTTAGTTAAGACATGAAATTGGCTTTTGTGGCATCTGTTCGTTCTTGTGACCAGTCTCCTGATTCAATTTTGTCCCATTTCAGAGACAAAAGAGGGTCACCTAGGTTTTGGGTGTCTTGTGGTAACTGGCTGCAACGACTGGTTGGTGTGCAATAACTTAAAGGCATTTTTCTAATTTTCTGCACTTTGCCTTTGCAGGGCAAAATAGATGACAGCAATACTAGTCATGCTGTGTTTAGTTCTTTTTGCCCTCGCAAAACAGCTCATGGCAAGACATGTGTTACCATTTTACAGTATTATACAACAGTTCTTTCTGGTTCTCGAATCTGATTGGCTTAGAGCCATGATATATTCCACCAGTATCATCACAGGAACAGCTTTGTATTACACTGCCACTAGGCATTAAACTGAAAGCAAACGAACGCAGCACCAGACTCGAGGGTCTCAAGACGCATTTTACATCACAGAACTTGCCGTGTCAACTTCCAATTGTTACAGTAGGTGGCAGTATGCACCTGAACAAAGTGGTTGCGAGAATAGTGCATTCTCTGTGAGTTTAAGTATTCAGAGGTTTAACTGTTATACAGGGCTGGAATTCGTGGAGGAATAAAGTAGTTCCCCATTTCTTTTAATAACCGTTGTTTCTGATTTATCTACACACTTGTGCCATCAAACTGTTGTATAAATGCAATATCGCACTCGTAGTCGAGTCTCTGACCTAATCACAGCCATGCTGATAAAGAGCAACATCACACTCCTACTCGAGCGATATTGCATTAATATGTCATTACATTTCATTTAGACTTTAGTAAACTATTTTGTAGTGATGCTGAAAAGCATAGGATAACTCTTCTTTGTTGTGTGTGTGTGTGTGCCAGGTGTTTATAATCATATCGATTGTGTTTGCAGTGGTTGCTCTTCTGCTGCTTTTCTGTATCTGCAGTGGCGTAGGAGCAGCAGCGGATTTCAAGACCATCCCGTTTGATACTAAAGAGCATCTTATTGTATACAACACTGAAGGACAGGGAGATGACAAGGTACATGTATTACAGTACAGTATTATTTCTGTAGCACACCTTCTGCAGTTTTACAGAAAATACACTTTAGGGCAAAACAGTAGTGCAGTATGAAGAGCAATTTGACAAAACTTACCCAGTCAACAATTTGATGTCACAATTATGTCACCATGAGCTTTCAGAATCTTCCTGGTGAGGTCAAAATGTCAACTCACTGTGTGCTCAACTGTGATGTTACTATTGTTCTTTGAGGTTTAGATGTGGTTGGTTTGTCATTTGAAGTCAATATCATGTTGATCAGTGTTTGATTTAGTTATGCTCTTGATTTGAAATTATTTGAATTTGTGTATCTTTTGTTGAGGCATTTTTTTATTTAAAATAATTTTTTGTTCAGAAATAGAAAAACAATTAAACAGCTTGAATATGCAATCTCTTTATGTGGGTGGGTATTAAACTATCCATTCTGCTGATTGGTCAGCTAAAGATATGCTAATATGCTGATTCTTGACTGTGTGTTTCTCAACAATCTCTTAAAAACTTTCTAGCATATAATAGTTTAAGAAATCCTTTCAAACAAAGACTATAAACACAACATGAGAAACATGAATCACTATCAGCCAGTATTCTCAGATCAGTTCTACTTTAGTTTTTTTTTGCCATAACAATTGTGCTTAATAAACATACAATGACACTAGAGAAAGAAAAACCAGTATGAAAAAGTTAAAGGTTAAGAGTCCAGCTAAAGCAAACACTGATCACTGTGACTAAATTTAGTCACAATTTAAATTGTGACTAAATTTAGTCACCTAGATTTAGATTAGGTGACTAAATCAAATCAATTCATATTGAGCTCACATATTACTCACACTGTCACAGTATAAAAATGGTGTGACATCACTGTGATCATCGCATGACCTCACGTGTTGTCTGGATACATTTATTGACTTCCATTAGACTTTCATAGAGAATGTAAATGAGCTGATTCAATTGAATACACTCACAGGAAATTGCTCCCCTACAAATGTCAAAAACAATGGATAAACACAAGAGCAGTAACGTGGGAGCTGTAGGTGTGATGATGAGTGATGCTGTGGATGCTGCACAGAAGATGAGTGATGCTGTGGATGCTGCAGTAGTGGACTGGTCCTCCTTCCATCAGTATGGCCGGCACAGTAATGCGTATCATCACCACACACGTCTTGATGAGGAGCTACTGTACGCTCAGAGAAGAGATGAACACATGAATACCAGGTTCGAAGGGAACAACATCTATGAAGGGCTTGCCCTGTCTGACGCTTTCTTGTCCAGCTACTATTCTAATGTGAGTATCAGTTTCATGCAGCTTAAGACTTGTTTAATAAAAGTAGCAAATGTTAAAACAGAAGCATTGTTTGCAATGCTATAATTCATTTCATATCTACAGTACTACAATTTTGCGCTGCTGCAAAGCAGCTTTACAATACAGACATAAGGGGAAAATACACAGAATACAGGTCGCATAGAATCATTGCAGTTGAAGATAGAAATTGTCTGTAAGTGTTTTTAATGAGATTTTAATAAATTGTTTTATATTTATAGTGCCAATAAGCAAGTGTGTCTGTCAAATTTCAAAAGAAAAATAAAACACTTAAAGGGCTCATATCATATGACATTGCTAAACAAAACAATATTTTGTGTAGTTGGCATAATACAATGTGTTTACACTGTTTAAGGTTCTAAAACATTATTTTCCCACTTACCATACATTACTGTTGCTCTTCCCTGCCCCCCCCCCCTTTACAAAATGTATTGATTTTTATAAAGCACCTTGATCTGAAAGCTTGGTGTGCTTTGATTGGCCAGCTACACAGTGTATACAGAATTCCTCAAGCATGTGGCGGAAATGTTACGCCCCTTACCATACTGTAAAAAATCCAAAGCATATTGACAGGTAATAATGTCATCGGTACTACCATATGAGTTTGAGCCCAAATTTGATCCAGAAAATGCAGATGATCAAGATTATTGATCAGAACATTTACATTTACATTTATGCATTTGGCAGACGCTTTTATCCAAAGTGACTTACATTACATTGTACATTTTGTATAGTAAGCAAGTGGAGGTTAGGTGTCTTGCTCAAGGGCACCTCAGCCGTTACCCGCCAGACCTGAGAATCGAACCAGCAACCTTCTGGTCATGAGTCCAACTCTCTAACCACTGGGCCACGACTGCCCACAGAACAGATCAGTGAGGTTTCATGTAAATAAAAACAATTAGATTTAACAATTAGCTAACTATAGATAACTTCTTGAAGAGCCTGTGTATCACGACAAAGACAATTAAACACATAATAAAGGAGGCATTTGTTGCATAATTATTGATTATAATGACTTAATATATTGTCTTTTATCGTGTTGCACCAAGTCACCTGAAAGCAGTCAAATGGTACTATGTAAACATTTCTGCATTTGTGATCGTAAGAACGACAAAAAAACTCACGTTTGTATAGTCAGTAACACATTTTTTAATAAACATATTACAGGCTGTGAGTCAGCCTTTCCCAGTCAATATTTTGATGTCACAATTATGTCACCATGAGCTTTCAGAATCTTCATGATGAGGTCAAAATGTAACCACACAGCAAACTCACTGTGTGCTCAAACTGTGATGTTACTATTGTACTGCCTTGAAGTTTTCTAGATTAGTGTTTCTCAACCTTGCACTGAAAAAAATGCAACTTTGGACAACTTCAAAAAATTACTTTAACTTTGGAAAAACCTTTAAAAAAATTAATTCAATTTGTTACAAGCAATTTTACTAGTTCTTCAAATCAAAATGAATCTATTTCATCAAACCACTGTTGTTGTGATCAGTGTTTGCTTTAGTTGAGCTCTTGACTTTTGATTTTGGTTAGGTTAGATTAAATCCTTTTTATTTTAAGTATAAACACACTTAAACTGCAACACACTTATACATCGACACTGATCACACAAACCTCAACAATGGTGACAATCATCAAACTAATTCAGATAAACAGATCAACTGCAATGCATGCTGGGAGTCATGAATGAGTGTTGTACTATAATGTTATACAGCGTGCATTGCAGCATGAAGTTTTCTTTTGTTGATTGTCACCATTGTTGAGTTTCAATGATTCTTCATGTCTAATTGAGTCAGAAATTAAACATTATTTTTTCTTTGGAGTATTTACTTTTAGTTCATATTAGGTTTCAGTGTCACCATTTTAATCTCACATACATATGTGATCACACGATATTCACAGATTAGTACCAAACTCCTGAACAATTATTTAGAAAACCCTCAATGCTTACATTCTCCAACAACCTAATCGCAATAATCTTAGTTATCATTGCCTGAACAAATGCATCTTTAATACACTGTCACAACAGACAATGCTAACACAAGAGTCAAGAGCCCAACTAAAGCAAACACTGATCACAATAATGGTGGTTTGTTGAAATGGATACATTTTGTTTTGAACCAAGCCAAAAATATTTGTATATCAGGTTGGAGCTAAACTCAGGGACAGAGACTCTGCAGGACAAAAGTTCAGATGTGTTTGATTAGGGTTGGAGCTAAACTCTGCAGGACTGCGGCTCTCCAGAACCAACGTTGCTTAGTGGTTTAGAACGACTAGTTTGTCATTTGAAGTCACCATCATATTGATCAGTGTTTGATTTAGATAAACTCTTGACTCGACAGTGTTTGACTTTTCTTCATCTGGCTGCTGTAACTGTGTGTTTACTGTAAAGATCACATATGTTATATTGCATAATGTCAAAGGAGTTTATGATGTAATCATTGGTTAATGTGTGATAAGAACAGTGGTCTGCTGTTAAATGTGTGATAGTAGAGAGTGAGATCCAGCTGTTTTGAGACAATCAGATATTATAAAAACCTTCTAAATGAATTATGCACATGAAAATTACAATAACTTGTTTAACAACAAAGTTACACACAAATACATCAAGAATCAGTGTATGTTTCTCATTATAAAACGGTTCTTTCTGGTTCTTGAATCTGATTGGTTGAGATCCATGAGATACTGTATCGCTATAGGAACCGCTTCACTCCTGCTTGTATCACTCCACCACTAGTCAGACTTATGAGACTGAAAGTAAACACAGGAAAATGCAGCATCAGCTGATACCGGAATATGATAATGTATTGAGCAGTAGGTGGCGGTATGTGCTTAGGTCACCAGCCGTTTAATGAATGAAGAAAAAAGTGAACACAGGCACATTCACACAGACATGAGGGTCTCGAGATGCACTTAACACAACAGAAACTGCTGTCTCAACTTGCTATTGTAAACAAGTACGTGTGTAACCGGCGATCAGTTTGGCAATGGAGACGGATAATCTGATCAGGAGAAGAGACAGCAGCCGCTATCATCTGTTTCTTGAGGTCGAGTGTGATTTAACCTGTACAGCGCTCACACTAGCTGATCTCCATTACACATGTTTACATTAAAAAGCAATGGAAAAGTACCGCAGTGGAATGGGAATAACGCATCCTCAGTGAGTTTCCATTCACTCTCTTTCATTCACGCGCGCGCACGCACACACACACACACACACACACACACACACACACTCTGCTTTATTAATCCTCAGTAATAACTTCACTGTTTAAAGACACTCCGACGTTGTTTCTGATTTATCTACACACTTCTGCCGTCGAACTGTTGTTTAAATGCAATATCGCACTCGTAGTCATGTTATGTTATGTTGCTCTATATGAGCGGCTGTGATTGTCCCCTCTGACCTAATCACAGCCGTGCTGATATAGAGCAACATCACACTCCTACTCGAGCGATATTGCATTAATAATGGTAAGACTCAACTGAGAAGTGCCATGCTGCTTTACAGCACAAAGCTTTCGTTTCTTGACTGTCACCGTTGTTGAGTTTAAAATGCTGATTTTTGATGTCTGTGTGTTTCTCAACTAGCTCTTAAACCCTTAATAGCATATAATGGTTCAAGAAATCTTTCCAAACATCAGAAATCAGAAAGAGCTTTATTGCGAGGTATGTTTGCACATATGAGATATTTGTTTTGGTGAAAGAAGCATCCAGTACACATAGACCAGTGGATCTCAACCTTGTTCCTGGAGACCCACTGCTCTGCACATTTTGTATGTCTCCTTAACTGGCACGTTTGCTTCAGTTCATGGATTTCTACCTTAATGAGCGGATCATTTAAATCAGGTGTGTTAGATAAGGGAAACATGCAAAATGTGCAGAGCTGTGGGTCCCCAGGAACAAGGTTGAGAACCACTGACATAGACCATAATAATAATAAAAAAAACAGTAATATAATACACAGATGATCTATATATAAAAAGAATAGAATAGAATACAATAAAAAACAGTGTGGAAGAACTTGATTGGTCTGCATAAAACCTGAACCCAACTGAACACATTTGGTGTGACTTTAAATGCAGACTTTAAGCCAAAAACGCAACATCAATGGCTTGTAGACAGGGGTACAGCCCATTTGGAACAGAAAAAGGGTTATTTCCAAAACTGTTGCTACAGAGATGGAAACAAAATTCCTTACAATGCCATTTGTAGAAATGCAATTTAAAACTGTTTCAAAAGCCCCTTTTCCTGTCCCAAAATGATGACTCCTGTGCACAAGTCATTGGTGTTTGGTGATGAGTTCTTTGTTCAAAGTCTGCATTTAAAATGACACCAAAATGTGTTCAGCTGGGTTCAGGGCTTGGTTTTATGCAGACCAGTCAAGTTCTTCCACACCGACTGAATCAATGATTTCTTTCTGAATCTTGTCTTATACACAGGGACATTGTCATGATGGGATAGAAAAGGGCTCTTCACAAACTGTTGCTATTAAATTACAAGCACACAGTTCCATAGAATATCATGATATGCTGCAGCATTAAGATTTGTACTCATGGAAATGATTAAAGTCATTAAACCTGTTTATTAGATAGAGTGACCCAATACTTTTGGCAATATAGTGTACAGGGCTGTGCAAAGACATTTTGAGGGGCAGTGGCCGAAAATAAAAAAGGGGTGCTAGTGGTTGGGGCAGGAGAAGACAGCACATGCTCTTAGAAAATTATTTTTATGACACTGTAGCACATGGCTTCCCAAGCTCAGTAAATATCTATATTTTATTCTGTACTATGCTAACGTACATTTGTTTTTAGAATATTTATAGTAGTCAATAATATTTTTAGATTATGTGTAGGCCTACTATTAACTAAAATATTATTAATAATAATTGGTCTTCATAAAATATTATATGATATATGTTATAGATGACTGGTTTCAACTAAGAAAAAAGATTATAATGGGAAATGTACTGTACATGAGTTAGAGTGTGACAAACTGTCAGCCCAGATAGCAAAATTGTTGCGGCCCAGATTCGGCCCAAATCTGACACGTTCATTTGGCCCACATGTGGCATGGAATGATGGCACTTGGGCGGTCCGCTCCTGTTTGCCAGATCTGAGCCACAAGCAAACCATGGCAATGCCACATGTTAGCCAAATGTACACCAAATAAACTAAAGTTGACCATAATCTGGCCCACAGTTTGATTTTTTCTGGCCCATATCCGCTTTAAACCTGACACTTTCATTTTGCTCATATACCGCAGTGTCCTGTTTTTTAGACGTTCTAAGAATGTTCCCAGCTAACAAAAGTCACCATCATGATGATCAGTGTTTCCTTGAGTTGGGCTCTTCACCCAAGCTGTGTGCTTTTAAAGTACATTTGTGAAGTCAATGCAAATAAGAATCTAATCTTATGTGTCTGTTTGGTGCTTATTAAACTCACCATCATGTTGTTTCATTGATGCCTGTATTGTTAATCCTGAAATAACAGTTTAAGATCAAGATCAGGGTGTTTAATTGTAATTTGTATGCACATGAAATGTAATCTACAGCAGAACTTAGACACACACAGACATGAAGAATGAGTGTATGAATCTCAATAATGGTGACAATCAACAGACTAATTCAGAGCAACCGCAATGCATGCTGGGAATCATGAATGAGTTTTGTACTATGATGTTACCCAGCATGCATTGCAGTATTAAGTTGTCTTTGTTGATTCTCACGATTACTGAGGTTCATACACAGATTCTTGATGTCTGTGTTTTTCTGTGTTCTGCAACAGATTGTTATATTTGCACTCATATTTCATCCAACTTCTTAGAAATTAAAATGCCACTGCCTGATCTTAAAATGTTATTTCAGAATTAACAACACAGACATCAGTGAATCAACATGATGGAGACTCTAATGACCAACAAACAAACCCAGAAGATTAGATTCTCATTTGCATTGCCTTCACAAATGTACTTTAAAAGCACACAGCCACTCCACACAAAAAGGTTTGGAGCGGATCTAGAATAACTCATTAAAAGAATAAAAGTGAACTGTGGGCCAGATTAGGCTCAAATTTAGATTTTAATTTAGTTTATTTGGTTTACATTTGGCTAACATGTGGCATTGCCAAGGTTTGCTTGGGGCTCAGATCTGGCAAACAGGAGCGGACTGCCCAAGTGCCATCATTCCATGCCGTATGTGGGCCAAATGAACGTGTCAGTTGAGGGCCGACTCTGGGCCGCAACAATTTTGTTATCTGGGAGCTAAATTTGAAATGTTGATTTACCTGCTGGAGCTTTTTATCCACGTTTGCAGTGTTGGGCTGCCTTTTGTCTTTCTCTGTTTCCATCTTCTTTTTGTGTAAAGGCATTTTCTACAAAGTGTGCCAATAAAAGCAAATTTGGTGTTATCTGGTTATACCAGATCTAGTACAACAATTTGAACATGGATATTTTTTACACTGTGTAGCAGCACCATTAATAGAAGACCAGGAGCAAAACAATACCAACAAAAAATACAAAAAACAAACTATCAAATTATTAATTCTGTGTATCAAACACTGTCAATAATGTGAATTATAATGCCCTGCCCTTACAGTAATGGGACGATTTCTGAAACCGTTCTCCACTCCAGCGCGTGGACACTAAACAGAAACTGACTGTGAGTAATACTGGGGAAGCGAGAGGAAAAACGCGGAGCGGAATAGTGGAATCAGTGAATGTGTAGCGGAATAAATAACAGACGTCTTTTAGCGGGGATCTTGAGTGGATGCCTGTCCGGAGGGGTGGGTTTGAGAGGGGCACCTCAGACGATGAGGGCAGAGGGGCAGTGGCTCTAGCCACCGGGCCACCCACCTGTGCACGGCCCTGATAGTGTATATATACAAATAAAATATAGATTATTGTATTTAAAAGATATGCACTATATACAACATAATGAAATATAATTTATGCAAAAATGGAATAAAAACAATAGTGTACTATCAGTTGGATATAACTAGTATCACACATTATTATTGAACAAAGTTATTAATTGTACAGTGGGTAGAAATATTTTTTGTTCATGAAACAGATCTCTTGAAGGAAGAAAATGTTTTTGTGTCTTGTTGTTTTGGTACCAGACATAGACCACACATAGTGGGATCCACAGTAATTTTCTGAGCCCTTTTCCTCACTGGTGGGCAGAGCAGTACCAATGATCTTCTCAGCAGTCCGAATTGTCCTCTGCGTCAAAAAAAAAAAACTGTGGACAACTTAAAAAAATGACTTCAATTTGTTACAAGCTATTTTATTAGTTTTTCTCAAATAATATTTTTGACTTGGTTCAAACCACCATTATTGTGATCAGTGTTTGCTTTAGTTGGGCTCTTGACTCAAGGTTTGATGTCAAGTTTTTATTGTTTATTGTGACAGTGTTAAAATGCATTTGTTGAGGCAATAAAAACTAAGGTCCATTGGAATCAGGTGATCGGAGATTTTAATCATTGTGTGTTTTATTTTTAAATAATTGTTCAGGAGTTTGATACTAATGTATGATCATATTTGTATCATATAGGGGTGGTTTCCCAGACAGGGATTAGTTAAATTTGGATATTTAGGGAGTTTTTACAAACATGCCTTATAAACAAACATTAATGTTGTGCATTTTGAGATAAAACAATTACACTGATATATTTTAAGATGTGTCAGTGCAAGCAGTTTTCAGTTAAGACAGCCTAAAGTTTATTTTAGTCTTATTATTTTAGTAATTTCTTTAGATCATTCTTCATTTCTGACTCAATTAGACATGAAGAATCAGTGTATGAATCTCAACAATGCTGACAATCAACAAAAGAAAATGTAATGCTGCAATGCATGCTGGGTAACATTATAGTACAAAACGTATTCATGACTTCCAGCATGCATTGCAGTTGATCTGTTTATCCAATTAGTTTGATGATTGTCACCATTGTTGAGGTTTGTATGATGAGTGTTGATGTCTAAGTGTGTCTGTAAAACTGTCTTTCTTTTGTGTCACAGTATCTTTGCATTTGAGATCCGGAACATTCATATTAATCATAAAATATCAGCTTCTACATTATTTAGTGTCACTTACCATCTTTATAACAGATTAAATGCATCACTAAAGCTTTTGTTTCTTGTTGAAACACTATTGCAAACACTTAAAGATTCAGGGGCGGTTTCCCAAACAGGGTTTAGAGTAGTCCTAGACTAAAATAAACATAAGAGCTGTCCAGACTGAAAACAACTTGTACTGACATATCCCAAAATACATCAGTTCCTTTGTGTTGTCTGGAAATGCACACAAGTAATGTTTTTTTAAAGTATGTTTGTTAAACCCAATTAAACTAAGGCCTAGTCCAAGCTTAAGCTAATATCTGTCTGGGAAACCACCCCAAGGAGATTTAACTTAACCAAAGTCAGGGATCAAGAGCCCAACCAAAGCAAACACTGATCACAATAATGGTGGTTTGATGAAATTGATCAATTTTAATTTGAACCAAGCCAAAAATATTATTTGAGAATAACTGATAAAATAGTCGTGGCAGTTGTAGCCTAGTGGTTAGAGAGTTAGACTCATGACCAGAAGGTTGCCGGTTCGATTGTCAGGGCTGGCGGGTAACGGTAATGTGATCACATTTGATTTTTTTGCTTTCTATCATATTTACAAATTAGGAGTGAGTGCAATTTACTTGAAATATAAGTTACCTTTACCTGAGAATTTCTAATGAAAGCTCCAGATAATTGGGTTTAGCTTTTACATTCTCATTTTCGAAATGAAAATTCGGTAAATCCTACATTTGTTTTAGTGTATGTAAACACCTGATTCCACTCATCAGCTTGTTATATGGTTCAATAAAGAGACAGAGAGAATCTAAAACATTCTATCATGGGGGCCGTGGACCAGGACTGGGACGCACTGATCTAATCAAATGATGTTGGTTGATAGTCATTGAAATCAACATCATGTTTTAACTTCTTTGAATGTTGTGCTGTTGATCCTGAAAGAGTTTAAACTGTTTATTTACAGTTGGAATTACAAATGTATCTTTGAGTCATTGGTTGCAAGGTTTATAAATGGTCATATATAATTTATGTTTCTGCAGAAGACAAGATGTGTGGCTAAGGAGCATGGTACAGGAGACCAGTTACTGGTCTACGACTACGAGGGTCAGGAATCTTGCATGGGCTCATTGGAGGACATCTGCAGTGTTATGAATGAAGACAACCTTGCTTTTCTGAATGACCTTGGCCTGAAGTTTAAGACTTTGGCAGAGATCTGCTCAGGCTCCACAATGGAGACTGATATTAGTGTGGCCAGCCCCGTGACCCCCGAAGCGGTGCCATCCATGCCACACAAAAATGTTATCTCACTAGGGAAAGTTAGCACTGCGCACTCTAAGAAAACGGAAAAGGCCTCCAGTACCTCCACCTTTCTTCAGGCTACAGGCACGGAGCAGGTCACCGGCGCATCTCTGACAGGAGCGTACATCCAGAAAAAAGTGACGGTTCCAAATCCAGCATTGTTAGTCCAACAGCCTGCATTGTACTACACCTCCACCAACCCACTATATGTTGTAGATCCTCATCCTGCCCTGCTGGTAACTGCTAGCCCAGTCATGGGTGTGCAAGAGAACCTGCTGGTCGGGGAAAAGAATTTGGATGGTGCCCAGCATACTAAGATCAAACGTGATGTGCAGCAGAAGAGAGGAAGCGCTCTCTGCAGAGCAGTTCAAATTGTTGAGGCTGAAATGCTAAAATCTACAACAACCCACGGTGTCAAACAGGTGCTCCATTCAGCCAGCAGGGGAATTTCAGCAGAGAGGAGGCCTGTAGATTCATTGGATGTGGCAGTAAGTCATAGTCTTTCAACAACCTTGTGAAGTCATAGTTTCTGTACTGGTTTTATTAAGATTGTAAGAAAATGTGTCTTGTATCCTGCACAGCTGCTGGTGCACAAAATTATACATTATGACACGACTGGAATTATTTGGTTAAAATGAGCACAAGTTAGTTAGTAAGGCTTATGATAATGATTTAGAAGTTTAGCTGGAGCTTGGATTTCACAGGTAAAAAAAAAAAAAATGAATATAAAGCTTTGTTTTTGAAAAGTATGCGTTAGAGAAGAAAAAGTTACAAATTGCAGCCTTTTGATATCTTTTTGTTTTTTAGCATTAATGTGGAACACAGGTTTTGTGTTGTAGTATACTGTGTAGTAAAGAAAATACAGGAAATACACACACACATGGCATATGCAGTCTGCTCATTCTGAATTGTATTTGTCTCTTGAGTTTTGATTCAGTGCAAAAGAACATACAACTGAATTTATAGAATGTTTTCCCGATATCTTGATGATGATGGGCGTTGAGCAAATCAAACACTATAAATCTAGGGACTTGCCATACAATAGTATATCACTACTAGTTTTTATTTGTTTGTTGCATCTGCTACTTATATATGAATAAATGTAACCATCTTCCTGAATAAATGTGTAATGGCTGCTTATATATTCTGGCCTGTGTTCTTACTGTTTTATTGTACATCATTGTATGGACACTTTGAAATTTGAAGTGATTTATTTCTATTGCTCAAACGGCGCTCTTTTTGCTCGTTCTCTATCTTGCCTCTGGTTTCCGGGATATTGAATGTAATTTGCGGACGTCAGGGAGACACTACACATTTGCGGGAGATTCCCAGAACTGCCGGCCCGGTGTCATGAGAAATCCAGTCCCCCGAGAAATTCGGTCCCCTTAGGACCCCAAATGATTCTATTGGCTGAAAGAACATTTACATTTACATTTACATTTATGCATTTGGCAGACGCTTTTATCCAAAGCGACTTACATTACATTGTACTATACATTTGTACATTTTGTATAGTAAGCAAGTGGGGGTTAGGTGTCTTGCTCAAGGGCAACTCAGCCGTTACCCACCAGCCCTGGGAATCAAACCAGCAACCTTCTGATCATGAGTCCAACTCTCTAACCACTGGGCCACGACTGCAACGTCTAATGGGTACTCTTTTAGCGCCTTATTGCAATTCTTACAAAATTCTTACAAAATTATATTAATGGTAATTTTAGCAACGTTCTAGCGACATTAATCGTAAAGACAAGAATTTCCGTATAAATGTCTTAATAGGCCAAAACACTACATCCCTACCAAATGAATGTGTAAACTTGATATCCTTTTCCAAATTAACAGCTACACCTGATAAAATGTATAATCGTTGGTTAATAATATTTCAATCACGTTGTTTGTGCACTTAATGTACTTAACATCATACAAAACAGTTAAAAAACACTGTCAATAGTTAACCACAATTATTAAATATAATTATATTACTTCAATTTGTTGAAAACAGGAAAACAATTTGCCACAACAGGAAGAAACACAAAATAAATATACGAAATAAATATATATATTTATTTTTTACACAAAATGTAAAGCATCATTGACACTTTTATTATAAGAAATTTACAGCTTTTCACAATGCATAACAATTGACCATATTTTTACAGAACACATTAAGCAGGCCAAATGCAACTGTGACAAGTACAGAAAATTCTATAAGATTTAGTTAGTGGAGAAACATTCATAGGACAAACCATGACACAGTTCTCCTCTGAACATTTGGCACAATGTTGATAGCAGTTTCCTGGAATACCTTGTGGACATCATGGCAGAAGAGGGCCTGAAGACTTCATTACAGCAGTCAGATGTCAGACGATATCTCAGACGCATAGCAGTCAAAAAAGTTGGGATTAGTGTGCATCATTTGTGTGTTAGTGTGTTATATTAACTCATTATATTAAGTAATACTTCATATGTATCGCTATAACACAACACAAGTTTGAGTGCTGCATTTGATTGGTGGTTAGCACTGTTGTCTCACAGCAAGAAGGTCCCCGGTTCGAGCCCCGGCTGGGACAGGAGGCCTTTCTGTGTGGAGTTTGCATGTTCTCCCTGTGTCAGCATGGGTTTACTCCGGGTACTCCGGTTTCCTCCCACGGCCCAAAGACATGCAGGATAGGTTCATTGAGGAATCAAAATTGTCCCCCCGACTCATGTGTGGAATAAGACTTGTGTATAGTGTCGACTTGTGTGTATAGAGTGACTAGTTCTTACCATGAATATAGCCTTAGATGCAGGAATGGCGTTAAGAATGCAATAAATAAATATTGAGGTTGAAATGTTGAATTTTGTAAGTCACCAATAGTGTGATGAGTGTTTCTTTTAGTTGGGCTGTTGACTCTCATTTTTAAGATGCTCTAAACATGTTTGTTTTGAGTTATGATCAAAAGTGATCATATGGTGTGAAAATGTAATGAAGAGATGTGAACCAGATTTAAAAAAAAGTCTAGCATGTCATTTTCCAACAGATTTGTCAAAAAATATACACAAAAAATGTTTCAGTCAGACACATCAACAATCCATTCAATTGAACTGTTGGGTGTACAGTACAAAACTCATTCATGATTATTTGTCACCATTGATGAGGTTTGTATGTCAAGTGTCTAAGTGTATCTCCAGTGCAAAGAAAGATTTTGACAGATCTTTGACAGAGATCTTTCCATTTTAAAACCTGTAATCAGTTAATAAATGATAAATGCTATAATATTATGTAATAGTAAACTTTTTCTGATGAATCTTTAGCTACTAAGCAAACATAAAGCTGCATTTCTTTTTACATTACAAAGTACTAATGTAACTACTGAAGGAGAAGAAAAGAGGAAGTGGAAAATAATAACAACAAATCAAACTAAAATCAAGAATCCTACTAAAGCAAACACTGATCACCATCATGGTGACTAAAACATAATAAAATCATTGTGAGAGTTAAACTTCTTTTAATTCTTAATAAGATCTTAGATGACAGAAATAAAGTGAAAGTTGTGTCTGTAATAAGTGAAGATGTTAATGATGTTTGTGTTTAATTCTCCTCTGGTGAGATGTTGACAGTTTTAATGTGTTCATCTGTTACATTTACATTTATGCATTTGGCAGACGCTTTTATCCAAAGTGACTTACATTACATTGTACTATACATTTGTACATTTTGTATAGTAAGCAAGTGGGGGTTAGGTGTCTTGCTCAATGGCACCTCAGGTGTTACCCACCAGCCCTGAGAATCAAACCAGCAACCTTCTGGTCATGAGTCCAACTCTCTAAATGCTCTCACATCATTTCAGTTTTTCTGAATATATTATTTATAGGTAGGTGTTTAGGTAAAATTATCATTCTTGTTTCATTCTGTGAACTACTTATAATACTACTTATATAATATTGTTTCTATTTGCATTAATTTGCAGAAAATGAAAAATGGAGAAAAGACAAAATAACAGAAAAGATGCTCTGTATTTCAGACCTCAAATATTGCAAATAAAACAAGTTCATATTCACTTTTAGGCATTACAACACTAATATTTGTACATGTATTTAAAGAAAGTTCAAAATTATTTTGTATGTGATAACCTGTTTTTATCATAGTTTTCATATGTCTTGTCATTCTGTCAGTCTTTCTCATTGCTGTTGGATGACTTTATGTCACTCCTGAGGTTTGATTTTGTTACAATTCAACAGACACTGGACTGGAATGACCACAATACATCTAGAAATGCTGGTTTGAAATTAAAAGTTGGAGTGGTCTCTTAATTTTTTCTGTGTCTATATACTGTATATACAGTACTGTGCAAAATTCTTAGGCACGTTAACATTTACTCTCCAGATAAATGGTTTTAAGCTGGTTATTTACATCATTTGCTGTAGTGTGTCAATAGGAAATATCAGTTTACATTTTTTTTTACATGCCTTTGCATTATTTGTATTAATACAGTAAGATTTTTGTATGCATAAAGAGTCTGACAGCAGCCGATGCTCCAAGTAGAGATGAAAAAAACTGAGACAAACTAAATCCAGAAGAACTGTGGCAATTTCTCCAAGACGCTTAAGGCCATTGCACATATATAGAGTCCGAAATTTTCATATACGTTTTTTCGTATTCGTCATCCTCGCTTGTATGGTGGCTCTGAATTCTCAAAACACCCATCAAAATGCTTGCTACGGATGTGAAAAACGCAGAAAATCGAACCTGGTCTGTACAAATAGGTCACTTTCATTATTTTTATGACGGACAAAAATTTTGGAGGCAGTGTGTAAATGTGATTGACACAGTGTGAGGTCGTATTAATTTTTTTACCGTGTGAAAGTTTCGGATGTGAATTTCGGACTCAGTGTAAAATTGCCTTTAAAGTTATCTACCTGCAAAGCTGCAGTACTGTGAAAGTTTTAGGCACTTGTGTAAAAATTCTATGAAATGGAGATGATTTGAAAATAATGTCATAAATAGATTTTCTTTATCAATTCATTTCTATTAACTAAATGAAATCAACAATTGGTACAAGCAGCTTTTGTCCTCGATGCACTTGCATCTAGTTTTTCAAGTAGCTGTGCATGTAGGTGTCTTCTGGTGTCTTGGAGACATTGCTATAATTTTTTTGGATTTAATTTGTCTCAGTTTTCTCCTCTTTCTTCATGTAATAATAGACAGACTTGATGATGATGAGATCAGATCTCCGTGTGTAGCAACGGCTGTTGTCAGACTCCTTGTGCATACAAAAACCTCACTGGATTATTACAAATAATGACTAAATGAATGTTTGGAAATGTAAACTGAAAATACTACCAGTCAAAAATTTGGGATCATTTGACAAAAATGTTTCTCATGATCTTAAAAATCTTTTAATATAAAGGTGTATGTTTCAATGTTTGAAATTACTCGTCTAGACAAAAATATAATTGTGCCAACATAATACTTTATTTTACTAGGAAACTACATATTAAAAAAAAAAAATTTGAAATGGATTTCTTGAATCAAGTAATGAATTAAAAGCAGCCAATAAGAGTGCAGCATCGATAGAAATTTCTTCAATAATGTTTAAAAAGATTCCCAGGTTGAGATCTCAAGAAGCTGAATGATAAAATGCTAAAAGTAGGATTATGCAAATTCTAGCAACATACAACGTAATCCTAACGTCATCCCAAGTCACAACATAATTCCCACAGTTACACAGTTATGGGTTTACTATTCTTCTAAAATGTGGAAATAAAACAAAAATCAAGAATGCGTGAGTGATCCCAAACTTTTGACCGGTAGTGTATATAACAGAGTAGTTTGTGGATTTTGGAAGATGTGGTGTTACGTCCCTGTGGGTGTGTCTGTGTTTCTTCGTTTGTTTCTCTCTCTCTCTCTCCGCTGTCCCTCTTCAGATCCATCCTGTTGTCCCATTGGTCCACTCAACTGTCAATCTACCGGTTTCATAACTGACGTCATGTATCGCTCCACCAATTGCCGAGCTCCCACCGGTTTAATTGGATGCCGGAGAAAACGCGCGGGAGTCTTTCGGCTCACCATTTATTATTGTGGCCCGTCGCTGTTCGAGTTTGTTGTGCTTTTCCTTTGTGCCTTTATGTCTTTCTGTTACCTTGTTTCGCCAGTCTTGTCCCACACCATCCTTGTTTGCTCATATACCCTCTTGTCTTTGTGTTCATCTGTTGGATGTTGTGGTGTCTCGTTTACCCTGTGTACCGGGGAAAAGCGGACAGGTAAGAGGTCGCGCGACATACATTGTGCACACGTAGGTTTTGAGGTATATTACTGTATTAGATACACTAGTTTAGGAGTGAGTGCCACCCCATGTATGTTTTGTGCGGGCTAGTTGGTGTAGATTAGGTAAGGAGTGAAACCGCTGAAGACCCGCTAGTTGTCATTAATAGCTTAGAATTAGAGGGCATTAAAATTAGTTAGTTTTCCTTCTATTTTGTTATTTACGTTCCTTTGGCACCACTTTCGTTCCTTTTCCCCTGGTCTTGTTTTATTTTCGTTTTCTTATTATTATATATTATTTGTAAATAATCACACATTTTCTTATTATTATTATCATCATTGTTTTCTACATTATTATTATCTTTACACATTGTAACCCTCACCTTTGTGCTAAATAAATTCTTTAACTTTATTTACTTTGCATTTGTCTATGCCTCCGCACCCCACCACAGACACCCACGGGAATTTATTCTTTTAAATGTTGCATCCCTACAACCCTAGACAAAACCTGGGGTCGTAACATTTAATGGGGGCTCGTCCGGGATTTTAATTAATAGATTCCTGGATATATTTCTGAATTTATTCCCCTGGGTGTGTGTGCTCCGGTGGCGTCCGATTTTTGGCAGCGCTTCGTTTTGGCCTGTTGGGTTTTGCCGCGTTGTGCGCTTGTGTGGCTGTTTTTGTCAAGCATGATGGCACTGTTTACTTTAGATGAGTTTGTTAGGAACCCTACTGTGGAACAGATTGGCTTGTGCAAAAAAATGGATCTGGCGTCAATAGCTGAGCATTATCAGATTTCTCTGGGCAAACAAATGCGTAAACCTGAGATACAAGAAGTAATTATATATCGTTTAATAGAATTAAATGTTCTTCCTGCATCGGTTGTTGAGGATGGTGAGGCTGGTGATCTTGCTGACTCTTGTGTCGGGCAGGGCAGTGCCGGAAAAGAGCTGGCAGATGGCAGTATCGCTGGTGGTGGGGCGGAGGCGGAGGCCAATGCCAAACCCCGCTTGTCGCCTTTTGAGCCGTTCACTCCTGAGTCGCTAGGCTCAAGAGGGGAGGCTCGGTTGAAAGTCCAGCTTACTCGTTTGCAATTAGAGGCACAGGAGAAAGCCCAGGCACGTCAGGCTGAAATAAATTTGCGTTTGGAGATACGCAAACTCGAAATTGAGGCCGATAAGGAAGTGAAGCTGCGACAGCTCGAGTTAGAGGCAATGAAGGTTGTTGCTGCCTCGGCTGCACATCCGAACTCTGCATCGGTCTCCAGTGTGTCCCCGCCAGTAAATCCGTCCGCTGCCACCTTTGATGTAAGCAAACAAATTGCGTTGGTACCTCAATTTAGAGAATCGGAGGTGGATTCTTATTTTAGCGCTTTTGAGCGTATTGCGTCTTCTCTTTGTTGGCCCAAAGAAACTTGGTCTCTGCTATTGCAGTGTAAGTTAATTGGTAAAGCTCAGGAGGTTTGTTCTACTCTTTCATTAGAAGAGAGTTTAAAATATGACTCCGTGAAGGCTGCTATTCTCCGAGCTTACGAGCTTGTTCCGGAAGCCTATAGACAGAGGTTTCGAAACCATAAAAAGGGTTCTGCACAAACTTTTGTTGAGTTTGCTAGGGAAAAAGGAATTTTGTTCGATAAGTGGTGCGCGGCTAGCAAAGTAAGTGATTTTGGCTCGTTAAGAGAGCTAATGTTACTAGAAGAATTTAAGGGGTGTCTGCCCGAATGTGTTGTGGTGTACCTTAATGAGCAGAAGGTTACTTCGTTGTCCCACGCTGCTGTTCTGGCAGACGAGTTTGTGCTTACGCACAAGTGCGTTTTCTCCTCGGTCCGCACGGAGAAACATTCCCTTTTGCCCCCTCCCTCTCAGTCTGCCCGTCCCAAGACTGGCTCGTCTCAGCCTAAAGAGGTTCGGGAATGTTTTTACTGTCACAAACAAGGGCATGTGATAGCTGACTGTTTAGCGTTAAAACGCAAACAGCAGTCCCAGCCTAAGACGGTAGGCTTCGTAAAAATTGTTGATTCTGCACTCATTGTGAATAATGTTGGTATAGATGAGAGCTATCGGCCTTTTGTCCTGAAGGGGTTAATTTCCTTAACTGGAAACGCTGGTGAGCAAAAAGAGATAAGGATGTTAAGAGACACTGGTGCGTTACAATCCTTTATTCTCGCTGATGTGTTGCCTTTGTCTGATGAAACGTTCTGTGGTTCAAGTGTAATTGTACAGGGTATTGAGATGGGTTTTGTTAAGGCACCATTACACCGTATACATTTGCAAAGTGATTTATTTACCGGATTTGTGAGAGTTGCTGTGCGTCCTTCACTTCCTGTTAAGGGCGTCGATTTTATTCTTGGCAATGACCTTGCTGGGGGTAAAGTCATGCCAATATTAGAGGTGATTGACAAACCCGTTTTGTACTGTAAACCCGAAGAGTTGTCTGATACTCACTCTGATGTTTTCCCTGCCTGCGCCGTTACTCGCGCTCAATCGCGAAAAGGCACTGATGTCATTAATCTGTGTGACTCTTTCATTGCACCCATCTTTTTTGGAGAGGTCACGCCAGATGTTGAAGGGTTTTCTAAAGCAAAGCAAAGCTCGGAAAGTTCATGTTCAGTTGTGGAAAACCCAGATAAATTAAAGTTACCTATTTCTCGGGCGCAAATAGTTGCTGCGCAAAGAAAAGATAACTCCCTTGCCCCGTGTTTTGCCTCTGTTGTCTCTCCGGATCTTACTGTTGGGAAAAAGAATGTCTACTTTGTTGATAAGGATTTATTAATGCGTAAATGGTGTTCTATTCCTGATAAAGTTTTAGATTGGAACGTTGTGTACCAGATTGTTGTTCCTTCGCCTTTTCGAAAGCATGTCTTATGTCTCGCCCACGATCATCAGCTGGCTGGCCATCTTGGTGTTACAAAAACCTATGACAGAATACTGAGACATTTCTTTTGGCCAGGATTAAAACAAGATGTTGCGCAGTATTGCCATACTTGTCATGCCTGTCAGGTTGTAGGAAAGCCGAACCAGGTGATTCCACCTGCTCCACTCTCCCCAATTCCGGTGGTTGGAGAGCCGTTTGAGCATGTGATTGTGGATTGTGTTGGTCCTCTGCCTAAAACGAAATCAGGCAACCAATTTTTGCTTACTGTCGTGTGTGTAGCTACCCATTTTCCCGAGGCTTTCCCTTTACGGAAAATTACCATGCCCGTTGTCGTTAAAGCGTTTTAAAAATTATTTTCCACCTTCGGCCTTCCAAAAATATTACAAAGCGACCGAGGCTCGAACTTTCAGTCAAACATTTTCAAACAAGTTATGAGTTCCCTTGCAATAACTCACCGCGTTTCAAGTGCCTATCACCCAGAAAGCCAAGGAGCACTTGAACGTTTTCATCAAACCCTTAAATCGATGATGCGCAAATATTGATGCGCAAATATTACTCCCCTCCCCACTCTGGACCCCTTCCAGTTTGCATATCGGTCCAAGCGTTCGACTGATGATGCCATCGCCACTACTCTTCATGCCGCACTAACTCATCTGGACAAAAAAGACTCTTACGTCAGAATGCTGTTCATAGACTTCAGTTCAGCATTCAACACAATCATCCCTCAACAGCTCACTCACAAACTGTCCCAGCTGGGTTTAAACACTTCGCTGTGCAACTGGCTGTTAGACTTTCTGACTGGGAGACCTCAGGCAGTACCGGTCGGCAGTAACACATCCAGCACTATCACACTGAACACGGGGGCCCCCCAAAGGATGTGTACTTAGCCCCCTCCTCTACACCCTGCTGACCCACGACTGCTCACCATCACATGACTCCAACCTCTTCATCAAGTTTGCGGACAACACAACTGTGGTGGGTCTCATCAGCAACAGAGATGAGACAAACTACAGGAGTGAGGTGAGCCACTTGGCCAGGTGGTGCAGTGACAACAATCTCTCTCTGAACGTGGAGAAGACAAAGGAGATTGTTGTCGACTTCAGGAGAGCGCACACTCAGCATGCTCCTCTCACTGTCAACGGTGCGACCGTAGAGAGAGTGAGCAGCACCAAGTTCCTGGGTTAAAACAAGCCTGCTCTCCTGACACTTTAATACAGACCGATAAGTTTTGCACTACATTACATTTGCACTGTTGATATTTTCATCTGCACTGTAGTGTTTCTCATCTACACTGTTGTTTATTTCATCTGCACCATTTGATTTGATTATTTCATCTGCACTGCTGTTTATTTCATCTGCACTGTTGATTATTTCATCTGCACTGCTGTTTATTTCATCTGCACTGCTGTTTATTTCATCTGCACGGTTGTTTATTTCATCTACGCTGCTGTTTATTTAATCTGCACTGTTGATTATTTCTTTGGTTTGCACAATTATTTCGGTTACATATTCCTTGCTTGTAAAGTTGTTTTGTGTATATATATAGATTTTGTATTTATCTGTAATTTGATATATTTTTTTTGATATATGTTATTCTATGTTATCTGTATGCACCTATAGGGTCTGAGAGTAACGCAATTTCAATCCTCCATTTGTATGTACTGTACATGTGGCAGAATTGACAATAAAGCTGACTTTGACTTTGATTATATGGAGATAGGTAGGGATTGGGATGAAGGCATTCCCCTGCTGTTGTTCGCCGTGCGCGAGACTGTACAAGAGTCCCTTGGGTTTAGCCCCGCGGAGCTTGTGTTCGGGCACAGTGTCCGATGTCCGCTAAAAGTTCTAAAAGAACAAATATTGGCTATTGACTCTAATCCGAAAATTAACGTGTTAGATTACGTCAGTAAATTTCGTGATCGTTTGCATAGTGCCTGCTCTCTTGCTAGAGAGTCGTTGGCTGCCGCACAGAAAGGCATGAAATGCCGGTACGATAGAAAAGCGGTTGCCAGATCTTTTCAACCTGGTGATAGTGTGCTCGTGTTCCTACTGGTGTCAGGGTCAGCGCTGTCTGCACGATTCTTTGGCCCCTACACCGTGTCAAAGAAAATGAGTGAGACTGATTATCTGATTCATACTCCAGACCGTAAACGTCAAACCAGAGTTTGCCACATAAACATGTTAAAACCTTACCATGACCGAGAGAAGCCACCAGCCGTTGCTGCAGATCAGACTGCTGGGCCCGCTACCTCCTCTGTGGTTGCGGCCGTCGAGGTGTAGCCCTCTCCCGATGTCTCAGGTACTAATGAGGATGAAATTGTTCTCCGGAATGCCCCTCAGCAATGCGCGAGACTGGCAAAATCTGAGGTGTTAAAAGATCTCCCATCACATCTAACCCATTTATCACCCAAGCAGAAGTCTGACATTATTAAATTAGTTGCAGAATTTCCCACACTTTTCAGCGATGTTCCTAGACAAACTAATGTTTTACAACATGACGTGAATGTGAACAACGCCCGTCCTATTAAGCAGCATGCTTATCGTGTAAATCTACATAAAAGGTCAGTTATGCACCAAAAGGTAACATACTTGTTAGAAAACGGTTTATCGAAACCAAGCTGCAGTCCTTGGAGCTCCCCGTGCCTGCTCGTCCCTAAGCCCGATAGTACGTTCAGGTTTTGCACTGATTACCGCAAGGTAAATGCGGTGACTGTGCCCGACAGTTATACCCTGCCTCGCATGGAAGACTGTATTGATAATGTTGGTTCCGCAAACTTCGTTAGTAAATTGGATATGTTAAAAGGTTACTGGCAAATTCCACTTACACCTCGAGCTTCTGAAATTTCAGCTTTTGTCACCCCTGATAATTTCCTCCAATATACAACCATGCCGTTTGGTCTTCGTAACGCACCTGCAACGTTTCAGCAACTCGTAAATTTAGTGCTATCAGATGTACCAAACTGTAGTGCTTATTTGGATGATCTTGTCATTTATTCATTTGATTGGGTTGAGCATGTTCGCTCTCTGGAAACAGTGTTCAAACGACTGGACAATGCGTCTTTAACACTTAATTTAGCGAAGTGCGAATTTGGTCAGGCAACTGTCACATACCTTGGTAAAGAGGTTGGACAGGGACAAGTTCGCCCTGTCGAGGCCAAGGTCACGGCCATTTCGGAATTTCCGGTCCCCACTACACGCCGTGAGTTGCGCCGGTTTTTGGGTATGGCCGGTTACTACCGAAGTTTTTGTAAAAACTTTTCCACTGTTGTTCACCCCCTCACTTCACTAATCAGTCCTTCTAAACCGTTTGTGTGGTCTAAAGATTGTCAGTATGCATTCAACAGTGTTAAAGCTCTTCTCTGTAATGCCCATGTACTCGCAACCCCAGATTGCTCCTTACCGTTTAAGTTAGAGGTTGATGCCAGTGGGGTTGGCGCTGGCGCTGTCCTTCTCCAGCAAGACAAAGATGGCATAGATCACCCCATCAGTTATTTTTCCCGTAAGTTTAACAAACACAAGTTTAACTATTCCACCATAGAGAAAGAAGCTTTGGCTCTCATACTTGCACTACAATATTTTGAGGTTTATGTTGGTTCCAGTAAACATCCACTCACCATTTTCACGGACCATAAGTAGTAAATAGGATACACTGAATGACAAAAAGTGATTTATTACTATAATTTATTGCCCCCCTGCCAGGTGTGCACTTTTGACCCCTATGATTGTGCATCCTGTACGTGTATTTATGATACCCTTTGATCGTCCATCCGGCGCGTGTGTTTCTATGTTGACCCCTTGTTGTTGATGCAATGATATTATCCAGGCCTCAGTGTTTCACATCCGTTGAGCCTACATGGGTATTTGACCATAATGTCTATGAATGAAACAATACAATAAACCAGATAAAGAAATAAGAAGCACTGATGAAATGAAGTTTCAGTTATGTGTGGGTGTATGCTCTGACCCTTTCCATCTACACACACCCCTCCCCACCCCTCAAAACCCCTCTTCTGGGGTTGATTTGTCCCCTAATGTCTATGAATGAAACAATACAAAAAATGTTAAAGAAATAAGAAGCACAAATGACAAATAAAATAGTATTTTGAAGTTAGGTTTAAAGTTTTAAAATACTTTTAAAAGTATGCATTAAATAGTGATGCATGCAGTCCAGTTGTTAAGGTGAAATGGTGTTCCTGCTATGCTACTTGTCACCCCGCATAAACACCCCTCCCACCCCCTCCTGAATGAAAGAGAGTTAAAGTAAAATGTTAATGTGTTTGTGTGTGTGTGTTTGTGTGTGTGATGTTTTCTTTGTATTGAGACTGGCTTCTTTGGTCTGGCTTCTTATTAATATCCCCTAAACAAAGTTTATGTTTGTGTATTTGATGATCTGGTAATCAAAGCTTAGCTTTGGTACTTTTACAAACTGTTGCTGTGTATCCCTCCCTCCCCATCTACCCACATGGCAATAGGTGAATCCCCCCTGCAAAGGTTGACAGAGAGGTCAGTCTCCCAACACAGGATGAAAATGTTTTACTCTGGGGTTCTGGCATCTTATCAACGTGACCCCACAAACAAAAGTTTATGTTTGTAAAATTTTATGACTCACAAACCCCATCCTGCCATCTGGGTGTCCTTGTCTCCCAACACAGCATGATACTTGACTGTTGGTGCTGTGCTAAAGATTAATTAAAAGATTATGTCTGTGATGTTTCTTCGTATTGAGACTTTGGGGTCTGCTGTGTCACAAACTACTTTTTTATTGAAGGACATGCCCCTGACATTTTTTCTGTTAGGCTAAACAATGCAATGTATTCTGACAAAAGGCATAGGTATCAAGTGTTTAAAAGTTAAAGAATCATTAAACAAATATGTGTTTTTCCTTCCTGTCATGACTTACTCATGCATGGAGTGATACCTGGGTGTCTACCAAGCATCTGGTAAAAGGATATAGTTTTTGCTTAAAGTATGAAATAAGCCCATGATGTATCCATGTGTCTGATAGTCTTCTGTCTGTGTGTCTATGATTGGGGTATTGATGGCTGTTGTGTTAACGGATTTAAACTTTTAAAACCCGAAAAAGGGTAAAAAAACTGGTGAATATACAAATCGCAAACCACTATTCAATAAAATGTTTATATTTAATTATGATGTCTAGAGTACACTGGGGGTAAAACAATTTAACATCATATCAATTATCGGAGGTATTGATGGCTGTTGTGTTAACGGATTTCAACTTTTAAAACCCGAAAAAGGGTAAAAAACGGTTTTTAAATGTAGCTTCAGTTAAAAGAGTTGTGGCTGCCTTTATGTGGGCAGTCGTGGCCCAGTGGTTAGAGAGTTGGACTCATGATCAAAAGGTTGCTGGTTTGATTCTCAGGGCTGGCGGGTAACAGCTGAGGTGCCCTTGAGCAAGACACCTAACCCCCACTTGCTTACTATACAAAATGTACAAATGTATAGTACAATGTAATGTAAGTCGCTTTGGATAAAAGCATCTGCCAAATGCATAAATAAATGTAAAATGTTAATAGGTTAAAGAGTTTAACCTACACCCCCACAATCACTTTTCACAGCTTAACCCATGAGACTGTCATGAGACTAGAGGAACTGCTTCTTTTTAGTTTTCAAACCTCTTCATCGCCATTATTTTGTGTTGGACATCTGAGCAAGGAAACTCAAGAAGTAGAAAATTACATTCCATCTCAACAGTAAGTTTTTCTGTTTTTTTTATTTAAACTTATAAGTGTTAAAATGTTTTGTTTTTTAAGTTTTGCTTCAGATCTAAACTTTACACGCACAAAGTATAAGCATGTTTTTATTTAATCGTCTTATTTGTACACGTTTCCCTCAAAACATGTACAGAACATACTTTATTTTCTTAGACAAAGCAACTGAACATATTAAAATAGTTTATTTAATTGACTTATTTGTATGTTTTTCACTTGAAGCGTGCACTGAATATTTTCTGACACAAAGTAACTGTATGTATAAATTGATTTTTATATTTTCGCCTAGACAGATCTGACAGATTGTGTGCCGGATTGTGCATTACAGGTAAGTTGTAAAATGTAGATTCATTTAAGAACATCCAAGAACTAGATTGTTACCTCTAGTTTTAGCCTAGTTGTCATCTCTTTCAGACAAATGTGTTTGGTCTTTTCTTGATCGCTCTACAAGTACTGGCAGATATATATAGCGTATTCATTTGTCTTCATCTTATGTCTTTTAGCAGTGCGGACCTGCATCAACAAATGTTAGTCCAGGTACATTAGCCAATGCAGACTTACTACGGTAATTACTTGAATGGTGAATATAAGTTGTTATTATGTTGGCTCAATAAATAGATATGCTTTAAGAAAAGAGCAAATGATTAAAATCCTAATACCATATCCCTAAAATACACAACATGCACGCAACATGGATCTATCACTAACAAGAGTTTTTGCTCAAGACTTTTGTTTTACTACACGAGTTGCATCCTCACCATGTGATTGTTGCCAACACTTTTACATATCTTTAGTTATTCTCCTATGGTAAACATTTGTATAGTTTCAACATATGCTTTTAATCAGTAAAGTTGTCAGGCTTTACACTTGCATTTGCATGTTTTCTTTCTGACTGTTGTGTAAGTTGTGTTTGTTGTACTCACCCGCAACTCACCAACTCCGCTGCCAGTCTCATTTAGGCGGAATCTGCGCTCCCTTTCTCCTGTCCATCTTTCATCTGTCATAGAAACCTCCCTTCCATCCTTCACACACTTTGCATCACTAGATGTTAATTCTGCCACAGACACACTTCTCACAACACTAACCTCGTGTCTAGACACTATCTGTCCTATTTCCTCCAGGCCAGCACGTGCTACTCCTTCCAGTCCCTGGTTGTCCGATACCCTCCGGGAACACCGGGCTAAACTCAGAGCGACTGAAAGGAAATGGCGCAAAACAAAAGACATCGCTGACCTCTGTAAGTATCAAGCTTCACTCTCTATCTTCTCTGCAGACATTCACACTGCTAAATCTGCATTCTTCCATGAAAAAATTAGCAGCGCCTCAGACTCCCACAAGCTTTTCAAAACATTTAAAACTCTCCTCTGTCCCCCTCCACCACCTCCGTCTAACTCCCTAACGGCTAATGACTTTGCCAGCTACTTCACAGACAAAACTAGGTCTATCAGCAGACAATTTTCAGCTCCACCCATCAATGATCTCACATCGCACATACACACAGCAGACCATCTTCTCTCCTCTTTCTCTCCTCTTAAAGAGGATGATGTCTCTAAACTTCTGCTCTCTACTCACCCAACCACCTGCCCGTTAGACCCCATCCCCTCACATCTACTACAAGCCATCTCACCCACACTCCTACCATCACTCACTCATATCATTAACACATCTCTTAATACAGGAATTTTCCCCACTGCATTCAAGCAGGCCCGGGTAACCCCGCTGCTTAAGAAACCCACACATGACACTTCCCTACTGGAGAATTATAGACCCATTTCTCTCCTTCCGTTCATAGCTAAAGCACTTGAACGGGTTGTTTTCAATCAGGTGTCTACCTTCCTCACCCAAAACAACAGGCTGGACACCAACCAGTCAGGCTTTAAGAGCGGTCACTCAACCGAAACTGCCCTACTAACAGTTACAGAAGCCCTAAGGAGGGCAAGAGCTGAGTCCAAATCATCTGTTCTCATTCTCTTAGACCTTTCTGCAGCCTTCGACACGGTTAACCATCACATTCTTCTGTCTACCCTATCGTCACTGGGCATCACTGGAACTTCACTCTCCTGGTTTAAATCCTACCTCGCAGATAGGTCGTTCAAGGTAGCTTGGGGAGGTGAAGTGTCCAAATCACACCAACTAGTCACCGGGGTCCCACAAGGATCGGTTCTTGGACCTCTGCTCTTCTCCATATACACCACATCACTGGGTTCCATCATACAAGCACATGGATTCTCCTACCATTGTTATGCTGATGACACTCAACTTCACCTCTCATTTCATCCAGACGATTCCATGCTAGCCACACGAGTCTCCGACTGCCTGGCTGACATCTCTTCTTGGATGAAAGATCATCACCTGCAACTCAACCTGGCCAAGACTGAGCTCCTCGTCATTCCTGCTACCCCGTCAGAACAGCCCCAGCTTACCATCCAACTTGGTCCATCTAAGATAACCCCATCGACTTCAGTCAGGAATCTTGGGGTAATCATGGATGATCAGCTGACTTTTAAGGATCACGTTACTAAAACAACTCGGTCATGCAGGTTTGCATTGTACAACATTAGAAAGATCAGACCGTTCTTAACAGAACATGCAACACAGCTTCTCGTCCAGGCACTTGTCATTTCTAGACTGGATTATTGTAATGCTCTTCTGGCCGGTCTCCCAGCCTGTGCCTTCAAACCTCTGCAAATGATCCAGAATGCTGCTGCACGCCTGGTCTTCAATGAGCCCAAGAGAGCACATGTCACACCTCTGCTCATCTCTCTACACTGGCTCCCAGTAGCGGCACGCATTAAGTTCAAGGCACTGGTGCTTGCTTACAGAACAGCCACTAACACAGCACCCATCTACCTCAACTCTCTCTTACAGACCTACATCCCCTCCAGAAGTCTGCGGTCTGAAAACGAGCGGCGCCTCATTGTTCCTTCACAGAGAGGCATGAGATCCATCTCAAGGACATTTTCTTTCTCCGTTCCCGGCTGGTGGAATGATCTTCCTGTTTCCATCAGGACTGCTGGATCAATTTCACAATTCAAAAAACAGCTGAAGACCCACCTCTTCCATGAGCACTTAACTGTCTCATAAAAAAAAAAAAAAAAAAAAAAAAAAAAAAAAATAAAAACATTCATTTTACCCCTATTTTTCCTTTTCTAATGTTCTCTATATACTTGCTTATACTATCTTGACGTTGTATTTGAAACCTTGTATTACTAGCACCTCTCGTGAATATTGCTTACTTAGACGAATCGCTTGCTGTTTTCCTCAATTGTAAGTCGCTTTGGATAAAAGCGTCTGCCAAATGAATAAATGTAAATGTAAATGTAAATGTTGTCTTCATCACACGTTTTTTACTAAACATAACAAATGAAACCATTGATCCATATTTCAACCGTTAGCCAGTAAATGTAGGTCAGCTGTTTTTTACATACTGAGTCTGACATGAACTATACTGAAAGTGATAACATCAATATGTTTAGGCGTTGGATTTTACTTATTTAATGTTGGTTTTCATTTTAACTTTTCATAACGTTTTCAGTTATGTATCCTTATTTTTCCACTTCTTAGTTATAAATAGTTTTATTGTTCAGCTGATTTATGTTTTTAAACAGTTCTTTGATATTGTAGAAAACCCTAATTTTGAAGTTTTGACATGCTTATTGTTTTGAGTTCTTGTTTTAATTGTCATGTACTGTTGTTTCATTACCCTGACTGATTTATCCCTAATGTGTCTTGCTTTAATGCGGGGTGAGACCAGTTGTCCTCAGTTTCTCATTTTTTGTGGTCCTGTTTTAGGGATTTTGTATGTACAGTATGCATTCATTTTAATAAAAAAAAACCAAGGATTTACATCCAAAATCTTAATGTCACCATTTTATTTCATTACCTGTCTATTATTTCTGCTATTATGTATGTAATGTTTATTCTTATACATCATAAACAATAGGTGGCACAAAATGTGCATGCAGTGATGCTAAGGTGTAGCTCAGTTGTATTTTTACTGAACAAAGCATCTAAACACAGCTTGACTTAGGTTAGATTTTCTTAAGGGGCAGTTGTTTAAAGTGTCAATGTGGCTGAAACCTGTCAAGATATTTACATTGAATAATTTCAATGGAAACATTGTACATTTAAAGCCTTATCCATAAGCGTTGGTTTGAAAAGTGCTTAGAGCATATCCATATACAAACACAACTCTTTAGATTATTTATTTAGAGCTTTTTACAATTTTCATTGTTACAAAACATCAGTAGGCTACATAAGACAAAATGACTATAAGCAAAACATTAAATTTATTAAAGGAAAGTATAGAACTGATAATCTGATAAATGTAATTTGGTTACAAGAATTACATCAGCACAGCCTGTGTTTGTTGTGTCAACACAATGCTTGTGTTGATTCACATCTTCCATGAAAGTCTGAATATTTATTGTGCTGTTTTTATCAAACTTTGTCATTTATAATGACTTATAAAGGAAATATTTTTCTTATTTTTGTACTAATACAGAAACTATTAAAAAAAGTTACTCTCTAAAATGCAGTATGCATTTTCATGGCAATGTTCAGATTTTAAAACGGTTAAACTGTATATGGATTCCTGAAACCGTCCCAATCATACCATAACATTGCAGTTTCATTTAACCACAACAAAAACAAAAACTTGATTTTAGACCATTTCTCATCCAAATTAATAAATGTAGAAAGGAGAAAAACGGAACATTAAAACTAATACTGTTTAACTAGCATGATGTAGACCAGTGGTCAGCAATAGGCGGACCGTGGGGGGCAAAACTGGCCTGCCGTAATTTCTGGCTCGCGCCACCAGCATTGTTTTGACCGCAGCTGGTTCTGAAATCGATCTGTCACAATCACGTCTTTGGTGAATTTGCCTTCAAAATAAAACTATGCGAACGTTTTTGCAGGAATGTTTTTATTTTGTAATGAGTTGGGAGCTTTTAATTTGAAAAATTCTAAAAGATAAGGTGTGTTCGACTTCATGCGGCGATGCGCAGACCGATCGGTGATATCAGCCGCTTGTCTAGTGGATTAGATTGTGGATTTATCCAATAAGCAAAATGTTTTAATAAAAAATTAACAACCATAAACACTTCATATCGCGTATTTTATGTACAGTTTAACACTGTGTGCCTCAAAATCACGGTAAACATGTTATTATGAAAAGTACGGAGTTGTATCGTATTCGTTTTATTTTATTAAATGACACGAAATAACATACTATGATTATACAAACAATTTTGCTGCTTTTAAAACATTAATAGATGTATGAGTTGAACTTAAGCCCCCGAAACGCACGTAGGCTACTTCATGCGGGGTAACGTTAGCCTATCTAACGTCATGAAAAGTTCCTTTCAACAATCACCTATACATAGTTGTGACCAGTGTCACTGATGTTTGAAGGGTTAATGAGTTGCCGACAAGCACTGGGGGGATTTTACAGCAATATGTTTTGTTGTTTTACTCTTTGGTGTCTATGTTAGCTCTGGTTTTGGTCAAATGCTTATTTTCATCTGTTTATGAGTTTTGTTGAGGTCCCAAATTGTTTAAATTGACACAAAATTGCTCTGATGTGATATTTAGAAAATGTTACGGCCCTTGCATGCCACATGCTGCTGCACTTACTTTTAAGTAAATCTTAGTAGTTAGTCAAAGTATAACAGTTTGTCACTCCATTGGTAGTGTTTTGCATTTGTAACAATACAGTTTTTATAATTTGGCACTGTTTTCACAAACATTTTCATTACATCTTTTTTACTAATATCTCAAAAGATTTAGTAAAATGCATTTAATTTTTTGCTTAATTCTTGTTTCTGATGTTTTTCATGGGGGTTACTCTACAAAATATTTACCTCTGATTTCCTTTCTGTCCATAATTCTTCAGATAGATTTCTTACATTAGGGCATTGTAAGACAAAGTTTATTTATATTGCACATTTTCATACACAAATGTTATTCAAAGGGCGTTACATAGAAATGATTCACAAAGAAAAAGCTTGACTAATAAACTAGATCTTTAAAAAGTAAATTTACCTGAGTACTGTACTTAAGTACACCTTTTTGAGTATCTGAGTAGCCTACTTGTGACTTTAACATCGCTTCATTTGAAAGACAAATATCATACTTTATACTCCACTACATTTATAAAAAGGTCCAAAAGTAGAAAGTCATTTCTAAGCTCACGTTTTTCTGGTTAGCTTTTAAGGGGCATATGACAGATTTGGGTAAAAAATCAGCCATATGACCATTCAAAGCTAGCCTGAAAACCGAAGGCCCTTCCTCTGGGGGGCTTAGGTGTTAGGTACTTGGGGGTGGGGAGGGGCTAGTAACATAAAGGCACCCACAACTCTTTTAACTGAAGCTACATTTAAAAACCCTGCCATTGTGACGTCTGTATGCAACAGTCAGCAAATACATTATTTGACTAAGTTGATTATAAAATAAACATGTTGTCAGGATGTTAAAAACAAAACTTTATTTTTAGAAAATGAATGAATGAAATCGTAATTACCAGTTTTTTACCCTTATTTCGGGGGTTTTAAAGCTTAAATCTGTTAACACAATAGCCATCAATACCTCCGATAATTGATATGATGTTAAATTGTTTTACCCCCAGTGTACTCTAGACATCATAATTAAATATAAACATTTTATTGAATAGTGGTTTGCGATTTGTATATTCACCAGTTTTTTTTACCTTTTTTCGGGTTTTAAAAGTTTAAATCCGTTAACACAACAGCCATCAATACCCCAATCATAGACACACCGACAGAAGACTATCAGACACATAGATACATCATGGGCTTATTTCATACTTTAAGCAAAAACTATATCCTTTTACCAGATGCTTGGTAGACACCCAGGTATCACTCCATGCATGAGTAAGTCACGACAGGAAGGAAAAACACATATTTGTTTAATAATTCTTTAACTTTTAAACACTTGATACCTATGCCTTTTGTCAGAATACATTGCATTGTTTAGCCTAACAGAAAAAATGTCAGGGGCATGTCCTTCAATAAAAAAGTAGTTTGTGACACAGCAGACCCCAAAGTCTCAATACGAAGAAACATCACAGACATAATCTTTTTATTAATCTTTAGCACAGCACCAACAGTCAAGTATCATGCTGTGTTGGGAGACAGGGACACCCAGATGGCAGGATGGGGTTTGTGAGTCATAAAATTTTACAAACATAAACTTTTGTTTGTGGGGTCACGTTGATAAGATGCCAGAACCCCAGAGTAAAACATTTTCATCCTGTGTTGGGAGACTGACCTCTCTGTCAACCTTTGCAGGGGGGATTCACCTATTGCCATGTGGGTAGATGGGGAGGGAGGGATACACAGCAACAGTTTGTAAAAGTACCAAAGCTAAGCTTTGATTACCAGATCATCAAATACACAAACATAAACTTTGTTTAGGGGATATTAATAAGAAGCCAGACCAAAGAAGCCAGTCTCAATACAAAGAAAACATCACACACACACAAACACACACACACACCCAAACACATTACCATTTTACTTTAACTCTCTTTCATTCACCCCCGAGCAGACGACTTTCACACCATGCTGGCCGGTGAAAGCATCGTTTATGGTGGAGGGGGTGGGAGGGGTGTTTATGCGGGGTGACAAGTAGCATAGCAGGAACAACATTTCACCTTAACAACTGGACTGCATGCATCACTATTTAATGCATACTTTTAAAAGTATTTTAAAACTTTAAACCTAACTTCAAAATACTATTTTATTTGTCATTAGTGCTTCTTATTTCTTTAACATTTTTTGTATTGTTTCATTCATAGACATTAGGGGACAAATCAACCCCAGAAGAGGGGTTTTGAGGGGTGGGGAGGGGTGTGTGTAGATGGAAAGGGTCAGAGCATACACCCACACATAACTGAAACTTCATTTCATCAGTGCTTCTTATTTCTTTATCTGGTTTATTGTATTGTTTCATTCATAGACATTATGGTCAAATACCCATGTAGGCTCAACGGATGTGAAACACTGAGGCCTGGATAATATCATTGCATCAACAACAAGGGGTCAACATAGAAACACACGCGCCGGATGGACGATCAAAGGGTATCATAAATACACGTACAGGATGCACAATCATAGGGGTCAAAAGTGCACACCTGGCAGGGGGGCAATAAATTATAGTAATAAATCACTTTTTGTCATTCAGTGTATCCTATTTACTACTACCATAACCCCCTAGTTTTCTTGTCTCGCATGTACAACCAGAACCAACGGTTAATGCGCTGGTCTCTGTTATTACATAATTTTAATCTAGAAATTAAACGGGAGTCTTTCGGCTCACCATTGATTATTGTGGCCCGTCGCTGTTCGAGTTTGTTGTGCTTTTCCTTTGTGCCTTTATGTCTTTCCAACATACATTGTGCACACGTAGGTTTTGAGGTATATTACTGTATTAGATACACTAGTTTAGGAGTGAGTGCCACCCCATGTATGTTTTGTGCGGGCTAGTTGGTGTAGATTAGGTAAGGCGTGAAACCGCTGAAGACCCGCTAGTTGTCATTAATAGCTTAGAATTAGAGGGCATTAAAATTAGTTAGTTTTCCTTCTATTTTGTTATTTTCGTTCCTTTGGCACCACTTTCGTTCCTTTTCCCCTGGTCTTGTTTTATTTTCGTTTTCTTATTATTATGTATTATTTGTAAATAATCACACATTTTCTTATTATTATTATCATCATTGTTTTCTACATTATTATTATCTTTACACATTGTAACCCTCACCTTTGTGCTAAATAAATTCTTTAACTTTATTTACTTTGCGTTTGTCTATGCCTCCGCACCCCACCACAGACACCCACGGGAATTTATTCTTTTAAATGTTGCATCCCTACAACCCTAGACAAAACCTGGGGTCGTAACAGTGGCCATAAAACTTGTGTGAAGCAAATGAAAACTGATTTACAGTTTGGCCTGGTTTCTGTTTCACTGACTGTGTGAAGAGAAATTTAGCATTGACCAATGCATGTTAGTAATAGAAAAACAACATTTGTGTTGATTTAAAATGTTTGGGTTGTGATCAAATGTTTAGTTGAGTTTTAGTTCACAGCATGCTTTAAATAGGGCTGGTTTAGAAGTGCTCAAATTTAGTTTTATTTGATGTGCTTTTGAGTAAAGTAAAATAGCTGTTTGTGTGGTTGAGTTTTATATTTATATATTTGTTGGTTTAACTAAGCTTTATAATGTTTTAATTTAACTAAGGCTTAGTCCTGGCTAAATCTAATTCCTGTCTGGGTAACGGCCCATCACAGTCTGGCCTAAATGTGTCTGTGACACGTGGTCCTTTGAAACCTTTCTTTAAAGAAATGCGAATTGTCAGTGGGGGTAGAGCAGCAGACTTGAGTTAGTTCTGTTCTTACACATTTCAGTCCTGTGATCAGAGAATGTAAGTGAAGTGAATCATAAATGTCTAAAAGTTTAATAAACATTTTCTAGGACCATGTCATGAAGGTTAACAAACTGCTAATTCAAATATATATATATATATAGAGCTTTTGTAACCCCAGTTTTTCCAGTGCAAAATGACCCATTCATGTTCATGTCCCACTCTGCAAATCTTTTACACATCTGCAGGTAACCAGGCCCTATATCATTATTCAGTTGTTTTTAAGATTTAAAATGATATTATTGATGTAACTGTTGAACAGTTTTGGGTGCACTCTTATAGAAAGAGTGGTTATCAACATGGTGAATAATTGTGACCCTTATCACATGAGAGAACACTCCTCCTATCTGTACCACTGCTCTTTCCCTACTAATCTCTTATCATATTTCAACACAAAATCATCAAAATCAACAGCCCATCCTTTTTTTACTAAAACAGTAATAAGTGTAACACCTAGACCAGCTTTCAATAATAAAACCTTCATGTAAACTGAAGAAAAGAGATGTTCTCATGTCATGTAAACATGTTACTATGAATAAGTTTGATTATTTGAAATAATCGCATTATTGGTGTGCATGTAAACATAGCCATTGTGCCTAACAACAAACTTTCAAACCCTTCAAACTTCTAACTCAAAAAAAAATGTCTTTTGCAAGTGTGACCTGGCCAAAAAAGCAGCAACCAAGTAACAAATACAATGACAAAAACAACTAAAAATGTACCCAAAGAAACAGACAAAAGGTGCAGATCTTTCAATGCTACAGAAACACTATACTTGAATACACTATACTATCTTGTTTACCAAATTCAGTGCGAACCCGTGGAGCATTCAGATACAGAAAAGCATGAAAGTTATAATGTACACTTGTATTAGATAATCTGAGAAGAAAATGTGAAGAGGCTAACCCACAAATGACTTCTAGATGAAGCTAAATTTCTCCTCACAGCTAAAGAAGGTAACTTTGCCTTATTATACAAGTGACAATGATAACTGCAACCAGTTATGAAGCATAAAGCATAATGTCAAGTTTCTTTAAATATTGTTTAAGAGCATTCATATATAACAGAATCAATGTTGACTGATACATGTTAACAAACTATATTAGGATGTTCACAACAGAACTGAATGTTTTTTGGGGGGCTGGGGGAAGAGCAATGAGCTTAAATGTAAAGTGTTTCTTCATAGAAATGCAAATTGCCTGTGGGGGTAGTGAAGCACACCTGAGAAAGTTCTGTTAACACTCTTTTCAATAGCATGTAAGAAAAGTAAAGAAGAGAATATTTACTTCGTATATTGACCTAATTCACTGAAGAATTTTAAAGCTAGTTCAATTGGATGATGACTTTAAAACAATGATATACTTCAGTTAAATTAACTGAACATTTTCACATTTACATTACATTTATGCATTTGGCAAACGCTTTTATCCAAAGCGACTTACATTACATTGTACTATACATTTGTACATTTTGTATAGTAAGCAAGTGGGGGTTAGGTGCCTTGCTCAAGGGCACCTCAGCCGTTACCCGCCAGCCCTGAGAATCGAACCAGCAACCTTCTGGTCATGAGTCCAACTCTCTAACCACTGGGCCACGACTGCCCACGAATTTTCAATGTGACATTCTCAATTTGCAATACTTAAACTTTCAAAATCTGTTAAGGAGATTGTTTTGATGGAAAGAGCTGATGTTTTAGTGTCATTCTGATGATTGCCATTACATTCAGATATATTTAGAATGTGAAATATTGTTAAATAACTGATGAAGTGAAATCACTAAAAACATCAGAGCTAAACACAAAATATTTGATTTAGCTCAGTTGAGGTTTGATAAATGTATCACATGGTAACAGTCATTTAATTTTTGTTTGTAATATTTTTCAATTTAAAAATATTATAATTTAATTGTACAACCCTACACTGTAAAAAATGTTCAGTAGTTTTTACGGAAAAATACCGGCAGCTGTGGTTGCCAGTAAAATTCCGTAAAAAATACGGGAAAAGGACGTAAACAGTGATGAAGTTCAAGAACTTCAGGGCAAAAACTTCAACCTGTGATTGAATTTATTTCATACGAGTCTTTTATATTGAGAGCATTTCTTTACATAAAATAAAACGTTCACCTAATGCATAAAAGTGAAAATATTACATTTCCTTCACATATTTACGTTTATGTCTTTATTTCGTTATAATAATCGACAGTCACTTTTAAACAAAACAACATGCAGCATGACATCAGAAACTTCTTGCCTGACTTTGATTTAAACACAGACTCCACTCTTCAGCACAGCGGTGACTAAAAAAACATTTAACGGTCAGAAAAAAAATTCCGTAGTTTTTACAGAAAAATACCGGCAGCTGTGGTTGCCAGTAAACTACCGTAAAAATACGGGAACATCCTGTTTTTATTCATCCAATCAATTCACAGAGGAAAACATGAGCCACACCCACTATTCTTCTTCATTAAATATTCAATTTAACTTTGAAATACATCAGAATAATGAAGACGATCATAACTTCTGCTTCACAGGGACATAAGCATAACATCAATGAATGTTGTTTAAAGTCACCGTTATTGTGATCAGTGTTTACTTTAGTTGGGCTTTTCACCCATGATTTGTTAAACAAGTTTTCTTTTGGTTACTATGCTATGATGTGTTGTAAACAGGAGCTTTAGTCTGGTTGTCATTATTGTGAATACTCAATTAAAAGCATTTTGTAATGTGTTGAAGTTTTTTTTTAATAACAGTGTGAATGATCTTAAATTTGAGAAACAGCAACAATCGAGCAGTTTTTTTTTTGAGCAGTTTGGAAAAATCTGCATTTGATTTTAAACACAGACATCAAGAATCAGTGTATGAATCTCAACAGTGGTGACCATCAAATGAAAAGCTTCATGCCGCAATGCATCCTGGGAGACATTAATGCGTTTTTCTACTTTGATGGTACCCAGAATGCCTTGCGTTGATCTTATGTGGTCGATTTTGTGGTCACCATTGATGAGATGAATAGGTTTATTATTGATATCTGCTAGTCCATTTAGTTCTGTAAATTATGTGTTGTAAAGTTCCTCAGAATATGTTTCTGTCAGTCTCATTCCTAACATCAGTGAGCATAATAAAATAATTTTAAAACAGTGAATAAACCAGTAGATGACAACTCTTATGACAAATAACATGATGAAAATTACCTTTTACCTGCGTTTTCAACCATAACAGATGTGTTTTCATCACACAGTTACAGCAGCTAAAGAAAATCAAACACAACAAAGCAAAGAGTCAAGAGTCCTACTAAAGCAAACACTGAACACTATAATGGTGACTCAACAAAACCATCAACATCTACACTTGTGTTAATTCTCAATAAGAACTTTTGTAGATGAATCACAGAAATAAAGTCACAGTGATGTAATAAGTGAATGTGTTAATAGTGTTTTTGGAGTTGTTTAATGGTGAGTTTTTAAAGAAACAACTGATTGTTAAAAACTAATTTCATTTGAGTTTTTACAACGTGTTTTTCCGTAAAAATAACAGAATTTCACTGACAGGTTTTACAACGTGTGACATGTTTTTTCCGTAAAAACGACAGAATTTCACTGTTAATTTCACTGACGGGTTTTACAGTGTTTTTCCGTATTTTATACAGAAGTCTTCTGACAACAGTTTTTCTCCGTGAAAACTACAGAATTTCCCTGTTCATTTCACTGACATTTTCTACAGTGTAAGCAATGATTAACATTACTTAAAGTTTTGCTTTTGAGTCCATAACTTAAGAATCTTAGTTATTTAAAGTTGTAAACCTAAAATCCACACACTTTAAAAATTCACTCATAAATTCAAGTGTAATGCTTTAATTTACAAATTATGCTGAGGAATATCTATAAGCGTTTGCGCCTAAATATTTTGATTATTAATGCCTGGTCAAAAATGTAAAACAGATTTTGAGACATTAAATAGATACCATACAAATCATAGGGCCAGATTTACTAACAGCTTGCATCAGCGCAAACGTCTCTTTTCAAGGGAGGACAGTATTTAAATATATATCACGCAATGGGATTTACTAAGGGTTGCGCTTGTCATTGCACTGGTATTTTGCGGCTTTATTTAACACAAACACAAGGATGTCTTAAAGCCTGCGCTAATTTGCTCGGCTCTCCGTAGATTGCGTTTGTCATTATGGGAATGAGATTTTGTTAGTAAATCACCTGACGAAATTTCCACTCCTATTGAAGTAAACAGTTTATGCAGAAACACACATATTCATGAAATTAAGACATTTTAAAGTCTCATGTCGCTTTACAACAGCCAACAGTGGACCTGAGTCAATGTGTTTAATGAAGTCACTATTTTATGCTATTTTTACAAAAGTTAACCTGTTTATTTTACATGTGACCTAAAGTTTATGTAGAAACACATATAAACATGTTACACTTATCTGGATGTTACACCTGTTAATATGTTATTACAAAATGTAATAACATATTATTGTTATTAAAAATAATACCATTACATTTCACAGATCTTAGAGGTCTAAACCCAAACTTTTATATAGACATAATTCACTGTGTGTGTCAACTTGTGTGCAAATATCATGAAATAGTGACTTTGTTGAACAAATTGACTTTGTTTATGACGTGCGATGTGTTTCACAGCTTTGCCATTTCTTATTTTGACTAAAGATTTTGGAGGTTTCAGCTCAAACTCAAACTATGTTGACTTGATGCACTGGATATTTCCAGTTAATGTAATTATAATGTGTAAATTGAATGGCTGTATATGATTGATACTTCAATACAACTAACTAAATGAATCAATGTAAAACTTTGAGTTTTTGCCTCCAAAATCTTTTAATGACTATTTCTTTATCTGATGGCAAAAGTTGATGTTTAAGTAAAACACAAATAACACAAGAAACTGCTCTTGACACTTTATGCTGGTTTTAGCTATCTGATGACAAAAGTTGATGTTTTAGTGTCATTGTTTACTTTGTCATTACATTCAGAATGTGATATTTGGTTATGAAATGTGAAATCTAAACATCATGTCATTCTTCACCATCTAACTGGGGACTCTGTGTCTATTTGTGTGTAAAACACAAATAACACTAAAAACTGCTCTTAAAACTTTATGCTGGTTTTAGCTATCTGATGACAAAAGTTGATGTTTTAGTGTCATTGTAAACTTTGTCATTACATTCAGAATGTGATATTTTATTATGAAATGTGAAATCTAAACATCATGTCATTCTTCACCATCTATCTGGGGACTCAAATCACTTAAAAGTGAATCTTAACCTGTTTACTTTGCAGTATTTGAGGTCTGAAAAAATACAGATAATCTTTCCTGTTATTTTGACATGTTTTTACTGTTTGTTTATTTTCTGTAAATAAATGCAAATATTAACACTATTTTTGTTGAAATCTCAGACATATAATATAAGTTGTTCACAGAATAAAACAAAAATAACAATTTTACCTAAAAACAAAACGTAGAAATAGTGAATTCAGAAAAACAGATTTTTTTTCTGTGACTGAATATATCGTGGAGTTTGAAAACCATTTTTCCTGAAGTAATCAGCTTGTTAATATATATACATTAGCAGAGCCTCTCTGGGATAAGCCATTCAAACAGAAGAAGTGTGAACGACGTGTGTTAATCTTCCACTACAATTCTTGCTCCAGCCTACAGGGGCGCTACTGAGTATAGGCTAAACACACATTTCACTCAAATGTCCCCTCTTGGCTAAAATTTTTTAAAAAAATTCACCAAAGTGTTTTTCACTTGATTTGTGCATGATTTAAAGCATGACCAACAGGGGACCTGGAAAATGTCCCCTCTTGGCTCCATGGTCCCCTCTTGGTGAGTGTGTAATGACACCTTTGTCCCCTCTTAGATAGGTAGGCAAGTACACACACACACACACACACACACACACACACACACACACACACAAACAAACACATATATTACAAAAGTGCCCAACAGGAACCAGTTGAACGTCGTTAATTTAAGATGTTCTGGCAGTTAAAAGCCGTTTATTAAAAGGTTTCCGCTTGTTAAACCGCGTTTATTTAGAGGTTCCCCATGTGGCGGAACACAACATTAAATCTCCAGGTACATGGTGTTGCATTCGTTCCAAAGCAACGAAGGCAGGCGCTTTAAAACAAACTGTCAAGCAACGACGGCGCCTGCGGCCTTCGCGTGCATTCGTTACAAAGAGAAACTTTAGGCTATCTACACGCTTTCATTCGTTAAACCAACGTTTCCTTCATTACGAGCACAACAACAGAAAACGAAGTAGTGCCTGCTGGCAACGAAAATGCATTTTAGCCGACCGTTAACAAAGAGAAACGTTATGCTGCTGCCTACACGCGTTCATTCGTTAAACCAACGTTACTTTCGTTAAGTTCACAACAGCATCAGACAAAGGAGTGCCTGCTGGCAACGGGAATGCCTTTACCCGGTCGACCTGAAGCGAGACAAACGGAGTTGAACGCCAAAACGAATGCACTCACATTGAACTTTCAAGTGAAACTTCAGTCGCCCTTGGGATGAAATACTTATCTTACTACTAACATGTATTCGAAGAAAACCAAATAACCTTTGATTGTGGCATTGTAAAAGGTGGGCAGGAACGCTTTTAACAAAACTTATTAATTGTGGCGTTGTAAAAGGTGCGCAGGAACGTCTTTAATTTGAGAATAGCGCACAGTATAGCACGAAAGGTCATGCCTGTCTCGCTGCATGTGTGTGTGTGTTTGCTGTCTGCCGGTCTCTCTGCCTGCCTGTCCCTCTGCCCTCACGCCGAGCCGCATGCGCAGCGCACCGCCACGCCAATAGCCCGTGCCGGCTCCCCAGCTCGCAGCGTAAAGTAGGCATCGCTTCTCGGCCTTTTGGCTAAGATACTGCAATACTGTATCTGACCACAAGGGCACGCTGCGATCGCCTCTTTAGGTTTCCTGGTTCGTGATTTTTACTAACACGGACTTATACAACTTCAGGAGGTAAACTGACGTTAATCTTTCTTACTCTACAGAGGAATCCATTCAAGGTAAGTGTTTTATATTCTTTTACAAGTAAATTTTACAGTACTGTCGGTGCCTCCACCATGTCGGCTGCTCGTGCCGGCGTGCGGAGGCACCACAGTGTTCGTTTCTTATTTTTAGAGAAAGATGGCAAGCTGTTGGAAATGTCCAGATTAGATTTTTCAAGAAAACTGATACAGAAAGCTGTGAGTTTTTCCCCAAATGATTTGAACTGTATTCTGTCATTGCCTTTTAACAAAGGCTTTGATGTGAGCTTTAAATCTCCTGCACTTTTGGTGGACTTCTGGCAAAGATTTGATAAAGTCAAAACCCAGTTTGCTATGTTTAAAGTTGAGAAACTTACTGACAATTCACAAAAAGTGGTGATTGTCAGAATGTTCAATGAGACTGTTAGTGGTGAAGACATTTGTATATGGCTGGGGAGATTTTGCACTGTCAGGGGCCAGGCTATGAAGGTGGTAGATGAAGATGGCATATGGAATTGTTCCCGGAGGGTTCCCATTAAACAATGGGAAGACTCACAGGGCTTCCAGGGCCTGAAACATTTGCCATCAATGATAGTTTTGGGCGAAAACAGAGGCTACATTCACTACCAAGGGATGCCCAAACTGTGCCTTAGATGTGGAGAGTTTGGGCACCTAGTAGAAGCCTGCCAGAAGTCCTTTTGTAAAAAGTGTAGAGAAATCGGGCACACTTTTGAAGAGTGTCCAAATGGCAGAAGGTGTAATCTTTGTGGGGATTTAAACCACCTCTACAGAGATTGCCCCAAATCCTTTGCCAACAAACTAAAGGCTAACAAAATGGCCGCCGCAGGTAACGTGGATACAAACAATGAGGAAGCGGGGCTAAGAAATTTAAACTTCCAGATAAGCGAAATGATTGGCCAAGAAGGAAATGAAGGGGTTGGAGAACACCCACATTCAGCAGAATGCCACGCGGTAGCAGAAGTAGAACATGCAGAGGAAAATGAAAGACAAGGAGAAAATGGGGACGCTAGAGAAAAGGACCAAGAACAAGGAAATACACAAGCTCAACAGGAAAAAGGTATGTCACAAGACCATCTCCCATGTGCTCAATTGGCAAAAAAGAGGGTTGCAGAATCTCCCCTCATGAAAGAAATCAGGCTCAATCCCCAGATTCTTTACCCATAAGAATAAAGGAAGAGTCTGAATCACAGGAAATCGATAGTTTTTAAATATGCTAATTTTAATCTTTTAACATGTGGTATCTGTCTTTTAATTATCTACTGCTCATGACCATCACCATCTCAACTCTCAATGTGAGAAGTGTGAGGTCACAAGTGCGAGCACAAAATATTTTAACCTTTCTAAGTGAACACCCTTCGGATTTGTTTTTACTGCAAGAATGTGCTTTGCCTTTTTTAAATCAGTACAGGTTATGGGAACAAAAGTGGACTCTTGGACCCTCCATCTGGAGCGGATCAAACCATAATAAATCAGATGGAGTTGCTCTCCTGATAAAGAACCCACAACTCTTGGTGAAGGGCAGCACAGTGGTGAGGGATGGACGGGCCCTTTTAGCCAACCTGTCTTTGTTGGGGAGGGATTTTAATATACTGAATATTTATGGTTTTACTAATAAAAACGACAGATATGACCTTTTAAACGAACTCCAGCCCCACTTGCTCGGTAGATCTCCGTTAATATTTGCAGGAGATTTTAATTGTATTTTAAGCAAGACTGATAGGAAAGGGGCAGGAGAGGATTTTAAGATAGACAAGACATCTGGTTTACTGCAGGGAATGGTTAGAGATTTTAAATTGACGGACTGTTTTAAGACTACGCATCCCAGAGAGGAGGGCCTCACCTGGTTTAGTGGTGATGTTACCAAAGCCTCCCGTATCGACTTTGTTTTCACTAGAAATTGCCCGCCAACAGATGCTGGATTGACCCCCCTTTTCTTCTCAGATCACGCTATGCTTTCGTGCACTCTATCACTCCCGGTTGGGGTAACAGTAGGAAGAGGTTTGTGGAAGCTTAACTGCTCCCTGTTAAAAGATGAAAAGACAGTAAGAGAATACAGGGAGCAGTATAGCCAGTGGCAGACCCTTCAAGACTTTTATAATTCACGTGCACAGTGGTGGGAGATGGTGAAGGAAAGGACCAAGACTTTTTTCAGGCAGGCAGGGAAAAATAAGCAAAACAAAGAAAGAAGACGCATGGTGGGACTACAAAACGACTGCAACGCTGTTTTAAACTCTTAAACCAAGGTTTTGATTTTAACGATGAAATAAAACAAGTTAAAAAAGAGATGTTAGATTTGGCGGAGTCAAAAAGTAGAAGTATCTTTACTCAATGCAAAGAAAAAGAAATAGAGGAAGGGGAAAAATGCACAAGAAAAAATAATTAGTAGAGGGGGTGCAATGTTAGGTTTAAAAAATATGGCATAGTGATAAAAGATAATTGAAGAGTTTTATGGGGAATTATACTGTCAAAAGGAAATACAAGATAACATTGTTAAGGAAGTTTTAACATTTATTAAGACAACTGTTAATGATGATGCCCTTTTAACTCAGAATTTTAACGTGTCCGAAATGCAACAGTGTTTAAAACAATTTAAAAGAGGTAAGACCCCGGGGGCAGATGGACTACCAATGGAATTTTATCTTACCTTCTGGGACATTCTATCACATGATCTTTTAACAGTTTTTAACGACTTTGAAAATTTTGAAAGACTTCCAGACAGTTTTAGAACAGGGATAGTGACTCTACTGCATAAAAAGATGACAGAACAGAATTAAAGACCTGGCGTCCAATAACACTTTTAAATCTTGACTGTAAACTTTTTAGCAAGATTTTAACAACCCGTATGACTTCTGTTTTAAAGTACCTGATCCACCCGGACCAAGCCTGTGCTGTCCCGGGAAGGAAGATCACGGACAGCCTCGTGCTGATTAGAGATGTCATCTGTTATGCGAGAGACAGAAATATTCGGCTTGCAGTCCTAAATTTAGATTTCGAGAAAGCTTTTGACAGAGTCTCGCACCAGTACTTGTTTCAAGTACTGGGGAAAATGGGGTTTCCTGGGAAGTTTTTAGCCTGGGAGGGATTGCTTTACAGGGATATTACAAGCAGAATCCTGGTTAATGGGCATCTTTCTAAAACAGTTAACATACACTGTGGCGTCCGTCAGGGGTGTCCGTTATCTCCCCTCCTATATGTAGCATGCATAGAACCGTTAGCACAGATCTTGCGATGGGATCAAGGGATCAACAGACTGACTATACCCGGTTCTGGAGGACTGACAGCCAAGACTGTTTTATATATGGATGATGTGAATATTCTATGCACTGACATCTCATCTGTGAAAAGAACTATGGACTTGACAGACTGGTTTGGTAAGGCTTCACAAATACAGTTTTTTGGCCCCTGGAAGCTTACAGACACAAACAAACTAAACCTGACAGTGCAAGAGACACATTTGAAAATACTGGGTGTAAAATTTGACAAAGAAGGGGGAGGGAGTGGAAACTGGCATGAGATTTTAGGGAAAGTTAGACAAAAGTTTGGTTATTGGAGACTAAGACAGTTGACACTTGAGGGCAAGGTTTTAATTATAAAAGCTGTGATATTACCTTTGCTTTTATTGTTATGCTCTGTTTTTAACCCGCCCAGATTCTTTCTTTTAGCTCTAGATCGTGCCATGTTCTACTTTCTGTGGGGGTCCAGGTGGGAGCGGCTTAGGAGAGACGTCGTGAAAAAAGCCCCCAAGAATGGAGGCAAGGGACTACCGGACCCCTTTTTGTTTTTAGGTGCACACTACACAGCTATCCATGTCAAGTATGCAACAAGCCCACCCGGAGAAGGAAAGACAGCATCAATGGCTCGGTTTTGGATAGGATCTTACTTACAAGCATTAAAGATTTTACCAGTAGATTTAAGAAGACCTGTAGCTTTTAAATTACCCCCTGCTTACAATTTTATTAAAAAGTTTTTAAAAAATTTTAATTTGGAAAGTGAAAATGTTTCTATGTTAACCAAGCATCGCTCTATACTCTCTATTGTGCAGGAACAGGAGACTGTAAGTCCAGTGCGCGGGACCACACTTGATAAAGCCCAAACTGTTTGGCGTAATGTGGCCCACCCGGCTCTTCAGAACAGACACCGGGACCTAGCATGGATGGCAGCCCACGAGATTCTCCCGGTCAGGGCCGTTATGCACTCCCGAGGCATGTCAAGGAAGGCCACTTGCCCGCAGCCGGGTTGTGGAGCGCCCGAGACAGTGCGGCATATGTTGTGGGAGTGCAGTGCAGCGAGGGACCTGTGGGCAACGGCTGGCTCCCTGCAATTCCCGTGCCTGCCGGCAGGGGAGGTCCAAACATACATGACCGTGCTAGGTGGTTTGAGCCAGAAGAAAAGACCAGCCAAAGAACAAGCAAAGCTGTGGCTCACCATCAATTGCGTTAAAGACGCTCTATGGACCTCCAGAAACCTGCTGGTAGGGAAGCACATGAAGGTGACCCTCCACGCAACCATAGAGCTGGCAAGGAAAAAGCTGCAGGTGTACACCACATGTTGCCATTCGGATGTGGGAGCCAGAGCTTCACAGAAAGAGGTCCCCGCTGCCACGAGCCCTGACTGCCCGTAGATGTGCCCCCAACGAGAACTTCTCAGGGGGTGCAGCGGTGCCCTGGTTTAAGAGGTTCTACTCTGGGGAAATAAGTGTTGGGTCTCGGGACTTGTTTTTGGAGAGCCGACACGAAGGCCATATTGTTAAGGACTTGTCACGATTTTGCACAATGGAAGAGAGAGCTTTAAACAGATAATTCCTATATTTATATACTTATGTACTCATATATGTTTTAATACTTAAATGATGCTTTTAATAATTTACACGACTACAGACTTTTTGTTTTATATATTTTTTTGTTCTTTTTATAAGTAATTCATGTCTACGCAATGATAATGTGTTACTTGTAACAATAAATCTGTTCTTATCAGTTTAATATCTGATACGTCCCCTATCTGGGGACCATATATTAAATGGATTTTTGAGCCGCGGAGATGGAAGCGGGGCTTGCTCCGTCCACTCCACACATCGACCTGGTATTGCAGTGTTTCCAGGAACGGTGCGCTCCCTTTTTCGGGGATCAAATGATGTTTAAAAGCAGTACATTTAAGAGAGTAAAACAACAAACTTGACACGTGTTGCTATTTGTCAGAACACACGCGGAAATAAATGCGCGCGTACTTGTGTGTGTCTCTTTTCTTTGTGTGTGAAAAGATCTGTTTAGAAACGCCAGCGCTTGGTTTAGACTCTAGTTAAATCGAAGAAGAAATCCAAAAACAGACAAAGTGTTACGTTTCCTGACCCAAATGTAACACGTTAAGCATACGTGGACGGTCGGTTTCAAAGTTGCCTTCATGCGCTTTCCTTCATGTGTTATACGGAGAAATAGATTGAAACGTTCTGCTGAACGCGCCCGAAACGGTCCTTAAATTAGGGTCAACGTTGATGTGCATTGAAGAGGCAAGAACGGTCCATCTGGCCTGAGCGTGAGCAACTCATACTTACCTGGCAGGGGAGATACCATGATCAGGAAGGTGGTTCACCCAGGGTGAGGCTCGGCCATTGCACTCCGGTTGTGCTGACCCCTGCGAATTCCCCAAATGTGGGAATCTCGACTGCATAATTTCTGGTAGTGGGGGACTGCGTTCGCGCTCTTCCCTGATCAATTGTTTAAAAAAAGGAGATTCGGCTCGCTCAGCGTGTATATGTAATTCAGGTCCCCCACTCAAATTTAGGTGTATACACAGGCCTTGATTTTCTCTGTCTCTCTTTCTTACACACACACACATATATTACAAAAGTGTCCATCAGGAACCAGTTGAACGCCGTTTATTTAAGGTGTTCAGGCAGTTAAAAGCCTTTTATTTAAAGGTTTCCGCTAGTTAAACCCCGCTTATTTAGAGGTTCCCGATGTGGTGGAACACAACATTAAATGTCCAGGTATATGGTGTTGCATTCGTTCCAAAGCAACGAAGGCAGGCGCTTAAAAACAAACTGTCAAGCAACGGCGGCGCCTGCAGCCTTCGCGTGCAGTCTTCGTTACAAAGAGAAACGTTATGCTGCTGCCTATAAGCGTTCATTCATTAAACCAACGTTTCTTTCGTTGAGTTCACAACAGCATCAAACAAAGGAGTGCCTGCTGACAACAGGAATGCCTTTAACCAGTCGACCTCAGCGTGTATATGCATTCCAGGTCACGTACTAAACTTTAGGTGTATGTGTATACATAGGCCTTGATTTTCTCTGTCTCTCTTTCAAACACACACACACAAACAAACACTTATATTACAAAAGTGCCCAACAGGAACCAGTTGAACGTCATTTAATTAAGATGTTCTGGCAGTTAAAAGCCGTTTATTAAAAGGTTTCCGCTTGTTAAACCGCGTTTATTTAGAGGTTCCCCATGTGGCGGAACACAACATTAAATCTCCAGGTACATGGTGTTGCAGTCGTTCCAAAGCAACGAAGGCAGGCGCTTTAAAACAAACTTTCAAGCAACGACGGCGTCTGCGGCCTTCGCGTGCGGCCTTCGCGTGCATTCGTTACAAAGAGAAACTTTAGGCTACCTACACGCTTTCATTCGTTAAACCAACGTTTCCTTCGTTACGAGCACAACAACAGAAAACGAAGTAGTGCCTGCTGGCAACGAAAATGCATTTTAGCCGACCGTTAACAAAGAGAAACGTTATGCTGCTGCCTACATGCGTTCATTCGTTAAACCAACGTTACTTTCATTAAATTCACAACAGCATCAGACAAAGGAGTGCCTGCTGGCAACGGGAATGCCTTTACCCGGTCGACCTGAAGAGAGACAAACGGAGTTGAACGCCAAAACGAATGCACTCACGTTGAACTTTCAAGTGAAACTTCAGTCGCCCTTGGGATGAAATACTTATCTTACTACTAACATGTATTCGAAGAAAACCAAATAACCTTTGATTGTGACATTGTAAAAGGTGCGCAGGAACGCTTTTAACAAAACTTATCAATTGTGGCGTTGTAAAAGGTGCGCAGGAACGTCTTTAATTTGAGAATAGCGCACAGTATAGCACGAAAGGTCATGCCTGTCTCGCTGCGTGTGTGTGTGTGTGTGTGTGTGTGTCTGCTGTCTGCCGGTCTCTCTGCCTGCCTGTCCCTCTGCCCTCACGCCGAGCCGCATGCGCAGCGCAGCGCACCGCCACGCCACGCCAATAGCCTGTGCCGTCTCCGGCTCCCCAGCTCGCAGCGTAAAGTAGGCATCGCTTCTCGGCCTTTTGGCTAAGATCAAGTGTCTTACCTGAAGGTGGCGTTGCGATCGCCTCTCGTAGGTTTCATCGACTCGTATTTTTTTTTGTAATACGAGTCCACAACCTCGGGGAGGTATACTGCTGCGGCTCCTTGGCTTAAGTGGTTTTTACAGAACACTGCTGTTGAAGAATCGTATTAAGGTGAGTGCTTTTACATTATTTATTGCTTATTTATTGTTGTTTTTACTTATATTTTAGTGTGCTGTAGGTGCCTCCACCATGTCGGCTGCTCGTGCCGGCGTGCGGAGGCACCACAGTGTGCGTTTTTTATTGAAAGAGGTGGATGGAAGGCTTCTGGGTATGTCGCGGTTAGATTTTTCCCGGAAGTTTGTCCAAAAGGTTCTATGTTTTAAACCCACAGACCTGAATTGCTTAATGACGCTGCCTTTTAATAAAGGTTTTGATTTAAGTTTTAAGAATGCTTCCCTGTTTAATGATTTTTGGCTAAGGTTTGAAAATGTTAAAACCCAGTTCTGCATGTTTACGGTTGAAAAGCTTTCGGACAACACACATAAAACTGTGATTGTCAGAATGTTTAATGAGACCGTGACAGGAGAAGATATCTGTGTTTGGCTGGGTAGATTTTGTACTGTTCGAGGTCAGCCAGTCAAAGTGCTGGATGAAGATGGCATTTGGACATGTGCCTGGCGAATTCCCATAAAACAATGGGAAGACGCCAGGGGCTACCAGGGCCTGAAACATCTGCCTTCTATGATTGTGTTGGGAGAGAACAGAGGCTACATACACTATCAGGGAATGCCTAAATTGTGCAGGAAGTGTGGGCAAACCGGACACTTAGCCGAGGCATGTCAGGAAATCATTTGTGGGAAGTGTAAAGAAACTGGTCACATTTTTGAGGAGTGCACCAATGGCAGGCGGTGCAACCTCTGTGGAGAATCAAGCCATCTCTACAGAGATTGCCCAAAAAGCTTCGCCAACAAACTGAAAGCAACCAAAATGGCCGCCCCACGTGTGCCTCAAACATGTGAACAAAGGGAGGAAGAGGCGGTCCCTGAGGTTTTGGCGGGAATTTCAAACCCCCCACCAGCCTCAGGGATTGGACAAGAGAGAGGAAGTGGGGTGGCCATAAGGGCGGAGCCAGAGACGCTAATGGGACAGGAAGGGGACATCACACCCCAAACAGAGAAAGAACAAAATGAAGGTGAAGAGGAAATTACTTCCTCTCTAATCACGGTGCCTGAGCTAAGTATGGAGACCAGTGGAAGTGAAACTGATTTTTTACTCCCAAACGCACAGATGCAAAAACGACCTGCGGGATCTCCTCTGTCAAGAGCAGAGGAGAAAAAGATGAGGGCCCCGTCTTCCTCGACGGAAGACCTGGAACATATGTGGCCCCAAGAATCCCCAAATGAGGTCTCCTTTCTGCAGATACAGCTAAAAGCATCATCGCCAAAAGAGCCGCAAGAGATTCCCTCTGCGGCTCCAATGGCACCAGTAACCTGCCCTCTTTCTCCAGTTTCAGTGGTGATAAAAGAGGAGCAGGTTTCACAAGACATTTCATGATTTTAATTATGTGATGTAGCCTTTTAATGTTTTCTCTTATGTTCATGTTTTTTAAAACCATATTGCTCATGGCTCTCACCATCTCGACCATAAATGTGAGAAGTGTGAGGGCCACCATGCGAGCACAAAATGTTTTATCCTTTTTAAAGTCTTTTAAGTCTGACATTTTTTTACAGCAAGAATGTGCTCTCCCTTTTTTAAACAACTACGGGAAATGGGAGGAGTTATGGTCCATAGGTACCTCAATATGGTCTGGCTCCAATTTTAACAAAAACGATGGCGTTGCTATTTTAATTAATAACCCTAATGTCTTGGTGAAGGGCAGCACTGTGGTGAATAATGGACGGGCACTTTTAGCAAATTTGACTTTTTTAGATAGGGATTTTAACATTCTTAATGTGTATGGTTTTACAGAAAAAAACGAAAGGCATGAACTTTTAGAAGAATTGCAACCCCACATGCTAGGTAGAGCCCCCCTGGTAGTGGCAGGTGATTTTAACTGTGTTTTAACCGGAAGAGATAGAAAAAGGACAGCAGAAAATGTAAAAATGGACAAAACATCAGTTTTATTGCAGTGCCTAGTAAGAGATTTTAAGTTGACTGACTGTTTTAAAGCACTGCATCAAAGAGAGGAGGGCTTCACCTGGTTCAGTGGTGACGGTACCAGAGCCTCTCGAATAGATTACGTTTTTTACACGAGACTGCACGCCAATTGATGCTAGATTGACCCCTCTTTTCTTTTCAGATCATTTAATGCTTTCCTGCACTCTTTCACTTCCCACTGGTGTGACTATAGGCGGAGGGTCATGGAAGCTGAACTGTTCCCTTTTAGATGACGACGAGATAGTAAGGGAGTACAGGGAACAGTTTAGCCAATGGCAGACCCTCCAGGACTTTTACGAGACACGTGCACAGTGGTGGGAAATGGTGAAGGAACAGACAGGACGATTTTTTAAAAGAATAGGGAAAGAGAAAAAGAACAGGAAAAATAGACGCATGATGGGGTTGCAGAGGAGGCTACAAAGATATTTTAACCTTTTAAATAATGGATTGGATTTTAATGATGAGATAAAAGAGGTTAAAAAAGAAATGTCAGCTTTAGCCGAAATGGTAAGTAAAGGAATCATTTTAAGAAGTAAGGAAAGAGAAATTGAGGAAGGAGAAAAGTGTACAAGGTATTTCTTTAAAAAAGCTATTCACAAAAAAGGGCTATAACAGCTCTAAAAACAGAAGAAGGTGAAGTATGCACAACAAAAGATATTTTAAAAGAAATTGAAGGTTTTTATGAAGATTTATATAGCACCAAAGATATAAATAAGGATACGCTTGAAGAAGTTTTACAGTCACTAGACAAGAAGGTCACTAATCAACTTGCTTTTTTATCCCAAGATTTTACCACTGCAGAAATATACAAGGCTCTAAAAGGTTTTAAACGAGGGACAGGCGCGGAGGCCTGACTTGGCTCGGGGACAGGCGCGGAGGCCTGACTTGGCTCGGGGACAGGCGCGGAGGCCTGACTTGGCTCGGGGACAGGCGCGGAGGCCTGACTTGGCTCGGGGACAGGCGCGGAGGCCTGACTTGGCTCGGGGACAGGCGCGGAGGCCTGACTTGGCTCGGGGACAGGCGCGGAGGCCTGACTTGACTCGGGGACAGGCGCGGAGGCCTGACTTGACTCGGGAACCAACAAACAGTGTGTAGCCCAAACACACAGCAAAGCCACAGCCACCACCGGCAGGGCCGATTCTAAGGGTGGCACCAATGGGCTTGGGACCACAGGACTTGGAACCACCGGACTCGGGACCACCACCAGACTCGGGGCCCTAGGGACACCAGCCACCCGTACAGACATCAGGGGTGTATCCACCAGACTAGAGATCAGACCCCAGAATCTAGGACCAGCCATCTTGCGAGCGGGCTCTGGACTGGCGGCCATCTTGCGAGCGGGCTCTGGACTGGCGGCCATCTTGCGAGCGGGCTCTGGACTGGCGGCCATCATGCGAGCGGGCTCTGGACTGGCGGCCATCTTGCGAGCGGGCTCTGGACTGGCGGCCATCTTGCGAGCGGGCTCTGGACTGGCGACCATCTTGCGAGCGGGCTCTGGACTGGCGGGCTCTGGCTTGGCGGCCATGACGACTGGCGGGCTCTGGCTTGGCGGCCATGACGACTGGAGACGCTGGCTTGGCGGCCATGACGACTGGAGACGCTGGCTTGGCGGCCATGACGACTGGAGACGCTGGCTTGGCGGCCATGACGACTGGAGACGCTGGCTTGGCGGCCATGACGACTGGAGACGCTGGCTTGGCGGCCATGACGACTGGAGACGCTGGCTTGGCGGCCATGACGACTGGAGACGCTGGCTTGGCGGCCATGACGACTGGAGACGCTGGCTTGGTGGCCATGAGGTGATCTGATTTCGGAACGCTCCTCTCAAGGAAGTATTTTGGGTCATCGGGCTCCTCGCTCTCTCCTACTGTAAGGGGTGAGCCACAAAACTCAAGAACAAAGTTAATGAACTGGGTAAGTGTCCAGCTTGGATCTTCCTCAGGCAAGTTAAGACTGATATGTGAGTCTAATCCGCCCCAAAAACATTCCTTCACACTCTCGTCGTCTATAGTCACAAATTCGCAATGCCATAGAAAATTGTCAACATAGTCCTCAATCCTGCGACCATTTTGGAAAATGGAACATAATTTGTTCCATGGATCCCCATAAATACCTTCTGAAATCCTCCTGTACTCAGAACCGGCTGCTAGATCCATAGTGGCGAAGTCTTCTGTCACGCGCTGCTCCGAGGCATGAAGGTTGAGGATCTAAGTGCAGCTTTATGAAAGAATAAACTAGTACAGGCAGAGATCAGGGCTGGCAGCAAACAGGCAAAACGGTAAAACAGGCAATGGTCGGGGCAGGCAGCAAACAGGCAGAAAACAAGAAACAATCAAAGGTCCAAAACACAAATAAACAACGGGAATAACGCTCAGAGATGCAGTGCAACACAAACAAGACTTCGCAATGAGTGAATGGTAAACCAGGGTATAAATAGACAGAAGTGCAACAGATAACAAGACACAGGTGAAAGCAATCATGAATGATGAGTCCAGCAATGGATTATGGGAAGTGTAGTGTGCTGTGTGAAGTCCAGGTGAAGTGGATAGTGTCCTCTAGTGAAGCACGAGGGCACTGCAGCTGACAGACATTACAGTGACACGTGGTCCTTTGAAACCTTTCTTTAAAGAAATGCGAATTGTCAGTGGGGGTAGAGCAGCACACTTGAGTTAGTTCTGTTCTTACACATTTCAGTCCTGTGATCAGAGAATGTAAGTGAAGTGAATCAGAGAGCAGAAGGGTAATATTTCCTTCAGAGCATCTTACTGAACATTCTCCTCCACTATCTTGTTGAAGTAATAGTTCTAGAGACACAATGAACCTGGTTAGTTTAATTTTAAGTTTGAGTACGGTGTCTAAAGGTTTAATAAACATTTTCTAGGACCATGTCATGAAGGTTAACAAACTGCTAATTCAAATATATATATATATTGAGCTTTTGTAACCCCAGTTTATCCAGTGCAAAATGACCCATTCATGTTCATGTCCCACTCTGCAAATCTTTTACACATCTGCAGGTTACCAGACCCTATATCATTATTCTTTATAAATAATTAAATAATAATTACAATAGGTTTAAAAATGTAGTTGAGTTATTACTGAAAGATTCTCATCTCATCAGTTGTTTTTAAGATTTAAAATGATATTATTGATGTAACTGTTGAACAGTTTTGGGTGCACTCTTATACAGAAAGAGTGGTTATCAACATGGTGAATAATTGTGACCCTTATCACATGAGAGAACACTCCTCTTATCTGTACCACTGTTCTTTTCCTACTAATCTCTTATCATATTTCAACACAAAATCATTTTTTCAACAGCAAAATCATCAAAATCAACAGCCCATCCTTTTTTACTAAAACAGTAATAAGTGTAACACCTAGACCAGCTTTCAATAATAAAACCTTCATGTAAACTGAAGAAAAGAGATGTTCTCATGTCATGTAAACATGTTACTATGAATAAGTTTGATTATTTGAAATAATCGCATTATTGGTGTGCATGTAAACATAGCCATTGTGCCTAACAACAAACTTTCAAACCCTTCAAACTTCTAACTCTAAAAAAAAATGTCTTTTGCAAGTGTGACCTGGCCATAAAAGCAGCAACCAAGTAACAAATACAATGACAAAAACAACTAAAAATGTACCCAAAGAAACAGACAAAAGGTGCAGACCTTTCAATGCTACAGAAACACTATACTTGAATACACTATACTATCTTGTTTACCAAATTCAGTGCGAACCCGTGGAGCATTCAGATACAGAAAATTGTTAGCATGAAAGTTATAATGTACACTTGTATTAGATAATCTGAGAAGAAAATGTGAAGAGGCTAACCCACAAATGACTTCTAGATGAAGCTAAATTTCTCCTCACAGCTAAAGAAGATAACTTTGCCTTATTACACAGTTACAATGATAACTGCAACCAGTTATGAAGCATAAAGCATAATGTCAAGTTTCTTTAAATATTGTTTAAGAGCATTCATATATAACAGAATCAATGTTGACTGATACATGTTAACAAAACTATATTAGGATGTTCACAACAGAACTGAATGTTTTTTGGGGGGCTGGGGGTAGAGCAATGAGCTTAAATGTAAAGTGTTTCTTCATAGAAATGCAAATTGCCTGTGGGGGTAGTGAAGCACACCTGAGAAAGTTCTGTTAACACTCTTTTCAATAGCATGTAAGAAAAGTAAAGAAGAGAATATTTACTTCATATATTGACCTAATTTACTGAAGAATTTTAAAGCTAGTTCAATTGGAAGATGACTTTAAAACAATGATATACTTCAGTTAAATTAACTGAACATTTTCAATGTGACATTTTCAATTTGCAATACTTAAACTTTCAAAATCTGTTAAGGAGATTGTTTTGATGGCAAGAGCTGATGTTTTAGTGTCCTTCTGATGATTGACATTACATTCAGAGATATTCAGAATGTGAAATATTGTTAAAGAACTGATGAAGTGAAATTACTAAAAACATCAGAGCTAAACACAAAATATTTGATTTAGCTCAGTTGAGGTTTGATAAATGTATCACATGGTAACAGTCATTTAATTTTTGTCGGTAATATTTTTCAATTCAAAAACATAACAATTTAATTGTACAACTGTAAACCTTAAGCAATGATTAACATTACTTAAGGTTTTGCCTTTGAGTCCATAACTTAAGAATCTTAGTTATTTAAAGTTGTAAACCTAAAATCCACACAATTTAAAAAGATCACTCATAAATTCAAGTGTAATTCTTTAATTTACAAATTATGCTGAGGAATATCTATAAGCGTTTGCGCCTAAATATTTTGATTATTAATGCTTGGTCAAAAATGTAAAACAGATTTTGGGACATTAAATAGATACCATACAAATCATAGGGCCACACAGCAAATTTACTGGAGTTAGATTTAGGGTGTACATTTTTTGGTGTTGCCCAGTGTTAAAACCAGAGTACATTTTAATCTTCAAGTGTGAAACTGCATCTATAAACAGAGTTCTTTTTCAGAGTTAAATTTTTAACTCCGTAAGCAGTGCATTTCCCACAATCCTTAACGGCTGTTGGAAAACCATGCGGAGATGAGTGTGCAGTTCAAAGGTAGCTACATTTGCATAATCTTTTAATAAATTGTGTGTAAAATAAATAAGATAGAATAATTATGTTTATTAAATAAAGATTTTTGTTTTAGCCTACATATTTTTATACAGAGAATGCATGGATTCTGAGCTCGTTTATATCACCACGTGCATCAGGTAGGCTAGGAAGCCTAAGTGAATCACACATGGATTAGCTTTAAATATTACATTATATACACGTATGTTATTATTTCTTGATAAACGATATGTTGTAAATGCATTAGTACTCCATTAGTGATATATTTTGCTAAGGTTGCAAACCTTCGCGAATTAAAGGTCATTAGAGGTTAAAAAACGACGGTGTAGGCCTATTGTTTGATCAAACAGTATGCACTGTTAATACAGTTTTAATTTCACAGTTTTTATTCTCACAATGGTCATTTTGTGAATGTATTACAGTAGCAACGCGCCTCTGTTTTCCCGGTCTTTGTTTGAAAAGACGCGTGCGGCACGCGCCCTTCGCCAGCAAGCGGCGCGTGCGAGGTAGGAACATAGACGTTAACACAGAAAAACGTAGTTTTATGTTAACTGTAAAACGTATCTCGAATCGCCTGCTCGTTGTGGCCTGTATGTGTAACGTTACCTAAAGAAAGCTTACTGAATGAACGCAGCTTTTGTACCAAACGTTAAACGTTTATATTTATATTGCGTCACCGAACTAATCCTGAGGAAATGTAGAGCGCCTGCATGTAAGAATCTGAGCTCGTTTTAGTGAACACCGCGTGCATCATAGGTAGCCATAAGTGAGTATGCACGTGGATTATCTTAAAATATTAATTTATATTATAAGCATGTTATTGTTTTTTAACCCCTTCAGACCTGGCGTCCATTGGAATGGACATTACATAATTCTGGGTCTAAACCAATAAAAAAGCTCTGATTTCATTGTATGAATAATGCTTATTACTGATTGGTTCCTGATTATCCAATCACAATGGAGAAATTACTTTTAACTTGTTCTGAGAGAGCTTCAGACATCAGACAAGACAAGCATGGCTCTGAAGCTCGAGAGAGGGAGGAGTAAGTGCCTATTTTCCATTAAAAATGTTAATTTATGTTCATGCTAGCCTAATACATTTTCTCTCAGCATAATTTTAACAATTTCAAGTGTTAATATTTCAAGTTATTTTGAAAATATTTAATTTCATTAAGTTATAGGATTTTTTCAAAGTTTAATGTCCATCCAATGGACATCAGGAGTCAAGAGATATTAGCCCGCCATCAGTTAGTCAGTGTCACAATGCAAAGAAACAATTCAAAAAAGAAAGCATTTCATAGCTAAGATATGACTTCACAATTTATGTATTTTATGTATATAACCTGTTTTTCACACAATCTTCCTTTAGAGTATAAAGTCATAGACTTCCTTGAACACCTTGTAAATGGAGAGTTATCCGATCTTGACTACTTGGATTCAGGAAATGAGGCAGATGAAAACGAGAGTAAGTGTAGATGTTGAAAGTATAGTACAAAGTTTTATGTCTTATATAATATGTAAATTGCAAAAAAATGCATATGAGGTCACGAGTGAGAACATGGAAAAAGAGTTATAAATGTGATTGTCTTGTTACTGGATAGGGCAAGAGACAGAGAAAAAGGACAGTGGAGATGCATGCATGCTTGAAGAACTTGAGGTGGCAGCTGAGGTTGAGGTAGAAGAAAGTGTAGTGACAGAGGATCAGGAGGAGATTACAGTGAACAGAGAGGAAGATGATCATGAGCAGATAACAATAACCAGGAAGCATGAGATTAAGTGGCGCCATAGGCCATTCACCACAATCATTGATACTTCCTTTCAGAATCATCTTATTTATGACAGACATCCCATGAGCCCATACGAATACTTCAAACAGTATGTACCAGATGCGCTATTCAATCTGATGTCTGACAGCACCAACATCTATGCCATGCAAAGTGGCACACTGGGTTTCAAACCCACCAGTTCAGGGGAAATCAGAACCCTCATTGGTCTCCACCTTGCTATGGGTGTGATGAAAATGCCAAGAGTCTCCATGTACTGGGAAGCCGGGATGGACATTGGTATTTTTCGAAACACCATGTGCCGTGACAGATTCTTCCAGCTTCGGTCACATTTGCATTTTGGTCAACAATTTGGAGAGGCCGGCAGAGAACAATGATGTGTTTTATAAGGTACGTCCTCTCTATGATGCCATGCGCAGAAGATGCTTGGAGCTTCCTCTAGAGGAAAACCTTTGTGTTGATGAACAAATGGTGCCATTTCGTGGATCTCTCTCTGTCAAGCAATATGTAAAAGGCAAGCCACACCCTTGGGGTGTGAAAATATACTTCCTGTGTGGGAAAAGTGGCATGGCCTATGATTTCCTGCTGCACCAAGGAGCTACAATGGAACTGTCAGAGCAGTTTAAGACGCAGCTAGGACTTGGAGCTGGAGTGGTGTACCATCTCAGCCAGCGCATTACAGAGGCCAACCACAAGTTGTATTTTGACAATTATTTCACAACATACAATATTCTGGAGCTGTTGGCTGAGAAGAAAATTCATGCCGCTGGAACAACAAGGGTCTGTCGCTTTGCCAACCCTCCTCTACAGTCTGACAAAGTGATGGCAAAATTGCCGCGTGGAAACTGCGATGAAGCTGTAAGCCATGATGGTAAGGTCGCACTGGTCAAATGGTTTGACAGCAGATCAGTCATCATGGCCTCCAACTTTGTTGGTGTCGGCACAATGGATGAAGTGCAGCGGTGGGATAAAAAGCAGGGAAGATTTTTGAAGGTGTCCCGTCCAGAGGTGGTCAAGCTGTACAATGAAGCAATGGGAGGTGTTGACCTGCTTGATCAACTTGTTAGTCTGTACCGCACAGAAATTCGGTCAAGAAAGTGGACTCTGAGAATGATTACACACGCTTTTGATCTAGCTGTGGTCAACAGTTGGATAGAGTACAGGCAGGATGCCAAGAGGGCCAATTTCCAGACAAAAAACACCCTGGATCTCCTCCATTTCAAGATGAATGTGGCTCAGTGTCTGGTGAGTGTCCATAAACCAGTGGCAGCTAAACGTGGAAGACCCAGTATGTCTCCAGAACCACAACCGCATGCCCACAGACCACGAGCTCAGGATGCAAGGCCTCTACCTGAAGTGCAGTATGATATGGTTGACCACATGCCGAATTACGATGAGAAGACAGAGGCCACCAGATGCAAGAGGCCATACTGCACAGGGAAAACACATGTATTCTGTGATAAATGCAACATCCACCTTTGCTTTGTGCCACACAGAAACTGCTTCAAGGCTGCTCATCGCAAATGAGAGAATATTTGGGAATATTCAGCAGATGTATTTTTGTTATTTTCCATTTGTTAGTAATTGTGTGATCTCTTATTAGCTTACAATGTTAAAAGTTAGCAATGCGTTTGGAAGTTGCATAATAACTAAATGCAAAATTGATTTCTTGGTGTTACATTGCCCACAATCATCCAACCCATTTAATCCGCCAATCATGGCGTTTTATGTTCATTTAGTCGTGGCGTCCATTGTAATGGACATGAAAAATACCAATAAAAACATGAGTTTTCAAAAATGTTTTTTTCCCCCCCTTTATTTCTATGCTGGAAGGGAGTAAAAATCAACTGAGAATTTTTTTTTGCTCAGCAGAAAAAAATCAGGTCTGAAGGGGTTAAACTAACGTTATATGTTGTGAATGCATGAATAGCCTACTTCATAACGTTACCATGTTGGTTGCAAACTTTGGTGAAAGACCGTAGGTTAATGAAAGTGCATTTATGTTTGATCAAACGTTATTCCCTGTTGATACAGTTTTAGTTGTACAATTTTAGTCTCACAACGGAAGTTTTGTGATAGTATTAAAATAAAATTATGCCTGTAACAATATGTGTAACATTATCTATAAAAGCTTTCATCAAAAAGTATTACATCATCAAACTGTAGGAAAGAAGATGTTAGTTAAATTAATGGTTTGTTTTTGTTTTCACTAGTCACAATGCTGTTCACAGTAATATATGGAGGAAGGAAGAAATTGATAAAAGTAGATGGAGCAGATTACACCAGTTTAATGACTCAAGGTATGTCATTAAAAATAATAAAAAATGTAATACTCTTGGTTATTGTTGCTTGTTGCATTGTGCTATCAGGTGCTGTGTTGGCCTAGTTTTGAGCAGAAACTCTCAAAACTCTGTCTCCTCTTAACCATAGTCAAGAATAAATGTTCAGTCAGTGACAAAGATCTAATATTACAAGATGACACTGGTGTGGAGGTGGATGAGGATGTATTCACTGACTTGCTGCAAGAAAGATCACATGATATCCTTTGGAGAGTTATTGACAAAGATTCAGGCAAGTGTGTCTGTGATATATGAACATGGAAAATGGATTTGAGGAAGTCACCACTTTCATGAAGCAGTCCACATTACATTTTTTAAATAAAAAATATAGAAGGAATTTCAGCAGTTGTATGCTTTAGAGTTTTCCCTAACATACTGTAGATCTTGAGATTTAAACAACATGACCACAAATTTAGATTTCTTCATTCTAAGCATTGTCAACTTTGAGAAAACGTCTTGTTGCCAAACATTTAGAAATTTGGCTCATAAAATTGATTCATAGTGTTTAATTAATAAAAATTGTGTATGTTTGTTTGAAGTTTCTATTTATTTTGCTTCCAGAATGCTCAGTCCTTGATTCTTCCTGCAGCTCACAAACTGACACTCTTTCAGTATCATCTGAGACTGATGACAGTGCTGGACCAAGCTCCAAGAGACCTCGTTTTGATGAGGCTTTTGAGGCAAAACAGGTGAAAATCATCTTACTACCTGGATTGTATAGCAGTTATTGACTTTGTTATATTGTGAACATATTTCAAAAAACCATATTGTTTTTTATTATAGTTTGTTAGAGACATTTTAGAGGAAAAGGCAGGAGGACATGCAATTTTGGCTGAATATAAAGAACATAAAAAACTCACGGACTCAACCCGGCGACACTTAGTTAACATTGTTGTTGCGCACATTACTGACAAAGAAGGGTAAGTATAGTTTAAACTATAAGGCTTTTTATTAGATCAACTAATATTTGAATATTGTTATTGTTCTTTTTAAAGCCGTGTCCCTTCTAAAGAAACAAAAACTCGTTGTGCCTTGGGAACTGTAACGCTGTTCCCATCACTGAAGGATCCATACTCAAGAACTGGATATGTAAGTACTTAACATTTTTATTCATTGTCATGAAATATCTAATAGAAGATTTTAAAATGGAATGTTGAAGGATTTTATTATGGCTTTAAGCAACTCTTACTTTCTCAGTCATGCCTAGAACAATGACAAGATAAGACTTTGAAAATGTTTTATTTAATCTTTGCAACAATTATTTTTGTTTTTATGGAAAGGAGCATTTTTATGACCCTAAGAGCAACCAAGGATACATATCTTGGCGACTCAAAACAGTTTCGCGGCAAAGCAAACACCACAGCAAGCATGATGCTAGGTCAAGTGGAACATCAGACACTGAGGGCAGTGGAGGGCCAACAGCTCACAGAGAATCTTGCAACCAGTTGGAACTGCAGTTGGAGGGTGACCAATGCAAAGAAGCAATATCTTTCGAAGATGAAAGCAAAGTTTAAACACAGGCAGCTCCTTATTCATGATGCAGTGAAGTCCAATACCGTGCTTTCAGTTTTTCCAAGATTTCTCAACACTAAAGGATTGGTAAGATACAGTTGATTAATACAATGACAGAAGAAAATTAGCTCATATGGGAAAATGATGGTGTCTAGGACCTGTATTGTTTATTTATGTCAATTCATATTTGTTGCAGATACTTCAAGACTTTGACATCAAATTTGGAACAGAAACTGCCTCCAGACTTCTAGAACAATGGGACACACTGAAGCCCAAGATCATTGCAGAAGCAAGAACACTCACTTCCACCTTGCATCTGAACAGCCTGCTTTCAGTTGCCCAGGGTAACGGACAAGACAAGGATTCTGAATTGCAAGGTAAGGTTTCTTGTAAATATGATCTTAATATTTGTCTCCTACTTACAATTTGCTAATTTCTGTTTTTTTTGCAGGATGGGACAGTGACATGTCCTCTATTTTACTCCTGGCCTACCTTTTGCCACCTTCCGCTGGTGGTAGGAACAAATCTACAAAGATAAGCATCAGAGAGGCAATGGACCATATTATTCAGTTTCACAAGGTTTGCATGGAAACATAAGTGAGCTGTCATGGGTCATGTATTGGTTTATGTGTTTTCTAATATTTTTCTCTTATTCAGGCTTGCCGTAGTCTAACTGAACACATTGAGAAGACTGATGGCCTTCAACCACATCTCCTTGCAGTTGGCTCAGCAAAAGACGTCATCCATGATTTCTTCATCGTGCTGGATGGGAAGAATACTATAATACTTATAATACTACTTATATAATATTGTTTCTATTTGCATTAATTTGCAGAAAATGAAAAATGGAGAAAAGACAAAATAACAGAAAAGATGCTCTGTATTTCAGACCTCAAATATTGCAAATAAAACAAGTTCATATTCACTTTTAGGCATTACAACACTAATATTTGTACATGTATTTAAAGAAAGTTCAAAATTATTTTGTATGTGATAACCTGTTTTTATCATAGTTTTCATATGTCTTGTCATTCTGTCAGTCTTTCTCATTGCTGTTGGATGACTTTATGTCACTCCTGAGGTTTGATTTTGTTACAATTCAACAGACACTGGACTGGAATGACCACAATACATCTAGAAATGCTGGTTTGAAATGAAAAGTTGGAGTGGTCTCTTAATTTTTCTGTGTCTATATACTGTATATACAGTACTGTGCAAAATTCTTAGGCACGTTAACATTTACTCTCCAGATAAATGGTTTTAAGCTGGTTATTTACATCATTTGCTGTAGTGTGTCAATAGGAAATATCAGTTTACATTTTTTTACATGCCTTTGCATTATTTGTATTAATACAGTAAGATTTTTGTATGCATAAAGAGTCTGACAGCAGCCGATGCTCCAAGTAGAGATCTGATCTCATCATCATCATCAAGTCTGTCTATTATTATATGAAGAAAGATGAAAAAACTGAGACAAACTAAATCCAGAAGAACTGTGGCAATTTCTCCAAGACGCTTAAGGCCATTGCACATAGAGTCCGAAATTTTCGTATACGTTTTTTCGTATTCGTCATTCTCGTTTGTATGGTGGCTCTGAATTCTCAAAACACCCATCAAAATGCTTGCTACGGATGCGAAAAATGCAGAAAATCGAACCCGGTCTGATTATTTTTATGACGGACGAAGATTTTGGAGGCAGTGTGTAAATGTGATTGACACAGTGTGAGGTCGTATTTATTTTTTAACCTGCAAAAGGTTCGGATGTGAATTTCGGACTCAGTGTAAAATTGCCTTTAAAGTTATCTACCTGCAAAGCTGCAGTACTGTGAAAGTTTTAGGCACTTGTGTAAAAATTCTATGAAATGGAGATGATTTGAAAATAATGTCATAAATAGATTTTCTTTATCAATTCATTTCTATTAACTAAATGAAATCAACAATTGGTACAAGCAGCTTTTGTCCTCGATGCACTTGCATCTAGTTTTTCAAGTAGCTGTGCATGTAGGTGTCTTCTGGTGTCTTGGAGACATTGCTATAATTTTTTTGGATTTAATTTGTCTCAGTTTTCTCCTCTTTCTTCATGTAATAATAGACAGACTTGATGATGATGAGATCAGATCTCCGTGTGTAGCAACGGCTGTTGTCAGACTCCTTGTGCATACAAAAACCTCACTGGATTATTACAAATAATGACTAAATGAATGTTTGGAAATGTAAACTGAAAATACTACCAGTCAAAAATTTGGGATCATTTGACAAAAATGTTTCTCATGATCTTAAAAATCTTTTAATATAAAGGTGTATGTTTCAATGTTTGAAATTACTCGTCTAGACAAAAATATAATTGTGCCAACATATTACTTTATTTTAATAGGAAACTACTTTTTTTTATTTATATTTTTGAAATGGATTTCTTGAATCAAGTAATGAATTAAAAGCAGCCAATAAGAGTGCAGCATCGATAGAAATTCCTTCAATAATATTTAAAAAGATTCCCAGGTTGAGATCTCAAGAAGCTGAATGATAAAATGATAAAAGTATGATTATGCAAATTCTAGCAACATACAACGTAATCCTAACGTCATCCCAAGTCACAACATAATTCCCACAGTTACAATGTGTTATTCAATGGTTTTTATGGGTTTACTATTATTCTAAAATGTGGAAAAAAACAAAAATCAAGAATGCGTGAGTGATCCCAAACTTTTGACCGGTAGTGTATATAACAGAATAGTTTTTGGAAGATGTGGCCATAAAACTTGTGTGAAGCCAATGAAAACTGATTTACAGTTTGGCCTGCTTTCTGTTTCACTGACTGTGTGAAGAGAAATTTAGCATTGACCAATGCATGTTAGTAATAGAAAAACAACATTTGTGTTGATTTAAAATGTTTGGGTTGTGATCAAATGTTTAGTTGAGTTTTAGTTCACAGCATGCTTTAAATAGGGCTGGTTTAGAAGTGCTCAAATTTAGTTTTATTTGATGTGCTTTTGAGTAAAGTAAAATAGCTGTTTGTGTGGTTGAGTTTTATATTTATATATTTGTTGGTTTAACTAACTTTTATAATGTTTAAATTTAACTAAGGCTTAGTCCTGGCTAAATCTAATTCCTGTCTGGGTAACGGCCCATCACAGTCTGGCCTAAATGTGTCTGTGACACGTGGTCCTTTGAAACCTTTCTTTAAAGAAATGCGAATTGTCAGTGGGGGTAGAGCAGCAGACTTGAGTTAGTTCTGTTCTTACACATTTCAGTCCTGTGATCAGAGAATGTAAGTGAAGTGAATCAGAGAGCAGAAGGGTAATATTTCCTTCAGAGCATCTTACTGAACATTCTCCTCCACTATCTTGTTGAAGTAATAGTTCTAGAGACACAATGAACCTGGTTAGTTTAATTTTAAGTTTGAGTACGGTGTCTAAAGGTTTAATAAACATTTTCTAGGACCATGTCATGAAGGTTAACAAACTGCTAATTCAAATATATATATATATTGAGCTTTTGTAACCCCAGTTTATCCAGTGCAAAATGACCCATTCATGTTCATGTCCCACTCTGCAAATCTTTTACACATCTGCAGGTTACCAGACCCTATATCATTATTCTTTATAAATAATAAAATAATAATTACAATAGGTTTAAAAATGTAGTTGAGTTATTACTGAAAGATTCTCATCTCATCAGTTGTTTTAAAGATTTAAAATGATATTATTGATGTAACTGTTGAACAGTTTTGGGTGCACTCTTATACAGAAAGAGTGGTTATCAACATGGTGAATAATTGTGACCCTTATCACATGAGAGAACACTCCTCTTATCTGTACCACTGTTCTTTTCCTACTAATCTCTTATCATATTTCAACACAAAATCATTTTTTCAACAGCAAAATCATCAAAATCAACAGCCCATCCTTTTTTACTAAAACAGTAATAAGTGTAACACCTAGACCAGCTTTCAATAATAAAACCTTCATGTAAACTGAAGAAAAGAGATGTTCTCATGTCATGTAAACATGTTACTATGAATAAGTTTGATTATTTGAAATAATCGCATTATTGGTGTGCATGTAAACATAGCCATTGTGCCTAACAACAAACTTTCAAACCCTTCAAACTTCTAACTCTAAAAAAATGTCTTTTGCAAGTGTGACCTGGCCAAAAAAGCAGCAACCAAGTAACAAATACAATGACAAAAACAACTAAAAATGTACCCAAAGAAACAGACAAAAGGTGCAGATCTTTCAATGCTACAGAAACACTATACTTGAATACACTATACTATCTTGTTTACCAAATTCAGTGCGAACCCGTGGAGCATTCAGATACAGAAAATTGTTAGCATGAAAGTTATAATGTACACTTGTATTAGATAATCTGAGAAGAAAATGTGAAGAGGCTAACCCACAAATGACTTATAGATAAAGCTAAATTTCTCCTCACAGCTAAAGAAGGTAACTTTGCCTTATTACACAGTTACAATGATTACTGCAACCAGTTATGAAGCATAAAGCATAATGTCAAGTTTCTTTAAATATTGTTTAAGAGCATTCATATATAACAGAATCAATGTTGACTGATACATGTTAATAAACTATATTAGGATGTTCACAACAGAACTGAATGTTTTTTGGGGGGCTGGGGGAAGAGCAATGAGCTTAAATGTAAAGTGTTTCTTCATAGAAATGCAAATTGCCTGTGGGGGTAGTGAAGCACACCTGAGAAAGTTCTGTTAACACTCTTTTCAATAGCATGTAAGAAAAGCAATGAAGAGAATATTTACTTCATATATTGACCTAATTTACTGAAGAATTTTAAAGCTAGTTCAATTGGATGATGACTTTAAAACAATGATATACTTCAGTTAAATTAACTGAACATTTTCAATGTGACATTTTCAATTTGCAATACTTAAACTTTCAAAATCTGTTAAGGAGATTGTTTTGATGGCAAGAGCTGATGTTTTAGTGTCCTTCTGATGATTGACATTACATTCAGAGATATTCAGAATGTGAAATATTGTTAAAGAACTGATGAAGTGAAATTACTAAAAACATCAGAGCTAAACACAAAATATTTGATTTAGCTCAGTTGAGGTTTGATAAATGTATCACATGGTAACAGTCATTTAATTTTTGTTTGTAATATTTTTCAATTCAAAAACAATAATTTAATTGAACAACTGTAAACCTTAAGCAATGATTAACATTACTTAAAGTTTTGCTTTTGAGTCCATAACTTAAGAATCTTAGTTATTTAAAGTTGTAAACCTAAAATCCACACACTTAAATTCACTCATAAATTCAAGTGTAATTCTTTAATTTACAAATTATGCTGAGGAATATCTATAAGCGTTTGCGCCTAAATATTTTGATTATTAATGCTTGGTCAAAAACTGTAAAACAGATTTTGGGACATTGAATAGATACCATACAAATCATAGGGCCAGATTTACTAACAGCTTGCGTCAGCGCAAACGTCTCTTTTCAAGGGAGGACAGTATTTAAATATATATCACGCAATGGGATTTACTAAGGGTTGCGCTTGTCATTGCACTGGTATTTTGCGGCTTTATTTAACACAAACACAAGGATGTCTTAAACCCTGCGCTAATTTGCTCGGCTCTCCGTAGATTGCGTTTGTCATTATGGGAATGAGATTTTGTTAGTAAATCACCTGACGAAACACACATATTCATGAAATTAAGACATTTTAAAGTCTCATGTCGCTTTACAACAGCCAACAGTGGACCTGAGTCAATGTGTTTAATGAAGTCACTATTTTATGCTATTTTTACAAAAGTTAACCTGTTTATTTTACATGTGACCTAAAGTTTATATAGAAACATACATAAACATGTCAATTCTTTTCCATTTGAAATTCACTAGTGGTTGAAGTTGACTGTTGTATTGAAAATGTTCAGTGTGTTTAACTGAAATAAAGTGTTTCAGTTGACAAAATTCAACTAAATAACTAAAATATTCAATACATTAAATCAACATAAAAGTTTGTGTTTAGACCTCCAAAATATTTATGAAATTAAGACATTTTAAAGTCTCATGTCGCTTTTTACCAGCCAACAGTGGACCTGAGTCAATGTGTTGAATGAAGTCACTATATCATGTTACTTCTACACAAGTTAACCTGTTTATCTTACATGTGATCTAAAGTTTATGTAGAAACACACATAAACATGTTACACTTGAAGGAAAATTCAGTTCTTTTCCATTTTAAATTCACTAGTGGTTGAAATTGACTGTTGTATTGAAAATGTTAGGTGTGTTTAACTGAAATAAAGCCTTTCAGTTGACAAAATTCAACTAAATAATTAAAAATCTTCAATACATTAAATCAACATAAAAGTTTGTGTTTAGACCTCCAAAATATTTATGAAATTAAGACATTTTAAAGTCTCATGTCGCTTTTTACCAGCCAACAGAGGACCTGAGTCAATGTGTTAAATGAAGTCACTATTTTATGTTATTTTTACACAAGTTAACCTGTTTATTTTACATGTGACCTAAAGTTTATGTAGAAACAAACATAAACATGTTACACTTATCTGAATGTTACAAAATGTAATAACATATTATTGTTATTAAAAATAATACCATTACATTTCACAGATCTTAGAGGTCTAAACCCAAACTTTTATATAGACATAATTCACTGTGTGTGTCAACTTGTGTGCAAATATCATGAAATAGTGACTTTGTTGAACAAATTGACTTTGTTTATTATGTGCGATGTGTTTCACAGCTTTGCCATTTCTTATTTTGACTAAAGACTTTGGAGGTTTCAGCTCAAATTTAAACTATGTTGACTTGATGCACTGGATATTTCCAGTTAATGTAATTATAATGTGTAAATTGAATGGTGTGTATATCATTGATACTTCAATACAACTAACTAAATGAATCAATGTAAAACTTTGAGTTTTTTTTCTGTGTCTATTTATGTGTAAAACACAAATAACACTAAAAACTGCTCTTAAAACTTTATGCTGGTTTTAGCTATCTGATGACAAAAGTTGATGTTTTAGTGTCATTGTAAACTTTGTCATTACATTCAGAATGTGATATTTTGTTATGAAATGTGAAATCTAAACATCATGTCATTCTTCACCATCTAACTGGAGACTCTGTGTCTATTTATGTTGTAAAATCACTTAAAAGTGAATCTTAATGGTTTACTTTGCAGTATTTGAGGTCTGAAAAAATCATAATCTTTCCTGTTATTTTGACATGTTTTTACTGTTTGTTTATTTTCTGTAAATAAATGCAAATATTAACACTATTTTGGTTGAAATCTCAGACATATAATATAAGTTGTTCACAGAATAAAACAAAAATAACAATTTTACCTAAAAACAAAACGTAGAAATAGTGAATTCAGAAAAACAGATTTTTTTTTCTGTGACTGAATATATTGTGGAGTTTGAAAACCATTTTTCCTGAAGTAATCAGCTTGTTAATATATATATACATTAGCAGAGCCTCTCTGGGATAAGCCATTCAAACAGAAGAAGTGTGAACGACGTGTGTTAATCTTCCACTACAAGTCTTGCTCCAGCCTACAGGGGCGCTACTGAGTATAGGCTAAACACACATTTCACACAAATGTCCCCTCTTGGCTAAAATTAAAAAAAATTCACCAAAGTGTTTTTCACTTGATTTGTGCATGATTTAAAGCATGACCAACAGGGGACCTGGAAAATGTCCCCTCTTGGCTCCATGGTCCCCTCTTAGATAGGTAGGCAAGTACACACACACACACACACACACACACACACACATATTACAAAAGTGCCCAACAGGAACCAGTTGAATGCCTTTTATTTAAGGTGTTCTGGAAGTTAAAATTCATTTATTTTTAAGGTTTCCGCTTGTTAAACCACAATTATTTAGAGGTTCCCGATGTGGCGGAACACAACATTAAATCTCCAGGTACATGGTGTTGCATTCGTTCCAAAGCAACGAAGGCAGGCGCTTTAAAACAAACTGTCAAGCAACGGCGGCGCCTGCGGCCTTCGCGTGCGGTCTTCGTTACAAAGAGAAACTTTATGCTAACTACACACGTTCATTTGTTAAACCAATGTTACTTTCATTAAGTTCACAATAGCATCAGACAAAGGAGTGCCTGCTGGCAACGGGAATGCCTTTAACCGGTCGACCTGAAGCGAGACAAACGGAGTTGAACGGCAAAATGAATGCACTCACGTTGAACTTTAAAGTGAAACTTCAGTAGCCCTTGGGATGAAATAGAATAGTGCACAGTATAACACGAAAGGTCATGGTCATGCCTGTCTCGCTGCATGTGTGTGCCTCTGTCTGCCGGTTTCTCTGCCTGCCTGTCCCTCTGACCTCACGCCGAGCCGCATGCGCACCGCCACTCCAATAGCCCATGCCGTTTCGTCTCCCCAGCTCGCAGCGTAAAGTAGGCATCACTTCTTGGCCTTTTGGCTAAGATCAAGTGTAGTATCTGTTCTTATCAGAATTAAACACCTGGCGTCCAATAACACATTTAGATCTTGACTATAAACTTTTTAGCAAGATTTTAACCACCCGTATGACTTCTGTTTTAAAGTTCCTGATCCACCCGGACCAAGCCTGTGCTGTCCCAGGAAGGAAGATCACGAACAGCCTTGTGCTGATCAGAGATGTCATCTGTTATGCGAGAGACAGAAATATTCAGCTTGCAGTACTAAATTTAGATTTCGAGAAAGCTTTTGACAGAGTCTCGCACCAGTACTGGGGAAAATGGGTTTTCCTGGGAAGTTTTTAGCCTGGGTGGGATTGCTTTACAGGGATATTACAAGCAGAATCCTGGTTAATGGGCATCTTTCTAAAACAGTTAACATACACTGTGGCGTCCGTCAGGGGTGTCCGTTATCTCCCCTCCTATATGTAGCATGCATAGAACCATTAGAACAGATCTTGCGATGGGATCAAGGGATCAACGGACTGACTATACCCGGTTCTGGAGGACTGACAGCCAAGACTGTTTTATATATGGATGATGTGAATATTCTATGCACTGACATCTCATCTGTGAAAAGAACTATGGACTTGACAGACTGGTTTGGTAAGGCTTCAGGGGCCAAATTGAACAGAGAAAAATCACAAATACAGTTTTTTGGCGCTTGGAAGCTTACAGACTACAGACTAAACAGACTAAGCCTGACAGTGCAAGAGTCACATTTGAAAATACTGGGTGTAAAATTTGACAAAGAAGGGGGAGGGAGCGGAAACTGGCATGAGACTTTAGGGAAAGTTAGACAAAAGTTTGGTTTTTGGAGACTAAGACAGTTGACTCTTGAGGGCAAGGTTTTAATTATAAAAGCTGTGATATTACCTTTGCTTTTATTGTTATGCCCTGTTTTTAACCCGCCCAGATTCTTTCTTTTAGCTCTAGATCGTGCCATGTTCTACTTTCTGTAGGGGTCCAGGTGGGAGTGGCTTAGGAGAGACGTCGTGAAAAAAGCCCCCAAGAATGGAGGCAAGGGACTACCGGACCCCTTTTTGTTTTTAGGCGCACACTACACAGCTATCCATGTCAAGTATGCAACAAGCCCACCCGGAGAAGGGAAGACAGCATCAATGGTCCGGTTTTGGATAGGATCTTACTTACAAGCATTAAAGATTTTACCAGTAGATTTAAGAAGACCTGTAGCTTTTAAATTACCCCCTGCTTACAATTTTATTAAAAAGTTTTTAAAGAATTTTAATTTGAAAAGCGAAAATGTTTCTATGTTAAGCAAGCATCGCTCTATACTCTCTATTGTGCAGGAACAGGAGGCTGTGAGTCCAGTGCACGGGACCACACTTGATGAAGCCCAAAAGGTTTTGGCGTAATGTGGCCCACCCGGCTCTTCAGAACAGACACCGGGACCTAGCATGGATGGCAGCCCACGAGATTCTCCCAGTCAGGGCCGTTATGCACTCCCGAGGCATGTCAAGGAAGGCCACTTGCCCGCAGCCGGGTTGTGGAGCGCCCGAGACAGTGCGGCATATGTTGTGGGAGTGCAGTGCAGCGAGGGACCTGTGGGCAACGGCTGGCTCCCTGCAATTCCCGTGCCTGCCGGCAGGGGAGGTCCAAACATACATGACCATGCTAGGTGGTTTGAGCCAGAAGAAAAGACCAGCCAAAGAACAAGCAAAGCTATGGCTCACCATCAATTGCGTTAAAGATGTTCTATGGTGTAGGGGATTTTACAGTAAAGACCCGTAGACCAGTTGTGATGAATGAAGACACAGAGTCAGGAATGTCATTATTAAAAGAAAATTTACTGAAGAAGAATTGTTTGTAGTTTTGCCAGCAGAAGTCAGCTTCAGCACTCTCAAGGAGTTCCACAGACTGACTTGCTGTTACATCAAAATGCAGTAATATTTATACTAACAGAGCCATCTAACCTACATCATTACTTAGATAAATAAAATGTCATGATAGGTTAGACAATACATACATTTAGCTTCAACGTCAAGTTCATAGCATATCTTCACTGATTATAAGTGTGACACAGAAACCCTAGTTTAGGTACAACATATACGCATCTCTTTACATCCTGTATTTTAAATATGGTCTTTCTGCCAGCAATAACTATCTTCTGAAATAATACGATCACACACACAAAACTCCTCAAGGCTACACTTTAATTCTGCCGTTTTTACGGAAAAAACACGTTACAAGTTATAAAACCTATCAAAACTCAAATGAAATTAGTTTTTAACAATCAGTTTTTTCTCTAAAAACTCACCATTAAACAACTCCACAAACACTATTAATACATTCACTTATTACATCACTGTGACTTTATTTCTGTGGTTCATCTGACTTAACACAAGTGTTGATGGTTTTGTTGTGTCACCATTATAGTGTTCAGTGTTTGCTTTAGTAGGACTCTTGACTCTTTGGTTTGTTGTGTTAGATTTTCTTTAGCTGCTGTAACTGTGTGATGAAAACACATCTGTTATGGTGGAAAGAACTAAGATAAATTGTCATCATGTTATTTGTCATGAGAGTTGTCATCTACTGGTTTTAAAATTATTTTATTATGCTCACTGATGTTATGAATGAGACTGACAGAAAGATATTTTGAGAGACTTTACAACATGATTTACAGAACTAAATGGACTAGCAGATATCAATAATAAACCTATTCATCTCATCAATGGTGACTACAAAAACGACCACATTAGATAAACGCAAGGCATTCTGGGTACCATCAAAGTAGAAAAACGCATTCATGTCTCCCAGGATGCATTGCGGCATGAAGCTTTTCATTTGATGGTGACCACTGTTGTGATTCATACACAGATTCTTGATGTCTGTGTTTAAAATCACATGCAGATTTTTCTCAAATGATTGTAGCTGTTTCTCAAATTTTAAGTTCATTCACAATGTTATTAAAAAACTTCAAAACATAAAAAATGCTTTTAACTGAGTATTCACAATAATGAAAACCAGACTAAAGCTCCTGTTTACATTTCCTTTTGTTTAAATTTACTATGACAATTATGTTTTACAAAACACATCATAGCATAACAACCCCCCAAAAAAACTTGTTTACCAACTCGCGGGTGAAAAGCCCAATTAAAGTAAACACTGATCACAATAACGGTGACTTTAAACAACATTCATTGATGTTATGCTTCAGTCCCTGTGAAGCAGAAGTTATGATCGTCTTCATTATTCTGATGTATTTCAAAGTTAAATTGAATATTTAATGAGGAAGAATAGTGGGTGTGGCTCATGTTTTCCTCTGTGAATTGATTGGATGAATAAAAACAGGATGTTCCCGTATTTTGTAATTGTTCTAATGAAGGTCCCTTGTATAGGCCTCTGCTATATATTACAGGCATTGGTCGACCAGTAAGCATTTCATGCAGTGTTAAATGTGTGATTCTGTTCATTTGCATGCGGTTTCTCATAGTGCAAGAAGTAAAGCATCAATACAATTAAGTTTAGTACTTGTACATATCTTGTTGAGCTTGGTTTTGAGAAAACCATTAATTTGTTCAACTTATTAATTTTCTCAACTTATTAATTTTTACAACTTATACCTGCGATTGTTTCTGCCCCTTTATCTGCAGACAGTATTGTTTCTGCTCAATGGTTAAATCGGTCAATAACCACAAGTATGTCTTGTTCTGTATGTGTTTTATCATATCCTAATAATCCACCACCAAGTGTTTGAAAGGTCCTTCAGGTATGAGTTCTGACCTATTAATGTTATTGCTCCTTCTCTGAAATTATTTTTAGCACATATCTCACATGAAGACAAAAATTCATCCACCATTGTCTTGTTGTTTTAATTTCTTTTAACTTTACAATTTTCTTACTTTCTTATTTACTTCATTTTCTTAATTTCTGCCTTGTTGTTTTAATTTCTTTTAACTTTACAGTTTTCTTACTTTCTTATTTACTTCATTTTCTTAATTTCTGCCTTGTTGTTTTAATTTCTTTTAACATTGCAATTTTCTTATTACTTCAAAATTTTCTTTTTTTTTTCTTATTTAAACAATATTTTATTACTTTACTTCATTTTCTAAATTTCTTATTACTTTACTTCATTTTCTTAATTTCTTATCACTGCTCTTCCCCCTTTGCACCATGGTCCAAACCATGTTTATCTCCAGTATGGATTCTTAAGTGATCTCTAAAGCTGAATGCATCATGAATTAGGATGGACTTAAGATCAGATCGTAGCCCAGTGAATGATAATGAATTAGCTATCCAATCATGTGGTTTACCTTTATAAACCAAAGTAATTATTTCTGCTGGATTAACCATATAACATTATTAGTCACATCGGGAAATGTAAGCACGATGCATATGCTAGACTATGTGCTGGAGTCAAAACAACTTTCTTGCTCATTTAAGTTTTATGACGTGTGTACATGATAACTAGGTCTATCAGCAGACAATTTTCAGCTCCACCCATCCATGATCTCACATCGCACATACACACAGCAGACCATCTTCTCTCCTCTTTCTCTCCTCTTAAAGAGGACGATGTCTCTAAACTTCTACTCTCAACTCACCCAACCACCTGCCCGTTAGACCCCATCCCCTCACATCTACTACAAGCCATCTCACCCACACTCCTACCATCGCTCACTCATATCATTAACACATCTCTTAATACAGGAATTTTCCCCACTGCATTCAAGCAGGCCCGGGTAACCCCGCTGCTTAAGAAACCCACACATGACACTTCCCTACTGGAGAATTATAGACCCATTTCTCTCCTTCCGTTCATAGCAAAAGCACTCGAACGGGTTGTTTTCAATCAGGTGTCTACCTTCCTCACCCAAAACAACAGGCTGGACACCAACCAGTCAGGCTTTAAGAGCGGTCACTCAACCGAAACTGCCCTACTAACAGTTACAGAAGCCCTAAGGAGGGCAAGAGCTGAGTCCAAATCATCTGTTCTCATTCTCTTAGACCTTTCTGCAGCCTTCGACACGGTTAACCATCACATTCTTCTGTCTACCCTCTCGTCACTGGGCATCACTGGAACTTCACTCTCCTGGTTTAAATCCTACCTCGCAGCTAGGTCCTTCAAGGTAGCTTGGGGAGGTGAAGTGTCCAAATCACACCAACTAGTCACCGGGGTCCCACAAGGATCGGTTCTTGGGCCTCTGCTCTTCTCCATATACACCACATCACTGGGTTCCATCATACAAGCACATGGATTCTCCTACCATTGTTATGCTGATGACACTCAACTTCACCTCTCATTTCATCCAGACGATTCCACGCTAGCCACACGAGTCTCCGACTGCCTGGCTGACATCTCTTCTTGGATGAAAGATCATCACCTACAACTCAACCTGGCCAAGACTGAGCTTCTCGTCCTTCCTGCCACCCCGTCAGAACAGCCCCAGCTTACCATCCAACTTGGTCCATCTAAGATAACCCCATCAACTTCAGTCAGGAATCTTGGGGTAATCATGGATGATCAGCTGACTTTTAAGGATCACGTTACTAAAACAACTCGGTCATGCAGGTTTGCATTGTACAACATTAGAAAGATCAGACCGTTCTTGACAGAACATGCAACACAGCTTCTCGTCCAGGCACTTGTCATTTCTAGACTGGATTATTGTAATGCTCTTCTGGCCGGTCTCCCAGCCTGTGCCTTCAAACCTCTGCAAATGATCCAGAATGCTGCTGCACGCCTGGTCTTCAATGAGCCCAAGAGAGCACATGTCACACCTCTGCTCATCTCTCTGCACTGGCTCCCAGTAGCGGCACGCATTAAGTTCAAGGCACTGGTGCTTGCCTACAGAACAGCCACTAACACAGCACCCATCTACCTCAACTCTCTCTTACAGACCTACATCCCCTCCAGAAGTCTGCGGTCTGAAAACGAGCGGCACCTCATTGTTCCTTCACAGAGAGGCATGAGATCCATCTCAAAGACATTTTCTTTCTCCGTTCCTGGCTGGTGGAATGATCTTCCTGTTTCCATCAGGACTGCTGTATCAATTTCACAATTCAAAAAACAGCTGATGACCCACCTCTTCCATGAGCACTTAACTGTCTCATAATATAAAAAAATATAAAAAAAATATTTTACCCCTATTTTTCCTTTCCTAATGTTCTCTATATACTTGCTTATACTATCTTGACGTTGTATTTGAAACCTTGTATTACTAGCACCTCTCGTGAATATTGCTTACTTAGACGAATCGCTTGCTGTTTTCCTCAATTGTAAGTCGCTTTGGATAAATGCGTCTGCCAAATGAATAAATGTAAATGTAAATGTAAATGTAAATGTAAATGTAAATAACTAGATGTCCCATAGTTTTCCTAGATATTTTTATATGCCTGATTTATGACTACAACCTTGCATTATTAATAAGAGTTTAGCATTATCATTGCATTATGATGCATGTCCGTCAGCTCTGATAGCAACATATAGATGAAATGGTTTGATATTGTCAAGAATCTATTTTCTAAATCTATTCATGCATCTATAGCATAATTCTCTCTGTGGCAGTCAATATTGTAGTTTGGTTTTGGATACCTTGTGACCAAATACAGTACAAAGATCAATTGTAGTAAAATATTGTACATCAGGTTAAGGATATTGCATTTTTTCTGGGTAGGTGTGCATTTAGTTTAAGTTGCACTGTACTAGGCAAGCTGACTTTACTAACCTTCCATCTGTCTCGTGCTGAGACCACAGCTTAGCTGTCTCTTAATGTTCAACTACCTGTAATAGTTTAGTAGAATTACTTGTTGTTTTTGGTTAACAACTACCTCCTGGGTAATGTCTTGCATGATGTACCACACAGAATTTTATGTCATTTTTGTTAGCAGAATAAAAAATCAATGGATTTATTGTGGGCTCCCATTCACTTTGTTCAGCTTTTTTCATCATTGGTCCTAGATCTTTTTGTTTACCAATTTTTTCCTACATATATAGAAATGTGTGGAACGGATCGTTTAATATTAAACCATTGTTTTATGAACTCATTTTCTGATATTTTCAATGCTGCTCCCTGTTTACCTATTATGATGTGCTGTGATATTATTTCAATTTTTAATTTTTTTCCTCTTTAGTTCCTTTCTGCCATTTTATTTCTACATCTGCATTTCTTGTGGGATCATAATTCATTGTACAGTGAAATCCTGACTTGGGTATTTGTGCTTCTGGAATCTGTGCTTTAATAAATTCATTCCATTCATTGATCATTTGTCTCACCTCATTCTCTATCTGTCCTATCCAGTACGCGTTTGCTTTTGGCTCAGAAATCATCATTCGTGTTCCTTTCATATCTTCATACACTCCCTCTTTAACACACCAAATTTGTAACTCCATCTACACATTGCATCTCTTTCTAACAGCTTAATAGGAGTCTGATCTGATATCAGGATTTTGACATTTGTAATAGTTTATTAGGCTTTGACCTGGACCTCTAAAGGTCTATTGTCACTCTCTCCCCTCCACCCCCTGTGGCTGTTCTGTGGATCAGTGGGGGCAGTCTTTTTCCCTCAGGCTGTCATGTCCTCAGCTTATTATCAGCTTGTTGTCCATTTTCTCTTTGAGTGTCCACACATTATTTGTCTCTGCAAAGTCACAGGTCGCAAACTCCACTCAGATGTGTCACGGAGTCTCTGTGCATGTGATTGGGTTTCTGTTTCTCCCAGCTATTCCCATTATAATGTCCTTCGGATCCACTCTGGTTGGATATTCAGCATGCAGTGTCTGCCTCACTGAAGAATGATATGCATCAGAATAGTTTCATTCATGTATTACAGTTTACAGTTCTGTCCAGTTCAGATATTAGACAGTTGCCCTTGTTTTTGCTTTAACCACCTTAATCCACTTCCCAGCCACATTGTGGATGTCGGAGAGATGAGTGATCATTCTCTCAATGTTTTTTCTTACTTTTTATTAATTTATTTCTTTATTATTATTTTTAATTTATTTATTTGTCCCATGCCACTGTCCTTCATCAGATGAGGGCTCCTATTCCTCTCCTTTCACTCTACTTTCTACAATCCTTCTTTTCTCATCCACAAACTCTTTCACTCTACTTTCTACAATCCTTCTTTTCTCATCCACAAACTCTTTCACTCTACTTTCTACAATCCTTCTTTTCTCATCCACAAACTCTTTCACTCTACTTTCTACAATCCTTCTTGTCTCATCCACAAACTCTTTCACTCTACTTTCTACAATCCTTCTTGTCTCATCCACAAACTCTTTCACTCTACTTTCTACGATCCTTCTTCTCATTAATATATCCGTCTCATCCACAAACTTCCTGTTTCCTTAATCCATTTCTACTTGTCTTTACCAACTTTGATTTACTTTATATTCTTTCTATCTGCCTTTCCTATCCTGCCTGCTTTCTGCTCTGACATATGATACCATCTGTCTTTCATCTTTTAACTCCACATTCCAGACATTTCTACATTTGCCGTGAGCATTGTAAATTGCCCCTCAGAGGTCACCTAAGTGACCCACAAACATTATTTCCAAATAATACCAAACAGCAATATCAACCACCTTTTTCCTTAATACTAAGTTTTACACATCATTTTATTATTATTATTTTATTTATTACTTATATAGAGTATTCAATTTTAGAAATAAATAAATGTTTTACTACAATAAAAGGCTTTTCGTTTTATAAATTTTCACCAAAATTTCTAGTTCCACACATAATGTGACATCGAACGACCCTTCTCTTGGCCCCGTGGTTATTAGTTTTTCTTTGTTTATGGCATTTTCGGAAAGATGACGTATAAGTTTGTTACGTAAGTTCTACAGGCGTAGCTGCCATGGTTTTAACACTTTTTTCTTTCGCCTTAAGACTGTCCGTTTACCAAACGTTTCTCGTTCTTTTAAAATTTCTATTAATCGAATCACCTCGGATTGTCAGAGTAAATACATTTGCATCTGAATAGTACCACACCGCAATATCAGCCACTTTCCCTCAACGGTAAGTTTTACACCAACAGAGTATTTAATTAATCAGATATAAATTTACATTTTAGTTATATGAATAGCTTTTTAACAAAATTCATACCGATACAGAGTTTTAAGCAGGTAGCCTAATGCTGCAGCGTTCAAACCAGTTCTTTTATTAGCTTGAAAACAAGCGCACATTTATTCGCATCCTTTTATTGCCCCTCTATAAAGTGGAGGGTTCATCATTCATTCCTAATCCCTTTATATTATTTTATCTTATTTGATCGATCAAGAGGGCTTATTCTCTCTTTCTCAAGTGAGTCACATTCACGCTCCTTCTGTGACAGAGAAGGGGGGAGTTGCGCTGTCACCACTCACAAGATTCAGAGTTTATCTCACAGTCACATCCTTCAGGTACTCACGCACACACACACACACACACACACACACACACAGAGACTACAAACAGCTGTTACACTTTAACAAACAACATATACCGCCCCAGCAGCCCTAAACTTCACGCTAATACCTTAGCAGCTCAAAAAACTGGCGCTTAATAATTTTTTTGGTCTTTATCTTTTCAATGTGTCCGCGGCTCCTACCGGCGCTGTTTTTGTCGTTTATATTTTCGTAACTATGCGGCTCATATCCGGCGCTGTTTTTTATTTTTATATTTTCTTAACTCTGTAAAACATAAACCCTGAATTTCCTTCCCTCTTCAAGACCAGCTCAACAGGAAAAAAATACAGGTGCATGCATGCATTCAATACTGTTGGAATCAAAACCCTTTTTTCCTTTTTAGTTCGATAATTTAGAAGAACTGAAGTGTCTCACCACAAGCAGCATCTGGCAAACAACACAACCTAACTATATAAGCAAAAAACTGCTTACCTTTGGCCAAATTGTTGTGTTGCTCGTTCCAGAAGCCTGCTTGCTATGGTCCACCTCGTTCTTTCAGAATCCCACTTCTGACACCAAATGTTGTGGTTTCTTTTTGCCCTTCTTCATTAACCACTCGAGTCGGGTTTTGATTCCATCAGATAGACTTTTATTGACTAAACCAATAAAGAGCCGAGCCCCCCATATGCAGGGCCGGGCCCTCCCACAGAGAACTGCAGAGGACAGGGACCTAGGAGAAGAACCGTCTTGGCCTACTAAGGGCAAGCCTTTTATGGATAGAATGTTTGGGGATGGGCACACATGTCCAAAGGAATGTTTAGGGGTGGGCACACAGGTCTGATAGTAGTTTTAGAGGTGGGGGTTAAGGAACAAAGACCTGTAGCCACATGTATAGAGAATTATAATAGTGGCTTAGATTGTATGCAATTCCTTTAGATTTAGGTTAATAAAATCTTCTACACTTAAAACAATGAAATCACTGTGAACTAGAGTTAAACCTCTGTTCATTCTCAATAAGATCTTAGACCGAAGTGAAAGTTGTGTCTGTAATAAGTGAAGATGTTAATGTGTTTGTGTTTAATTCTCCTCTGGTGAGATCTAAAGTGACGTCTCTGTATTTTTTGTTTACACAAAATAATTTCAAACATTAAGGCAGGTGCTTTCAGATCAAAAGATCTGTAAGAACATGAAAATATCTTTTTGTGCCAATATGTTTCCCTTACAGCCAACTGATTGAAAATGCAAATGACGACACACTGAAGACGCTCACATTGTTGTATTCTTTAATAGATTTTATTTCATTTCATAGACATGGAGGTACAGTACATCAAGCCATAATGAAACACACAAGAGGGAGATCACTCGCATCTCTTTTAAATAACTTATTATACCACAAGCAGCTGTCTGAGAACACATTTATGAGAAGAAACGACACAAGCATTTCCAGCATTCATTCAATCCAGTGTGTGTGAATCTTTAAACATCAACACTGAGGATGTCTTGACTCTGTTTGAAACGTTCAGTGCCCTATTCAATGAATCCTCTATTCCAAAAGTCAGTGATGGAGAAAACTTAATACAAAATATTATGTCAGCATCATTGAATAGGGCACTGAACTGAGATGACGGAAAACGTTCCTGCTTTTCTGCTATTTCATGTTATTTGGAGGTTGAATTTTATTTAATTAACTTAAAGGGTTGATAATTTTACCTTTATGTTTCTCTGCTTCTTTCTCCTGTAAAGCTGCTTTGCAACAATGCTCATTGTGAAAAGCGCTATATAAACAAAATTGAATTGAATGTTAATACTGTTCGCATGACAAACCCTACATATAAGAAATAGTCATATTTTTGTCAGTTTGCCACTACTGCTAACACACCTTCATATACCAAAGTTATTATTATTATTTTTTTAAGTACACGCTAAAATCAGTTCAATCCCTTTACCTGAGTAAATGAAGTCACAAGAAACCTACAGCTTTATAGCATATAACTCATATGTACACTCATCGGGGATTAATCCTAGATTTTCATGTGTCCCTGCATGCTTGAAGTGACTAGTCCTAAAGAAAGAAAGTATTTGTGTCATCATTACTTAAAATGAGTACAAGAAATACACATTATTATTCATTAAAGGGGAACTCTGCCCAAAAATGAAAATTCTGCCTTGAATTACTCACCCTGAAGTTGTTTAACAACCATAGGACCTCCGTCTATCTTCAGAACGCAAATTAGGAGAGTTTAGATGTGGTACTGATCCCCCCCCATTGCCTGCAACGCAACCAACCGCCAAATACTATTATACGATGTTCTTCCATCACTTTCTACGCTTTGACGGTTCTTTGCTTCGCAGTCAATGGGGGGACCAGTACCGCATCTAAACTCTCCTAATTTGCGTTCTGAAGATAGACGGAGGTCCTATGGTTGTTAAACAACTTCAGGTTGAGTAATTCAAGGCAGAATTGTTATTTTTGGGTGGAGTTCCCGTTTAACGCTTAAATATTTCTGACAGGAGCCATACAGAATTACGAAACTACACAAATGGCTGGACTTATTGCAACGTTATGGGAAAACTGTGCTGAATTATTGTCTGGCAACATAGACACATAGAGCGCTCTAGTTTAGATGAACTCTTATGAAGCAGTATAGTACTAGGCAGGCGGTTGTGTGTAACAGGAGCTATAGGCATATGTTCACGTTTAGTGAGTGAGGTGCTCTATCTATGTTCCCTGACAGGCAAAAGAAACATTCACAACCCAATATTCACAAGAAACTATTCACAATAAGTGAAAGAAATATCTCCTTTTAGCATTTGTACTATGAAACAACAGTAAAAAAAGAAAACCTGCAGTAACAGTGAGCGCTATCAGAGGAAACACAACGATATATTTAACTATATTACACGTTAATCTTTCAATGTAGATGCACGCACGCACGTACATATGAGATACATATACAATAATGTACATACCATATGGTATAATGTGACACAAGCGTGTGGATACACGTATCAAGACCGAAAAACAAACACATGCATTGCATGAAAAACTCATTTCACGATGGCAGAAGAGAGTGTTCGAGTTAGACGCAAGAAGTGAAGTGAACTCAATCACAGGCACAACACAAAACCATCACTGCTATCAGAGACACCAGCACGACAGAGCAGAAATACAGAAGAGAAACATGCAGGCTTTACATCGAGCTTCTTACATCATCCAGACCTTTGGTACACGACAGAAATGTTGTTTTATTGTTTAAATAAGCAGCGGACAGAAAAACCAGTAACGCTTTACGGAGGAACCTGTCTGGTTGGGGAAGGTGGTGGCCGACGGCTACATTTGAAAAATGAGGATGAAGAAAACATGACAGCAAATGCATTGAAGATAAAGAGATGAGAGGATCGTGTGGAATGGATGATGGGGTGAGAGACAAAAGAGACAAAATTAGTAACCAGCTAAAAAGGAAAATCAGTTTGTGAGACATTTCTTAGCTGAAGTGCAAGTGACAACATGTCTAAGGTTAGTAGCCTGAAGCGGAACTAGCGCTTGTTCACCGACGAAACTCTTTTTCCTCAGAAAGGAACTGAGAGAAAATACCAGGCCATGTGCAATCTGAGTGGATGGCTCTCTGTGATGCTTTTTCATCGATACCATACTGAAGTTTGTTAGGAGTATGTACAACAGGACTGAGGGGTTAGACAATGGCCGGCATTTCTCTCCTAAAATCAAACCATTGGCTTTATAAAGAAATCTCCATTCAACTATACCATACAAGTAGAGAAAGGAAAATACAGGTGGATAAAATCTCACCTGGGAATGCTAGGGGGCGCTCTGTTGGGCCGACTGGGAATTTGTGGGCTGTCAGCGCTGTTATTCAAGGGCCCTAGAGGTCCTGGACGAGATGGAGGTAGAGGAGCCCCTCTACCGGCCGGCCTCTGACCTGCTGACATCCTGCGTGGGGCGGTAGGACTAGGTGGAGGAGACCTGCAGGGATCAGCCAAAAGAAGAGCGAGATAAAGTATTACCCTGTAAAGTATGCTCTGTTTTCATCAACTCTGCACTTTTGTTTGATTCCGTGTGTTTCAGCTTTCTAACGTCTAGACATGCAAAGCACCCAGCTGCCTGTTGCTGAAATTCACCAGATGGTAAGTTTCTGTCTTTGTCCTACTAGACCGGACACATTTGCCCCACAACAGACAGGAACATCACATGATGGGCTCACCTTCATTAAACAAATAGTGTCGCCCAGGAAGTGACCCCTTAACAGACACCTATATAAATACCGAAAATCTCTCGAGAGATATTGCGTGAGTGATCTGGTCTTTGGCCCATTCTTTGGCACAATGACTGAAACACAGCTTGCCTAAGAAGTGTCGGTATGACATGGCTCTGTTACCTGCGCGAGCCGCTCTGTCCAGTGTGTAGCCACGAGTTGTCCACAGGAGGCGGTAGCGGAGTGGAGATGGTGGTGCTGGAAATATCTCCAATGATGGCCAGAGCCTCTTTCAGAGCGTGGTGAGTGCGCAGAACCTCTTCCCTGCGTTGCACCTGCTCCTGAGACTCGTCCATCAGAGTGTTCTGATCTCCAGCCGAATAGAGCTGAGCCAAGAGCTCTGCGTTAATGAAGTCTTTCACCTTTAGAAGAGGAGTAGAGTAGATATCAGTCATGCATGTCACAGGTGGATCGCAATATCACACCTCAGAAAGGAAACGTATCCACTTCACTTATTTACATTTACATTTTATAGCAACTTATAGCAACATGAAGTTCATTTACTTCTATTTAAATTGTCTGATGTTTCAATAAACAAAAAAAAGCAATCAACAGACCAGCCAACACTATTTGAGAGTGGAGGCACAAAGAGAGGGCACAAAATCATCTCTGCCATCTCTTCTTTTGCTTCCTCTCAATAATCGAGCATAGTGTTAGTTCTGGCAGGTCACGTGAGTCTAGCTTGCATCAGCTGATCACATCGGGTGCAGCTAATGAACGAAAACTAACAGTCATACAACACACACTAGACTGCGTCCTATTTAAGTTGTCTTTCTTTGCTCCTTATTAGCTGCTAATCGTGCTGCACACAAAACTTGTTATCGCCATCCACGATTATTGTTTTATGCAGCTCGCAAGTTGCTTGGATACTTGCAACACGCCATTGCCGCTCATCCAAGTGTATGTAAGCAGCATGGGTTTTAAGCTCTCGTTTACGAACTACTTCGCTTGATACGCTCACTAGTTGTTCGGACATGCAAGCGCTTTTGCAAATCATAGGTGTCGGGTAATCTTTAGCTTTACCTCCACCTTCGCTACTATTGTGCGCGAGTGTTAAATATCGCTTGCCAGCACGGGTGCTTTTCTCTCGACGTCTGTTCTGTTAAGCAAGCGGCAGTGAGCTGACCGTACTAAGCTCACCGGAGAATGCATATTTAAGTGACATTTCCAAGAGTGAACAGTCCGTTTTATGTATTTTAGCTATAGCCTATATTGCATGTTGTTCCCACTTATGTCTCGCTCAAAATGATTTGCAGTCGTTAGAGTCTATGTAAAGAGCAGGATGTACCCGATCAGTTGTTTATGTGCAGACATTGCGAGCCAGAAGTAAGTTATTACACCCTGGATGTAATTGTATTTGGTACATAGACGCTTGAAGCAATAAGTCACAACCGTGTTTTACAGTATATCACTACTGAAAGTTTGCGTGACAGATCTCATTCTCCGCGTTCTCATCAGTGCTTGCTGTTTGCACTCTGCTTGCTTTAAGTTCATCAACAGGGCTCTCAAGTTTCCCAAATTTTCACATACACCGCACCTTGTATTTCTCACTCTGAGAAGTGAGGGGATAAGTTTCCCATGCATATACATTTAATACACAAGGCGCAATACAGGGGGAGTTCTCTGCAGAGTTCATGGGATGTCGCGATTTGTTATACAGATTCAAATGTGTGTATCCAGGTAAAACGTATGATCCTTCTGCAAGTATAGCAGAAAATTCCTTCAATTCTAGTGCTATTGTTGCAAGGTGTGCGTGGCCTGAGCAGCCTTGTGGACCGTTGGCTAAACATTTTATGCAAGGCACACTTTTCTTGGAAACACTTTAGCACGTTCAATCGTCATCTGATTGGCTGAATTTTACAGGATTTCCGGCAGACGCTCGTGTCGCGTTCTTCTTTAAGGTCAGCCTGGATACAACACGAAGCTGTCTGACCTAAGAAGTGTTTTCAATGGTTGCAATAAGAATTCATCACGATCGACTAAAACGCTTAATTCTTAAAAGTATGCGAAGTTAACGGCAGAAACATATAATCATTGTTGTTGCTGTTATCTTTTGACACGCTCGTGAATGTACACCACTCCAACACTGCGGGACATATTCATGCCTCTAACATGACGTGGCACAAACAAAACGTGATTGGTTGCTTTACCTGTCAGTATATGGCCTCTTGGGCGGGCCTTGGCCAAGTGGTGGCGAAAGTTGTCATGATCCTGCCATTCTTATGGTTGTTTTAGTTTGAAATGACAGGATCATGGCAGACCCCATGTCTTGTGTCTATGTTTGGAAGCACATGGCCATTGTTTGTGTGCCATGTGCTCTCCTGTCGTGCGTCCTAGCCCCGCCCCCTTGTTTCCATATTAATCATCCCGTTATTAGTTCACGCCCTTCACCTGTTGCCCTCGTTATGTCTCTTTTGTTCCTCTCCTATTTAATGCCCTTGTGTTTGCTGTCCTGTGCCGGATCGTTTGTCTACCATGTCCTGTCTTGTTCCTGTCGCTGTCCCCCCCAAGTTAAGTTTTTATCAGTGGTGTCTTATTTTTGTCTTGTTTCCCCCTCGAGGGATTTTAAGTTGAGTTTTGTCATATGTTAAATAAACGTTTTTGTCAAAGAGCTGTCTGCATCTGGGTTCTGTCCATGTAAACCATGACAGAAAGTTCTCAGACCTAGCTTTGTCCCAAATGACATACTATGCACTTAAACTATGCAATGCACTCAACCATCTAGTGTATGAATTTAAGAAGAGATGTATCATCCCAAATGGAATACTAACCGGAAGTGTGCAATTTCCCAGACGAGGGCAAATGACGTCAATCTCACAACTTAATGCGTGTCAATAAAATCTATTTGTAAAGTGCAATTAATGTAATTTTAAGGAACCTTTGATACATTCTGCAACCTGAATTAGCAAGAAAACACCTCTAAGCCTTTTCTTTTCAGTCTGATGAGGTTTGAGAGTCATGTGAGTCCATTCCTTTGTACAGAATTTCTCCAGATCCTTCAAATGTTGGTGCTCCCTCAGTTCATCCCACTCATTTTCTATAGTGTTCAAATCAGGGAATTGGGATGACTATGGCAGGATCTTGATTTTGAATGCAGTGTCCCATTTTTGTGATTTTGATATTTGTTTTGAACCAATGTGATGATGGAAGATCTAGCCGTGTCTAACCCATTATAATATTTTTAGCAGAGGAAGTCAGGTATTTCTTGGTACTTGATATAATCCATGATGCCATGTATCTAAACAAGATGTCCAGGTCCTCTCAGGGCCGGTTCTAAACATTTGGAGGCCCTAGGCAAAAATATGTTGAGGCTCCCACAGCAACCCACTTTTTTTTTTTTCGTAGTGTCTATTTACACAAAGTGCAAATAGCCATTTTAAACAACTACTCCAATGAGTAGTTCGAATCCACTATTTGCCAAACTCGCTCATTTACTTTTTTCCCATCACATATCAGATCATAAGGGCATTTGTTTTCAATAATAATACAGTAAGATTTTAACAAAGAATCTAAATAATGTAGAAATTAAACACTGCTTCTTCGCTATATTAATTAAATAAATACACTGATTTAAAATAAAAATACAAAACGTCTTTAGTCAAGAGCAGTTAGGGATTTTGTTGTTTCATTAACATTGATGACAAAAATTGCAGCAGGTATTTAGGCTACTTTAATTTACTGATTCGATATACTGATACACATCCGACTCTTAACATTCACTTAAGACACACTGTATTTATATTAATTTTGTGTGTTTTTGTCATAACCTTGTATTTCAGAGTAAGATGCGCAAAAATGCGTGATAAGAGAACAATCAGAACATGCGCTGTTTAAGGAACTGTCTGTGTGCTGCAGTGTGCACACTTCGAATGAGAAATCGATTAAAAGTTTAAATGGGCATTTAAAAAAAGTGTAATAATAATATTTAGTGATAAAGAACAACTGCAATGACTGTAATAGAAATAAGGGGATATGCATTGCGCTGCATGTGAGGATAGGTGCGCGCAGCTTCCGACCGGAGTATGATATTACCGCAAGACTCAAGCAGTCTGCCGCTGCGTTTGAAACACTCTTGCAGCACTCTGATGTCATGTACTGTATGGCAAAAAAAGTTAGAAACAAATTATGGAGGCCCCAGGCAACTGCCTACTCTGCCTATAGGCACCGCCGGCCCTGGGTCCTCTGGTATGAAACTAGGTCTACAACAATGAAGATCTGGTGATATATTTAACTGTGGACATGGGGCACTTTTTATCCCTGTGTGCACCAAACCAATCTTGTGTTCTTGCTGGCAAAAAAATATTTTTCATATCATATGACCATGAACTCCAGTCCTGGTTTAAGTTCCAGTATGTTAGATTAATTTTTGCATGAGAGCAGAATATTTGTTTCTTTAACAGTGTCCCAAACAACTTGTGGTGATGGAGGTGCAGTTTTTCTTTATTTTTTCTGACACTAAAACTCAACTAATTTCTGCTATTCTCCATCTGTGATCTTTAAAACAACATCTCTAGTTCATTAAAACATCTTAATTATTGCCCTGATGTTGGAAATGGGAATTTGTACTGTTTCAACCATTTCCTTTAAAATCTATTTTGTGTAGCTCAACAATATTTTGCTGGACATCAGAACAATAATCTTTGGTTTACTCATTGTGCTGAATGAATAAGGGGGTTTGGGATTTGTGTTACATAATATTATTCTCCTTTGAAACAAGAATTCAAGTCCTGTGGTCTGCCTGTTCATAACATATTCATGTTCACACCTGTAATTGATCTTTACACTTTTACATTTATTCATTTTGCATACGCTTTTATCCAAAGCGACTCACAATTAAGGAAAACAGCAAGCGATTTGTCTAAGTAAAGCAATATTCACTAGAATACAAATTTTCAGATACAACTGTCATGGTACGGATGTGCAGGCAAGTGAGGACGCCACAAGGATATAGAGTAGGTGATATTTAATGATAGCACGGGCACAAAAGGGGATTCCAGACACAGGTGAACAGGTACATGATCCACAGACAACAGGTAACAAACAGGTAATCCACAGGCAGGTAAACAAGCAGGTAATCCAAAGGCAGGTAACAAGCAGGTAATCCAAAAGCAGGTAACAAGCAGGTAATCCAAAAACAGGTAAGAAGCAAGTAATCCAAAAGCTAGTCTAAATAACAGACGTAGTAGTATATTTCCAACAAGATTACAGAGACGTGCGAAATAACAACTTGAAACTGACAACTCGAAAATAACAACTAGACCGGACAAGAAACAAGACAACCCACTGAACTTAAATAACATACAGCAAACACAGAGCAGGTGCAAACACAAATCAAACACAGATTACAAACAGGTGCAGAGTCCAATCAAAAATGGCCAGGTGAAGGTGCGGTGCATGCTGGTTAATGAAGTCCGGAAACAAACAGGTACAGACAGAACAGCTACAACAACGTTAAGATAGTATAAGCATGTATACAGAGAACATTAGAAAAGGAAAAGAGAACTAGAAGATACATAATTATATATATATATATATATATATATATATATATATATATATATATATATATATATATATATATAAGAGACGGTTAAGTGCTCACGGAAGAGGTGGTTCTTCAGCTATTTTTTTAATTATGAGATTGATCCAGCTGTCCTGATGGAGACAGGAAGATCTTTTCACCAGCAGGGAATAGTGAAAGAAAATGTCCTTGAGATAGATCTCATGCCTCTCTGAGAAGGTACAACGGGTCGACGATCATTTATCATTGAACTTCTGGATTGGATGTAGGTCTGTAAGAGAGAGTTGAGGTAGCGGCTGTGTTAGTGGCTGTTCTATAAGCAAGCACCAGTGCCTTGAACTTACTGCGTGCCGCTACTGGGAGCCAGTGCAGAGAGATGAGCAGAGGTGTGACATGTGCTCTCTTGGGCTCATTGAAGACCAGGCGTGCAGCAGCATTCTGGATCATTTGCAGAAGTTTGAAATCACAGGCTGGGAGACCGGCCAGAAGAGCATTACAGTAATCCAGTCTATAAATGTCAAAAAGCCTGGACGAGAAGCTGTGTTCCATGTTCTGTTAAGAATGGTCTGATCTTCCCAATGTTGTACAGTGCAAACCTGCATGACCGAGTTGTTTTAGTGATGTGATCCTTAAATGTCAGCTGGTCATCCATTAACCCTCTGGAGTCTAAGAGTGTTTTGGGGCCCTGACCAAGTTCGGACATGCCCTGAAATTTGAGCTTTTCTCAGTTGCTTTCAAACATATCAATGGCTAATGTCTGATAACACTGTAATCAACACAAACTGGGCTACAATAATATGTGAACAGTATGTTTATACATGATTGTGTTTTTCGAGAAAACGAAGTTTATACGTGCATAGAGAAAAACTAAAAAGTCACTGAAACAAGGTCATAAAACACATACAGAATATTGTTACTCAAGACTTTTGAGAACTGAATCTTGTAGCCTAGAGTGTTTGCTTCAAAATGATGTGAAAATCATCTTGCTGACTCATTCGCAGAAAACAATATAGTTATTTAAATTTTCTAAGACACTTTTTGCTTCAAAAGGACATATGCAAGGAGGCGTGAATGATCCTGAATAATGATGTGATTGACACCTGAGAAGACAAAGACCTGCATAATGAGCTGCATAATGATTTTTTCATTTAGGAATGATGCTGAGCTGGAAAAGTTTCTAAATTAGGGTTTTGAAAAAGAATGTGAGGACAAAAGAAATTATATATTTTTTGTTTGTAGTTTATTTAGAAAATAGAAAAAATCCAGTTAGTGAGTACACTGTATATAACTTATAATATACTCCATATAATATAATCCATATAAACCTACACATAGCAAACCTACTTATATTACTTAAAAAACACTTTACTATATAAACTATATAAAAGTAAATTTCTATAAACCCGTACAGAAAGATTTATATATTGTGTTATTCACTATAAAGTTTGTTGAGAAACGTTGGGATATGTATTTACTCATTGTGATTTTCCTGCGATCTCAAAACTCGACGACACTCGCGTGCCTTTCTTGTGCAAGATGCCGGTGATGTAGCCACAGGCCTAAACGAAAAATGAAACTGTTGTTAGCAGTTACCAGAACAAGCATAGCTGATATACAGTAGCATCACTGATAAGAATGGACGCGTGTATGTCTGTCAATAGTCACTTATCTGTGACATTTACAGTTTACTGATACATTTACACAGATCATCGCGAACGCCAATGACCGCCTATAACACATTCAACACATTCAGAGCAAAAATTCGCGAACAGAAGCTAGTTGATTAACACTTTCAACATTTGGGAAAATATATCCGTCTATAGCATAACGTTACACGTTTTGTACAACATATTCTGAAATAGCTGATTTTAGTCTGACAATAGCATGTTTGTAAATCATGAAGGTGATATTAAAAGACTTACTCGTCAGGAATTATATCCTCCGCTGGGTCAGTCTCTCTTCAAAATGCAAACGGTCGTCATCTGAGGCGCGTTCTTCCTCTGAGGAGAAATTGTATCTTCATCCGTGTAGCCATTTCTCGATCGGAGACGTGTACACAAACCTGACTGACCTCAGATCATTACCATGTGAACAGCGCACAGTGGGGGCGGGATCACATTAGCTATAATGAGGTGATACAGGAAAAGCCGTACCACTCCTTACTTTCATAAGGATTACATAAAAATAAATGATTTGTTTTCGACTTGAATTAGTTAATTTAAAAGTTGACATTTCAAGCTTTCTATACATATATTTCTCATGTCGTTGAGGCAAGTATTCGCTGAGATTTAGGTTGTTTTATTTACGTATCTGTGACGAGAGGTGGCAGAGACAGAGAAAACAGAGTACGCACCCTGTTTATTTTCTTTATTTGACAAAACCACAGCATTTTGTTGTTGTTGTGGGTGTATACAAATAAAAGTAGACCCTTTAAAGATTCGAATGACGTATTGCTCTTATCTGTACGATCAAAACTGACAGAGTAATTTCAGTTCATTTTGAAGTTATCAGGAAAAGATGAGACAAACCGCGCTGACGCGGGCTTCGACTCGAGAGGGTTAATACCCCAAGATTCCTGACTGAAGTCGATGGGGAAGAAAAATCTAAAGTAATCCAATGTGATCAATATTCTCAAAAGGGAAAGAAACTCAGGCAAAAGTCCAATAGGTCTCTTGAATGTCTCTGTCCATATTTCCACAGAATGAATCTAAGCATCAAGACCAACAGGGAAAAGGTTGTCTGGACAAAGCCTAAACCTCCAGACCATTACTCCATTTTTGCCCAAGCACAAAAAATAAACAGAATAAGAAATGTTTAACTCAATAGAAATTTCCAGGACATATTACAATGAACATAAAATTAAGACACAAATTAATACAACTTAAGCCCACACATACCAATTAATAAACTGATATCTTTACTCCTAAAGATAACATTTAAGCACATGCAGAAATCTTGGTGAATGCCTTAACATAGCAACGTTACAAGGTCTTTAGTTTTGCGTCATTTCCTTTCAGTTGCTCTAAGTTTAGCTCGATGTTCATGGAGAGTATCGGAAAGGAGTAGCACGTGCTGGCCTGGAGGAAAGAGGACAAATAGTGTCTAGACACGAGGTTAGTGTTGTGAGAAGTGTGTCTGTGGCAGAATTAACATCAAGTGATGCAAAGTGTGCGGCAGATGGAAAAGAGGATTCTACGACAGAGGAAAGATGGGCAGGAGAAAGGGAGCGTAGGTTCCGCCTAAATAAGACTGGCAGAGGGGTTGGTGAGTTGACGGAATGCAGTATTAAATTAAATGTGATGGAAAAGTGATCAGAGACGTGCAGAGGTGTAATCAAGTTTTCAAGTTGATTACCTGGCTTATGGGTACCTGTGGTGGGGACTAGTTGGAGACTGAAAGAGGTTAGCATAAGTTTGAGGCATAAAGCTTCTCCAGGTGGATGTTAAAATCCACAAAGACAATAAGCGGCGAGTCGTCCTTAGGACAAGACAATAGCAGCATGTCTAGTTCTTCTAAAAATTCACCCAGTTGACCTGAGGGACGATAAATAACTACAATGTGGAGTTTTAGTGGAGAAGTAATAGTTACGGCATGGAATTCAAAAGAATTGGTGTTGACTACGGAGGGGTAGGTGGAGAACTTCCAGTCCTTGGAGATTTGAAGACCGGTGCCACCACCTCTCCCATGCTGGCGGGGGGTGTGAGAGAAGAGAAATTACTAGAGAGAGCTGCAGGGGTTGTTGTGTCCTCAGGAGTAATCCAGGTTTCAGTTTAGCCTATAACACTAAGAGCAGAGTGGGATGCAAATGCAGGGATGAAGTCAACTATTAAAAGCTGATTGACAATTCCAGAGACCAATGGAAGAGAGAGTGGAAGAGTAGAAGAGGTACAGATAGTGCGAAGGTTGGCAGGATTGCTCCGCCTTCCTCTCGTGAGAGAGTGTCGTGGGCGAGAGACCACAGAAATCGTTTTTAAGCACATGCTGTGCGAGTAAGAACAGAAAAGGCGAAACTAATAGAATTAAAAAAGTAAAGATACTACTATGCGTTGCCAGTGCCGGTGCCGTTGCTCGATGGAGTCGAGCAGGTAGAGTCGCTGGGCGTTACCTCGTCGATCTTCACGCGAGGAGGGCTGAACGCTTCCGCTGAAGTTTCCATGCCTCTATCGATAGTAATACTTTGCTTATCACTGCAACATGACTGAAAACAGCTGCCCATGCATTTCAAATTAGCGAGACAAAGCCTAAAGCATGCAATGGCTCAAATAGGGCTGAAACGATTCCCCGATTAACTCGAATACAAAAAATCATAGAGGCAATTTTTTTGCCTCGAAGCCTCATTTAGTCCATTTAAATACATTATTAGTGACGATCAACCTGCTAAACATCTTTAAACACAGAACAGAAGACGCTGCAGCATAAGTGACAGAAAAATGTACATACGAACACTATGTGTGTGTGTGCGTGTGTGTCAGAAATCTGGAATGGTGAAAGAACATTGTTTAAATCCTGTGTGGCTAGCGCACTACTCGTGATGTTTATGCACTGTGAATGCGGATAGCAGGCGGTCTATTGTGGCTGTTCGGACGCATTTAACCACATGATCCTGAAAGCATTGGGTCCACTAATGACCCAATCGACCAAACCGCATCTAATACCAGGTAGCCTATAACGTTAAATGTTAGCTTTCGCATTTAGCCTTAATCAATATGATTGCTAGTTGAAATGAAGGCACGTAAAACTTATGTTGTAAGACTATTCAGGACTGTAAATGAATATGGGTTATGAAGTCCCTATGTTAGCTAAATTTTGTAAAAGTGTCATTCATGTATCATGTCGATTGTCTCATTCGCTCTGTCTGACATGCACGCATGCACCATAGATAGAGTATGTAAAGAAAAATAAGGGAGTTTATTCATGTTGCGGGCAAATGTTTTAAAAAATGTCATGTGTATAGACTTTTCTTGTTCCAAGTTACCATCCTGTCCACTAATTTTAGCCTCTTCCACAAAATCCACAAAGCCATCCAAGAAGACAGTAAAGGCTTATGTCATGCATGAGCTGAAGTTAGTTTACCCTTTTTATTTAAAATTGACTTTCATATTTAATAATAATAATAATAGATCGTTTTTATTTATATTATTGTATTTGCATTTCGAATGTAATGGCAATTAAATGCACTAAATGGGTTTAGTTTTCACAGATGTATAATAATAATAATATATTATTATGCAATTCCAGCAATCAAAATTTGCCTTTTTCTAAAGAAAGGAAACAAATTGGTTGTTCATTTTAAGATACCTGTCTTATTTTCTCTTGTATATTTAGTATTGCTCTTTAATAAATAAATAAAAAACACGTCTTATCCGATTACTCAATTAATCGATAGAATACTCGATTACTAAAATAATCGATAGCTACAGCCCTAGGCTCAAATCAATACTAATGCGGGACTGTTCCGGACTTAAGTGCTAATTTATCCAATAGTTCAAAACTTTCCTGTAATTTAAATTCAACTAGCACTAAACAACACTCCAAAGCACCATATAGTTTTATGTAAAATAATTAGAAAATGAAATAATTTTCCCTACTAGCAGATATTTCTCCTAAGTGTCATACAACAGAAACATACACTATATTGCCAAAAGTATTGGGTCACTCTACTAAAGTCATCAAACCTGTTTATTAGATAATTTCCATGAGTAGAAATCTTAATGCTGTAGCATATCATGATATTCTATGGAACTGTGTACTTGTAATTTAATAGCAACAGTTTGTGAAGAACCATCATGACAATGTCCCTGTGTATAAGACAATATTCAGAAATCATTGATCCAGTCAGTGTGGAAGAACTAGTCTGCATAAAACCAAGTCCTGAACCCAGCTGAACACCTTTTGGTGTCATTTTAAATGAAGACTTTGAGCAAAGAACTCATCACCAAACACCAATGACTTGTGCACAGGAGTCGTCATTTTCGGACAGAAAAAGGGGCTTTTGAAACAGTTTTAAATTGCATTTCTACAAATGGCATTGTAAGGAATTTTGTTTCCATCTCTGTAGCAACAGTTTTGGAAATAACCCTTTTTTCTGTTCCAAATGGGCTGTACCCCTGTCTACAAGCCATTGATGTGAAGTGATGAGTTTTTGGCTCAAAGACTGCATTTACAGTCACACCAAATGTGTTCAGCTGGATTCAGGACTTCAGCTGGAGAGCTTCAGGCAGATCTGTGGTAAATGGAAATCCTACATAACGCAGTGACAGAATCATTTCTCTGGTGTAAGAGATAGGGAGTTCGTGGCACCCATACCACGAGTAGCAAACACGCCCGGGTCGCTTGCAGTGCAGTGCCAACAGAAACACAATATTATATATATATATATAAAATCAAAAGAAAGGAAAATAGATAGAGTTGGGCTCCTGCGGGAGCTGTCACTGCTGCGATGGTTTGAAGCGGTGATTGGCTGGGGGGTGGCGGAGTCCAACCAGCATGTGCATGCCTGACTGTGCGCACGAGCATCTGTATGTGCCAAACACAATTTGCATTCAAGGTGTTATCATTTACATCTGGGGTAATATGACTGAGATGCAGCTGTGTTCGAGTTGTGCAAACAAAAGACGAAAGAGCACTTAAAGCACTGGTCAGATATACTGATGCATTACGCTGTTTACATTCACTTAGATTTAACTAAGTGCGTGGTTTATTTTGGCAAGACATGAAAGGGAACAGCATGCTGTGTAGGTAAATTATGCACGCTGAATACAGACAGGTTGTAGTTAACCAGCAGTCACTGTTGGAATCTGCATTCATGTTTATTATTTTCTAAAAAGCTTACGGTTGGCTCACTGCCACTCACTGAACAAACGTCAAGAAAAGTGCACCCATGCTGGCAAGCGACATCTCACGCTCGAGCGCAGCAGTGGCGACGCAAAGTGAACAGAAGATAAAGGTAAAGATATTTACTAAAAATAGAGAGTACTCACTCGACTCCTGCTTTGTGTATCAACATGAACAGTGGAGGCTCAAACATGAATTAACACGGTTTATATGAATGCTTTCGTAAAAACTAAAGTAACAGTATTATGGCATGTTATTCAAGTTATTAAAGCAACTAAAGTAAAGATTGATTCCTTAGCAATGTTTGTTTCAGGCAGCTGTGCATTGTGTTTCATGCAGGATTAATGGTTTCATAAATAATACAAATAAAAATGATTAATGCTGCTGTCACAATTACTCATTAGCAATAAGCTATCCAAACAGCTGTCGTGTCTGGAAACTTGCAGGGCAAGTTCAAAAATCATAGTTCACTACAGATTGTTCAGGTTCAGCTAGTGTCTAAATATGTTATTTATCAGGAGGTCATTGAACATAAATCATCATCATCGCTGTACTCAGTACTTACAAAGCATTATTGGGACATCTCTCAACTTACATTATTGATCATGAGGTGCATAATGGATTTGGGCATAAGGTCACGGATGCATTTGTTGACAATGGCCATGTAGGAGTCCACCAGGTTACGGATTGTCTCCACTTTTCTCTCCAGCTGAGGATCCATGGAGAAGTTCTCAGACTGACCAGAACTTTCACTTTCCACCTGATGAAAGGTAGAGAGAAAGAGTGAAGTAACAGAAAGACTATATAGAGCAGTGGTTCTCAACCTTGTTCCTGGGGACCCACTGCTCTGCACATTTTGTATGTCTCCTTAACAGGCACATTTGCTTCAGTTCATGGATTTCTACCTTAATGAGCGGATCATTTGAATCAGGTGTGTTAGATAAGAGAAACATGCAAAATGTGCAGAGCTGTGGGTCCCCATGAACAAGGTTGAGAACCACTGATATAGAGTATTATAGAGTATTCTGTTGTAAGGGATGTTAATGGATAAAATAACAACACAAAAGTGTCTTTGGATGAATAGGTCATCGGTTCTGCACACACACACTGTCATTAACAGCAGGTCATGTCCAGGTTTCACAGTCGTTGTGTTCATACACGTATAAGCGATAAACCAAACCGTGCTGAACAGTTACTCACAGCAGCCTTTTCTGGATAAACTCCAGCGCGCAGGAGCGATGCTCTCCAGCTGTCCACCTCCTCCAGACTGTCACATGCCAACTCCAGAAACCGATTGTCCTTAAAAACATTTCTACAGGCCAGAAAAGACATACAATATTAACAACATTTACTTAAAACACTCTTGGTAAAGCCTCGAATTTACTGATGTGTTTCAGGAGAACCTCCCATCCACCCCCCCAAACAATCAAATAAAGGCATAATGTCTCAAATCTGTACTATATTCTCACAGCTTTATGTAAAGGATGAGGTACAGTCAGTCGGTTGATAATAAACCCTGACATTGTGATCAGGACCTGACGTGATGTGACGTGATGTGAAGCAGAGCATCTTGTATGACAGTAAAGGGGTTTATTTTGCCATAACAACCAACATCATCCTGCTTACTTGCAGACCTTTCACAAAGAAAACCTGTTTACTATCATTATTAGAAGCCAAGAATGAAGCGTATAGTGCTAGTTTTGGTAGGTCTGTGAATCTTAACAATGGTGACATATTTCAGGTTGTAATGCATCATGGGAGTCATGAGCTTTATACTACAATTGCTTCCAGCATGCATTGGAGCACAAAGCAGGTCACCGTCATTGAGATTTATATGCAGAATCATGAAGTCAGTGTGACTGAATCATAGACATTTTTTTTTACTTTACTGTTAAATATAAATGGCTCTTATGATTTAAGTTCTGAATTGTTATTTGCCTATAATGAACTTTATACATGTTTTTGTCTCTGTCGTCTGAGGGCCTGTACTTTCCATTCTGATAACGGATGAGACAAACTGTCTGTGCTTTGATTAAACTCCTCGCACCATTTTCAAGGATGCATTGTTGAATAAAAGCCTCTGTTTATGTAATATTAAATGAGAATCAACTGAGATATACCCTTGAGTGTGTGTCACTTATTTGGTTCTCCCGGCGCCGTAAAAAGAAAGGGATTGCTGCAGGTCGACTTGGTTGTGGAAGACTGTTTATGTGCACAAAATATCTAACAGTTTTGGGGGCTCGTCCGTTGGAGAAAACAATCCGGCGGCACGACACAAAAAGGCATCCGACACAGGTGAGTGTTTTCTTAAGTGAATTCTACTTGCTGAGACCTGTGGGCGGATGGCCATCCAGGCTTTAGTTAACCTTTGAAAGGGCCCCACTTTAAATGCAGTGGATCGCCTGCTAACGCAGAGCCTGAGGTAAATTCAGTTAGCCTTGAAAGGGCCCCACTTTAGACGCAGTGGATCGCCTGCTAACGCAGAATACGTGAAGATTTAGTTGGCTTTAACAAGGGTCCTATTCTGAGCAATAGTAAACCTGTCAACGGAGATCTGATATCCTACACACTTCGATTGCAGCAATCTCGTTTCCATTTGCTTGTATATATTTGCTGTATTGTGGTTGATGAAGGTTGAATGATATTGAAATAATTGACTTTTGTGTCCTCTGTGAAAAGTCTTCAAAATTTTACATGTACTTTTTAGACACTCCCTAGGGTAATACCGAGGACAAATCCTTATGATTTTCAATGCCTAACAAAAAAATAACACAAAAATACAAAAAGAAAGCATCATATAAATATAATCTGATAGAAAATTCGCACAATAAATCTGAATTAGATGTATTTCATAAATATTTTCCATATAGACCTATTTTTTTGCATTCTTGGTAGAGGCTAAACCATACCGAGAATACTGCTGGACGAATGACAGCGAAATCAAAGAGAGTCAAATCTCTGTGCTGAAACCAAATATTATTCTGTCAAAGTTTTCTCTTAAGATATCTTGTGTAAGCTACGATAGTACTTATCAACTCCGACATATTACCGTAATTGAAATTCGTGTGGGGGACTATATAGTGTGGACCAATCACCGCGTTTTAACACCGTGTATGAAAATATATTCCAATCTGAAAACAGTAAGAAAATACAATGGGACAGAGTATTCCGCGACCGATGCAGAGTGCAACAAGCGCACATGTTCGTTAGAGCAGCAAACGCGCTTAATGTTTATCCAGTTGACATCAATACTATTAATTCAATATGCGCTGCATTGCCGTCAACAACAAACCCAATAAAATTTATGCAGACACTACGCGGCCAAACAAGATACGCACAGCTCATGGGTCCGGAGTTCCGGACAATTATGATAAGAGTTTTAGGCGACGAGGTTACAGAAGACAATCTGTTGACAGAGATACCCTCGCTGAAATTTGATAATGATAAAATTACAGGCAGGGGAACTTCTGAGTCCCCGCATGTTAATTTTTGGGCTGATAACGAGAACTTGAGTGGTTTTTAAGACGAAATGAAGAAGTTCTTAGAAAATAAATGTATTGCTAAACAAGATCTGTCATACGCTGCGAACACCAAACAAGAGCCCACAGAAACTGCAGCCAAATTCATAAGTCGTTTTATTCGTGCATGGACAGATGAATCTAAACTACCAATAGCGAATACACATGGCGTTCTTTTTATTAATACATGTCTGAACAACATGCATGCAGACCAAGCGCAATTGATTCGTGTGACAACTCCTAATTTACTTACAGGAACAGTCGAAGTACTTCTGTAAACGTATCAGGGATTTAGAATCCGCCGGTGGCTTTGTAGCAGGACCTGTTGTTAAAACTGAACCCGCAATGGCGAGTGCGGTTTCCCAGCAGGTCTCATGGCAAAAACACAGAAAGTCCTTTTTTGGAGAGAAATCTAAATCACAAAACAATCCAAAACGTATAGGCGCGTGTAGATATTGTAATAGGGAGGGGCACTGGGAAAGAGAATGCAGGAAAAAGCAGTACGACATCAATAATCAATCAAATCGGACGCAATTTTTCACACGGGCACGGCCACAAATGGTGTCACAACAGCCCCAATTTTTGGGATCGCGATATGCCCAACCTACTCTACAGCCACAGGGTATGCCACAGCCATATCCACAATCGGCTTCACAGCCACAGTTTATGACACAAATGTATGCACAACCGGGATCACAGCCGCAGCCACAAGCCCAGTCACAGACACAAGTGTATCAAACACAATGGACTCCAAACTAGGGATGCCTACAGAGTGAACAGACCCCTGATGAATCTATGATTAGTCTGTCTTTTAAAAATAATGAATGCACACTGCCTAATATTGAATTGTTGGTTGATGGTGAAATTGTTTCCTTTTTAATTGACACAGGTGCAACTTACTCTTCTATTTCTGGCCAACAGTATTCTGGGCCAGTTTCTGCCAAGACTACTCGCTCTGTGGGAATTGATGGGGTCCCAATTGTGTGTCCTATTACACACCCTTTGCCTGTGAAACCTACAACAAAACCTGATTTGAACCTTTTGCATTGCTTCACGATCATACCAAATTCCCCTTTAAATTTATTGGGTAGAGATTTAATGCACAAACTTGGAATGGAAATTGTTTTCACTGATTCTAATGTCTCTCTCTTTTTCCCCTCTGCTCTCTTGTTATCTACGGAGACGCAGCCACAGCCACGGGACTTCTTACCCGCAGAACAGCTAGAACAGACTGAGAGGCCTGATAACTCCCCTGATCTGTCAAGAGTAAACCCCGCACTGTGGGCGGTACATAAAGATGAAGCTGGGCTGATCAATGTGAACCATACACAGCACTGCTTAAGACAAACAGACCAGTATATGTGAAGCTGTACCCCCTCTCAAAAGAAAAAGAGGAGGGTATTGATAGCGTAATACAAAATCTTTTGGATCAAGGCATTTTAATAAAAACACACTCGCCTTACAACACACCCATTAACCCTGTACAGAAAGCTGATAAAACCAGCTGGCGTCTAACACAAGATTTGAGAAAAATCAATGAACTTGTGAATCCATTGTCACCTATTGTACCAGATGTTTCCAATGTTATGAATTCCATTCCAGTACAACATTCATTTTTTACTGTTGTTGATCTCTGTTCTGCCTATTTCAGTGTTCCTGTCGACGAGAGGTCGCAGTAGCTATTTGCATTCACCTATAGAGGCACACAACTCACGTGGACACGCCTAGTTCAGGGGTACGTCGACTCAGCGGCTGTGTTCTCTGCTGTAGTGCACACAACACTCAAGGACATTGTACTCCCACCTGATACATGCCTTCTCCAGTATGCAGATGATTTGCTCATCACTGGCTCCTCCCACAAAGACTGTGAGAATGCCTCAATCATTGTCTGCAATGTTTTGGCTAGTGCTGGCTTCAAAGCTTCACGTCAAAAGTTACAATGGGTCCAAACCAAGGTCAACTATCTGGGTCACGTGCTGTCGAAAGGGGAGAAGCGCCTTTCTGCAGAAAGAGTTCATCTCATTCGCTCCTTCCCTGAACCAAACACTGTAAAGCAGATGCAAAGTTTTCTTGGACTGGTTAACTACTGCCGCTCATGGATACCAGAATGCGCAGCACGTGACAAGGTGTTACGTGAATCAACAAAGGGCTGCACCTCACCAAAAGACACGATCAAATGGACTTTTGAAATGTGCCAAAGATACAATGAACTAAAAAACCTGATCATGAAGGCTCCTGCTCTGGGCCTACCAGACTACAACAAGCCTTTTCAGCTATATGTGCACGAGGCAGGGGGCACGGCTGCGGGGATTCTTGCCCAGGAACATGGCGGCCATTATCGTCCAGTGGCATACCTGTCCAAAACTTTAGATCCTGTAGCACAAGGTATGCCTTCTTGTTTAAGAGCTGTTGCTGCTGCTGCTGCTTCCTTGCTCGTACAGGACGCTGAGAGGATTGTGTTATCACATCCTCTGATACTTCACACCACACATCAGGTAGGAGCAATTTTACACAACCTTAACACCCAGCAAATGACAGCTCAGAGGAGATCAGGCTACGAAACCACATTGTTAACAACCGATAACTTGAGTATTAAACCAACCTCTGTAATGAATTCAGCTGTGATTGCATTACGCGATCTTATAGACTCTATTGACCGAACGAAGCCAGTAGAACATGATTGTTTGGAAGCAATTCAAAATGATACTGCATGTAGGCCCGATCTTTTAGATACGGCCCTAGAGGAGGGGGATGAGCTATTTGTGAATGGGTCATGTTCAAAACCATTTGATGGTGTATATCTATGTGGCTACTCTGTAGTAAGATTACAAAATGAAATTGTCGAAGCGTACGCACTTCCATACAGTTCAGCACAAGTAGCCGAACTAGTAGCTGTGATTCGAGCATGTCAAAAAAAAAAATGTAACCATATATACAGATTCAAAATACGTGCATGGAATTACCCACGATTTTGCGCAAACATGGAAACAAAGAAATTTCAAAACTGCCGATGGTAAACAAATCTCACATTCAAATTTAGTTGCAGAACTCATTGAAGCAACACAGATGCCTAAACAACTAGCTGTTGTAAAAGTGGCTGGACACGTAAGTGGTGATGAAAAAACTGCCGTAGGAAACCGCTTTGCGGATGAAGTGGCCAAAGATGCTGCAGCAAAAGGTATTCAAAGTCCATACGTATCATGCAATACACAAATGTCTTACATGATGTCGCACATCACTAATCTTGCTGACATAGACATAAAGTTCTTACAGAGCCAACCGAGTACGGGTGATGTGGAACACTGGGCTGCAAACGAATGTAAACCGGGTAAAGATGGTATCATACGAGATAGACAAAACAGAATTGCGTTGCCAAAACTTGCTCTAATGCCATTGATACGACACTATCACGGAATTTCACATGTGAGTAAAAACAAGGTTATTGAAACTATCAATAAACTGTACTGTATAGCAAAAGTAAGAAACAGCGTTGGACTAATACTCGATTCGTGCTTAACATGTGTAAAAACAAATCCACACCGTGCGATCAAACATGATGCGTTACCAGCTCCGGATGCACCGTTTCAGCATGTCCAAATAGATTTCACGCATATGCCAGCCGTGGGAAATCTTAAATTAATGCTTGTGATAACTGATCGATTTTCAAAGTGGCCAGAAGCATTTCCTTGCGCTAAAGAAAATGCCCAAACTGTTGTAAAAATGTTGGCAAAGGAGATCATTCCTCGATTCGGTATACCAACAGTAATAGAAAGCGATAATGGCACTCCTTTCGCATCACGAGTAACACAGCAGTTAGCTAAAATGTTATCTATCGATTGGCATTTTCATATACCCTATCATCCACAGTCATCTGCGGCGGTGGAGAGGACAAATCAAACTTTAAAAGATCGGATAACAAAAGCGTGTCTGGAATCAGGCCGGAATTGGGTAGCGGTGCTGCCCGCAGTGTTATCTGAAATAAGAATGACTCCTTCCTCAACCACTAAGCTGTCACCATTTGAAATATTGATGGGTAGGCCTTTCTTGACCCCCTGGGTCAGAGGCCGCGCATGCGTTCCCCCCACAGGTGACATGGAGGTCGTCGTGGCAGATTACGTGGCTGCCTTGGTTGACAAATTAAATTCTATTAATGGAGATGTGTCACTAACTATTCCTGTTCCCACAGATAAACCAACACATAACTTTGTGCCAAATCAGCAGGTCCTGATACGTAGCCTGAAACCAGTGAAAGTTGGAGAGCCAAAGTATCTGGGTCCTGCCACTGTCATTGCCGTGACACGGACGGGTGTTCTAACGGACCTCAAACCCCAGTGGATTCATGCCAGTAGAGTGAAAGCTGCTCCAACTCTCCAGATAACTTCAGGCTCTGAGAATGAGGCCTGAGTCGCTGTTCTCTGTGCTGCTGATCGCATTCACGCTGATCAGCACAACAACTAGATGATACAACATCACACATTTACACATCCATACATTATCCAATCAAAAATATGAATGTCATACTGAAACATCAATATATGCCTGATTTTGGTAACTCATTGATTATTAATCATTCACTTTGATCGTGAAAATAAGTCATTTATAACGATTTTCAGTATATTGGTTCTATGAATAATTTGACTATTACCTTGCTTGCTTATATGTTGGGAATCTTACTCCGGAAAAAGATGCATATGCTGGAATTGATATGTATGATGATAATATACTGATTACTTATGTAATGTTAGAATAGGCTAAGCTAGATCTTTTACCACCCCCTGTCAGTCAGAGGCAAAGAAAGAAATTAAAGAAATGAAAAAGAGAAAATGGGCTGGGGGTGGAGGTTTGGTCTAGGTGTGCCATTAAGAGTGTGAGAGAATGATTTTGTCTGTTTGGTAAAGTGTACTCGAGTTCGGGATAGATGATGTCAGGGGGACTGATTATTATCTTACACTCTTTTGTAATGTTAACCATAATCATGAAGTTATAATCATAAGAGCGCTAAATCATAAATGATTCAAAGTGGCCATTGTTAAATATAAATGGCTCTTATGATTTAAGTTCTGAATTGTTATTTGCCTATAATGAACTTTATACATGTTTTTGTCTCTGTCGTCTGAGGGCCTGTACTTTCCATTCTGATAACGGATGAGACAAACTGTCTGTGTTTTGCTTAAACTCCTCGCACCATTTCTCAAGGATGCATTGTTGAATAAAAGCCTCTGTTTATGTAATATTAAATGAGAATCAACTGAGATATACCCTTGAGTGTGTGTCACTTTTTTGGTTCTCCCGGCGCTGTAAAAAGAAAGGGATTGCTGCAGGTCGACTTGGTTGTGGAAGACTGTTTATGTGCACAAAATATCTAACAATGGTACAACAAATGCAATACTATCTGAATAACTCTGTTTATGACATCGTTAGCAAAATAAGTGTTTTAAAAACACTATTAGAAAGCGCACAAACAAACATCCATATCCAAAAGTGTCAAGCTTGTCAACTAAAGGAAACACTGATCACCATAATGGTGACTGAATATTTTGAATAACCTGTTCATTCTCAAACAGAACTGTAGAAAAATGACAGAAATAATGAGGAGGCTGGAAGTCAGTTCTTTAGTGATTCTGCTGATTATCATCAAGTGTCTTTAATAATCCATCAATCATCACTCAATGAATCACTTAAGTATCTCATTAACTCGTTACACTGCTTCAGTGTTACTTTAACACCCTAATGGTAGATCCCAAATAAACACAGACTGGTGTTCATTTAACACCGGGGATTTTGCTGTGAAGTAAACTTGTTGGTATAATGATAGTTTAGTAGTTCAGTACTTTTAGAACGTGTTCAGTCAATGAAAGTAGAAGTTTGACGTTTACTCCTAGTAAACAATTAGTTAATACTGCAAGTGTACTGGTAGTTTACTAGTTCATTACTAGTTACTTGTAGTACATTTGTAAGTGCACTTCAAGGTGTATTCTTAGTAAACTACTAGTTGATGTATGCTTGTACTTTTATGAACATACTAGTTAGATATTACTTTTACATTTACGCATTTGGCAGACGCTTTTATCCAAAGCGACTTACATTACATTGTACTATACATTTGTACATTTTATATAGTAAGCAAGTGGGGGTTAGGTGTCTTGCTCAAGGGCACCTCAGCCGTTACCCACCAGCCCTGAGAATCAAACCAGCAACCTTCTGGTTATGAGTCCAACTCTCTAACCACTGGACCACAACTGCCCCTTACACAACTTTTGCACTTGAAATACTTGTAATATACCTTAAAATAAATAGATTTTAAAAGCAAACTAAACCAACAAAATAAGCAAATTCAATTATCTTCAATGCAAATGTATTTCTATAGCACGATTTACATCTTTAACAACTTTGCTAATATTAATACAATATGTAGTGACAGAAGTATAAAACAGGAAATTATGAAATAGACATAATAAATAGAAAACTTGAATAAGTTAAACAATAAGTTAAATACAAAAAGCAATAACCAAAGAGAGTCAAAACATTCATTTGTGGTCACATGTACTAACCGTACAATATATTTGTTACAGGCATATTTATTTTTTGCATATAGCGGATAGAGGTCGACCGATATAGGTTTTTCTCTGGCCGATGCCGATTTTTTGGACTGATATGATTATTTTTTTACCCTTTATCTCATAAAATCTAACAGGTAAGTAATAAAAATGTAACACTCCCATTCTGTCCCTGTTTTCAGTTTTGTTTCTGGACTCCATTTCCCAGCATTCACTGCACCTTCACCCGGCCATTTTGATTTTACTCTCACCTGTGACTTATCTGTGTGTAATAAAATTAGCAGCGCCTCAGACTCCCACAAGCTTTTCAAAACATTTAAAACTCTCCTCTGTCCCCCTCCACCACTAACTCCCTAACGGCTAATGACTTTGCCAGCTACTTCACAGACAAAACTAGGTCTATCAGCAGACAATTTTCAGCTCCACCCATCAATGATCTCACATCGCACATACACACAGCAGACCATCTTCTCTCCTCTTTCTCTCCTCTTAAAGAGGATGATGTCTCTAAACTTCTGCTCTCTACTCACCCAACCACCTGCCCGTTAGACCCCATCCCCTCACATCTACTACAAGCCATCTCACCCACACTCCTACCATCACTCACTCATATCATTAACACATCTCTTAATACAGGAATTTTCCCCACTGCATTCAAGCAGGCCCGGGTAACCCCGCTGCTTAAGAAACCCACACATGACACTTCCCTACTGGAGAATTATAGACCCATTTCTCTCCTTCCGTTCATAGCTAAAGCACTTGAACGGGTTGTTTTCAATCAGGTGACTACCTTCCTCACCCGAAACAACAGGCTGGACACCAACCAGTCAGGCTTTAAGAGCGGTCACTCAACCGAAACTGCCCTACTAACAGTTACAGAAGCCCTAAGGAGGGCAAGAGCTGAGTCCAAATCATCTGTTCTCATTCTCTTAGACCTTTCTGCAGCCTTCGACACGGTTAACCATCACATTCTTCTGTCTACCCTATCGTCACTGGGCATCACTGGAACTTCACTCTCCTGGTTTAAATCCTACCTCGCAGATAGGTCCTTCAAGGTAGCTTGGGGAGGTGAAGTGTCCAAATCACACCAACTAGTCACCGGGGTCCCACAAGGATCGGTTCTTGGACCTCTGCTCCTCACCATATACACCACATCACTGGGTTCCATCATACAAGCACATGGATTCTCCTACCATTGTTATGCTGATGACACTCAACTTCACCTCTCATTTCATCCAGACGATTCCACGCTAGCCAGACGAGTCTCCGACTGCCTGGCTGACATCTCTTCTTGGATGAAAGATCATCACCTGCAACTCAACCTGGCCAAGACTGAGCTTCTCGTCATTCCTGCCACCCCGTCAGAACAGCCCCAGCTTACCATCCAACTTGGTCCATCTAAGATAACCCCATCGACTTCAGTCAGGAATCTTGGGGTAATCATGGATGATCAGCTGACTTTTAAGGATCACGTTACTAAAACAACTCGGTCATGCAGGTTTGCATTGTACAACATTAGAAAGATCAGACCGTTCTTAACAGAACATGCAACACAGCTTCTCGTCCAGGCACTTGTCATTTCTAGACTGGATTATTGTAATGCTCTTCTGGCCGGTCTCCCAGCCTGTGCCTTCAAACCTCTGCAAATGATCCAGAATGCTGCTGCACGCCTGGTCTTCAATGAGCCCAAGAGAGCACATGTCACACCTCTGCTCATCTCTCTACACTGGCTCCCAGTAGCGGCACGCATTAAGTTCAAGGCACTGGTGCTTGCTTACAGAACAGCCACTAACACAGCACCCATCTACCTCAACTCTCTCTTACAGACCTACATCCCCTCCAGAAGTCTGCGGTCTGAAAACGAGCGGCGCCTCATTGTTCCTTCACAGAGAGGCATGAGATCCATCTCAAGGACATTTTCTTTCTCCGTTCCCGGCTGGTGGAATGATCTTCCTGTTTCCATCAGGACTGCTGGATCAATTTCACAATTCAAAAAACAGCTGAAGACCCACCTCTTCCATGAGCACTTAACTGTCTCATAAAAAAAAAAAAAAAAAAAAAATACATTTTTCATTTTACCCCTATTTTTCCTTTTCTAATGTTCTCTATATACTTGCTTATACTATCTTGACGTTGTATTTGAAACCTTGTATTACTAGCACCTCTCGTGAATATTGCTTACTTAGACGAATCGCTTGCTGTTTTCCTCAATTGTAAGTCGCTTTGGATAAAAGCGTCTGCCAAATGAATAAATGTAAATGTAAATGTAAATGTGTACCTGTTTTGTGTTTGCCATGTATTCGTATGTGTATTTAAGTTCCATTTGAGTTCTGTTCGGGGTCTGGTCTAGTTGTTATTTTCCAGTTGTTATTTTCTCGTTGTTATGGCTGAGTTTTTCTATACTTACCTGAAGACCTGATTGTTTGAAGATTTACCTGTTTACCTGAATATGGAATATTTACCTGAAGACTTGATTGTTTGAAGATTTACCTGTTTACCTGAATATTAAATATTTACCTGAAGACCTGATTGTTTGAATCACTTTTCTGTTTTACCTGTTTTGTGTTTGTGGCAATTAATCTACCATCCATCATCCCTTGTGGCATCCTCACCTGCCTGTGCACTCACCAGTCCCGTTACAGAAGACCCGACCGGCAACCATGACCACGCCACAAAGGATTGCAGGCACTACCACCATGCCTCCGGAGATCACCCTGCTATCGGTATGGCAAGATGGCGGGGCTCTGGAGAGTTATGCGGGGGAGTACTTTGAGGCATGTGAGCGGGTACCGTGGGACGACAGCATCCTCAATCACACATTTCTGATCGGCTTGGATGACGATCGACTAGCCACCCTTTTGCTCCCTTACGTGGGGAAGTTCCGGCTGGAGGATTTTATGAATCTGGTCCTCCAAGTTACGGGTTCTTCCTTCCGCGTTGGGGAGGCTGATGGGAGAGCGAGGGTTGGTCATCCAAGTCCGATCAGGTGCGGAGGGGTCGTCTCCACTCACCCAAGCTCCGCGTCTCAGTCCCCCGCAAAAACTGAATGCCGTAGGAGACGACGTTCGTGCCCGGCTGTCCAGGCCTACGAGCCAGTGCCACGAAGCTCACCCGAGCCAGCGCCACGAAGCTCACCCGAGCCAGCGCCACGAAGCTCACCTGAGCCAGCGCCCACAGCTCCCAAGTCTCCAGCGCCTGCCTCAGATCCTCCGGACCCCGAGCCGCTTCCAGAGGGGCCGCCTCCGGCTTACGAGCCTCACAAGCCTCCGGACCCCGAGCTGCCTCCAGAGTGGCCGCCTCCGGCTTACAAGCCTCCCAAGCCTCCGGACCCCGAGCTGCCTCCAGAGTGGCCGCCTCAGGCTTACGAGCCTCCCAAGCCTCCGGACCCCGAGCCGCCTCCAGAGTGGCCGCCTCAGGCTTACGAGCCTCCCAAGCCTCCGGACCCCGAGCCACTTCCAGAGTGGCCGCCTCCAGACCCCGAGCCCCCCAAGCCTGTTTGCCCGGAATTATCTGTTTGCCCGGAACTACCTGTCTGCCCTGAACTGCCTGTTTGCCCAGAGACACCTGTCTGTCCTGAATTCTCTGTTTGCCCTGAATTCTCTGTTTGCCCAGAGTTACCTGTCTGCACTGAAATGCCTGTTAGCCCGGAGCTACCTGTCTGCCTTGAATTATCTGTTTGCCCAGAGTTCCCTGTCTGCACTGAAATGCCTGTTAGCCTGGAGCTACCTGTCTGCCCTGAATTATCTGTTTGCCCAGAACTACCTGTCTGCCCTGAATTATCTGTTTGCCCAGAACTATCTGTCTGCCCTGAATTATCTGTTTGCCCAGAGTTACCTGTCTGCACTGAAATGCCTGTTAGCCCAGAATTACCTGTCTGCCCTGAATTACCTGTTTGCCCAGAACTACCTGTCTGCCCTGAATTATCTGTTTGCCCAGAACTACCTGTCGGCCCTGAATTATCTGTCTGCCCTGGGTGATCTGTTTGCCCGGAGTCACCTGTCTGCCCTGAATTATCTGTCTGCCCAGAGTTACCTGTCTGCACTGAAATGCCTGTTAGCCCAGAATTACCTGTCTGCCCTGAATTATCCGTTTTCCCAGAACTACCTGTCGGCCCTGAATTATCTGGTTGCCCAGAGTCACCTGTCTTCCCTGAATTATCTGTTTGCCCAGAACTATCTGTCTGCCCTGAATCATCTGTTTGCCCAGAATTACCTGCCTGCCCTGAATTATCTGTTTGCCCAGAATTACCTGCCTGCCCTGAATTACTTGTCTGCCCTGAACAGCCAGTTTTCCCAGAGCCTGAGCCCGTAGAGCCCGATCCCGAGCCAGTGCCCGTAGAGCCCGTTACCTCAGAGCCCATTACAGCGTATCCAGGACCCGCCTCAGTTGGACCATTTACGGCGCGAGGCCGCGCCTATGTAAAGGGGGGGTACTGTAACACTCCCGTTCTGTCCCTGTTTTTAGTTTTGTTTCTGGACTCCATTTCCCAGCATTCACTGCACCTTCACCCGGCCATTTTGATTTTACTCTCACCTGTGTCTCATCTGTGTGTGCACCTGTTTTGTGTTTGCCATGTGTTCGTATGTGTATTTAAGTTCCATTTGAGTTCTGTTCGGTGTCGGGTCTAGTTGTTATTTTCCAGTTGTTAGTTTCTCGTTGTTATGGCTGAGCTTTTCTATACTTACCTGAAGACCTGATTGTTTGAAGATTTACCTGTTTACCTGAATATGGAATATTTACCTGAAGACCTGATTGTTTGAAGATTTACCTGTTTACCTGAATATGGAATACTTACCTGAAGACCTGATTGTTTGAAGATTTACCTGTTTACCTGAATATGAAATATTTACCTGAAGACCTGATTGTTTGAAGATTTACCTGTTTACCTGAATATGAAATATTTACCTGAAGACCTGATTGTTTGAAGATTTACCTGTTTACCTGAATATGGAATACTTACCTGAAGACCTGATTGTTTGAAGATTTACCTGTTTACCTGAATATGGAATATTTACCTGAAGACTTGATTGTTTAAAGATTTACCTGTTTACCTGAATATGAAATATTTACCTGAAGACCTGATTGTTTGAAGATTTACCTGTTTACCTGAATATGGAATATTTACCTGAAGACTTGATTGTTTGAAGATTTACCTGTTTACCTGAATATTAAATATTTACCTGAAGACCTGATTGTTTGAATCACTTTTCTGTTTCACCTGTTTTGTGTTTGTGGCAATAAATCTACCATCCATCATCCATTGTGGCGTCCTCACCTGCCTGTGCACTCACCAGTCCCGTGACAAAAAAGTGATACAGAAAATGGCTTAAATTAAACAACACAAGCCTCCAATCAGTGCACTTGTATAATTTAGATAAAAACAATGTATCTTAAATATTAAAGACACAAAAACAGGTAATCAAAACTTTTTGAAGAAAAAAATTAAGTTTTAGTGCACAAAAACGTACATATAAAATAATATCATAAATAAAATAAACAAAAGAAGTGTTACACACAGTAGCAAATGTTTATTGCAGGGTACAAGCAATAAATAGTAATAGCAGTAGCCTAATTCCTAATAATACATTGCTCAAAACTTTTAAGCACCTTCTCAAACTGAAGCATGTGTTTTGTTTATGTTTGTTGTTGACAGACATTGCTATACATCAAATGGCCATCCTAATAACAAGGATAAAAGAGTTCACTCATATCACATCCTGCTGCTCATTACCGGTTAAATGGCCGTTTAAATGGAATGTGTTTTTCCATTCTAATGTACATTGTTGTTTTTTCTAACACATGCTAGACGGTAATATATGATCGTTGCGCGTCTTTTGCCGCGTCTCATGCATGACAAGCGTTCTAAGTGGCGCTCAAGTTAAAATCAGTTCAACACTCCTCGTGTCTCGTGTTTCTAACAGAAACGCATTCTGTGTGACTGTGAACGAGCCCAAGAGTGCAGTGGCCACAAGTGATGATTTCGTCACAAAAACATTTAAGTTAGCTAGAAGTTTCGTCTGAATTACACGTTTCTACTTTCACATCCAAATGACTTGTTGCACTTATAGCCAGGTCTGCATCAATTTAGTTACAATGTAATTTCGCGTTTGAAATGGTCTATTTTTTCCGTCATTGTTAGCTGAAGCTTTGTGAACACGGAATGGCTGCAGAGTGAGCTGCTCGGTCTCGCATGCAGTCTCAGACGGAGAGAAATTCTCCGATACAGAAACAGAATTGTTAACATCGGAGTTTATCTATATATCGCAGGCTACTATAATAATTTTGCTGCTTGGCTCGTTGCCAGGTTAGCATGCGGGCGATCATGCTGATGGAATTGTATATTTTTTTATCATGCCGGTGGAATTGTATATTTTTTTTAGCATGAGGCAGCATCACGTTTCACAGCAACACTTAGCTGCTCGCAGATGCGCCTGAATTTAAATCGGCCTAATTTGCAGCACAATTGGCCGATGCCGATTAATTTAAAAATGTCACAAATCGGTCGATCTATCGGCCAGGCCGATCAATCGGTCGACCTCTAATAGCGGAGCATATATCATATATGTGGAAGGTTTTCAAGGTCAATTAATGTCCTTTAAAATAATCACTTTTGGAAGCTTTCAAATGCAGTATGTGTTGAGACACTTGACTGTCTCTCTACTTCACAACCATAGTTCTTGAGAAATGAAAACAATATTACAATCATACTTACATTACAAATATCAGTAAGTACACATGTGATTTAATGAATCAAAAGCATCTTCTTTTTGTACAAATGACAGAGAAATAATTTATATATAGTGCATAACGTTATAAGAGACAACAATATATAGTGTTAAAAACCATACAACAAAATATAGAGTTTATTTATATAAAGAAGAATTCACAAAGCAGTGGGGTTTTTTTTGTCGTTCATCATTTGATAGGCATTACATTTCAGAATAAATAAAAGTTTGTTCTGATCTTGGAATCTGATTGGCCGAGCTGCATTTCTAAAGAACTGATATACAGTCTAGGAGTTTGTTTTTTGTTAATAGAAAGCAAGTTATCTGTAGTCACGGCAAGAGCGCATGCGTAAGTGTTCATTGTATATTATATGTTTCTGTTATATGACACTTAGGAGAAATATCTGCTAATAGTGAGAATTTTTTTACTTATAACTACTCTGCTCTTAGTATTATAGGCTTAACAAAAACCTAAGGACACAACAACCCCTGCAGCTCTCTCTAGTAACGTCTCTTTCTCTCACACCCCCCGCCAGCATGGGAGAGGTGGTGACACCGGTCTTCTCATCTCCAAAGACTGGAAGTTCTCCACTTATCCCTCCATAGTCAACACCAGTTCTTTAGAAATCCATGCCGTAATTATTACTTCTCCTCTAAAACTCCACATTGTAGTTATTTATCGCCCCCCAGGTCAACTGGGTGAAATTCTAGAAAAACTGGACATGCTGCTCTCGTCTTTCCCTGAGGACGACTCGCCGCTTCTTGTCTTTGGGGATTTCAACATCCACCTGGAGAAGTATTATGCTTCAAACTTCCACTCTCGTCTAAACCTCCTTCAATCTCCAAACTTCTTCTCTTAACCTACTACAAGCCATCTCACCCACACTCCTACCATTGCTCACTCATATCATTAACACTGGTCCCCACCACAGGTCCCCATAAATCAGGTAATCAACTCAATCTCATCGATGTACAGAGAACACCTTGGTTACACCTCTGCATGTCTCCGATCACTTTTTCATCACTTTTAATTTACTACTGCATGCTCTTAACCCACCAAACCCTCTGCCAGTTTCATTTAGGTGGAACATAAACTCCCTTTCTCCTGCCCATCTTTTATCTGTCGTAGAATTGTGTCTAGACACTATTTGTCCTCCTTTCTCCAGGCCAGCATGTGCTACTCTTTACATATATTCAAAACACAAGAAGCCACAAATAGTAAAATGAATGCACATTTACCTTAAACATCACATAACAATTTTTTTTTACAAACTTGAATAGCCTATTAGTTTACTTTCATTTTTTTTTCATTTTCACTTTCACTTACACGTTCATTACCAATGAACTACCAATAAAATTACTTTATTTACGGAATTTAAAGAAGGAATGTAATAAAGCATCTTACCATTTAAACAGTAAAAAAAGTCCCTTTAAACTTTTTTCTGCGCACTCTTTCTCCGTCCTCCTGATGCGCATGCTGGCTTTCAATGCAGAGAATGACAAGTTCCAAAAACTTGCTATATGCAGTGATTTTGTTTTGTTGTATTATTTTATATTTTTTTGTATCATGCAGCGCAAAGCAAATGCATTTACATACAAAGAGTTAATTCATATTTATATGCCAAAACATTCAGTAATCGACAAATGTTTGGAAAAGGTGAACACATTCATTTGCAAGTCATCTGAGGGTGCTTTGCGAAACTCGCTGCTTTTCTTTATGGGCTCACAGCACAGAAGACGCAAAGGAACACGATCCAGCACCGGTTCATAGCCAGACCTCGTGCTCATATGCGCCGGGGGTTTTGGTACCCAACCCTAAAAATATCCCATTTCTTTACATGATAAATAATGTGTGTGTCCGTCCGCTACACTGCCCATATAACCAAAATGACATGAGCCCATTGCATAACAACTCTGAGATTGGTAGTCGAATCAGGCTCCTGCTATCAAAGCATCGAATCGTCGACTATTCGTGGTCACCTCTTATACAAGTACAAGCCAAGTGTACCTAAGAATATCTCAATCAAAAGATTAAGAACCGTTAGGCCGATATATGGGTGGGTGTTTGGGATTCCAAAATGAAGACGTTACATGTGTTGTATTGTTATTGATATATATCTGTATTGTTTTTTTATTGTAACTAATAAAAAGTAGATCACAAAAAAATACAAGTATAGGCCAAATATACTTTTCTATAAAATATTTAAAGGTACTATGTGGAATTGTTTTTGCTGCATCTAGCGATGAGGTTGCGAATTGCAACCAACCGCTCACTCCACTCCTCCCGTTCGAAGAGCTAAAGAGGCCGTGAGAGAATTAAGATGCCGCCACGTTTTCGTTCTTTTTCAAAAAAGATAACATATTTACTAAATGCGCTTTGTAGAGCAGTTTGTCCGTTTAGGGGATACTGTAGAAACAACATGGAGAATTTTATGTAAGGGGACCTGCAGTGTATGTAGAAAAACATAACGCGTCATTATATAAGGTCTTTATACACCTCTGAAGACATAGTTACAGTGGCAAGAAAACGTATGTGAACCTTTTGTAATTTCATGGTTTTCTGAATAAATTTGCCATAAAATATTATCTGATCTCCATCTAATTCAAGGGTATTGACAAACATAATGTGTCTAAAAATAATAACACAAAAAAATCTGAGAACAACCAAAAAACCTCATAGTGCTTGTGGAAAACGTATGTGAACCATTGAGTTAATGACCTCAAAAAAGGTCATTGGAGTCAGGTTTTAGCACACCTGGAGTCTCGGTAAGATAATAAGTTTGGAGGTGTGGACTACAGCTACTTTGACTGATGAAAACCCCTCAAACTTTTGGAGTTTGATCTGCACAAGAAGAACACGCTTCGCCAAAAAGAGCTTTCAGAGGACCTACGATCAAGAATTGTTGATTTACGTGAAGCTGGAAAGGGTTACAAAGTTATTTCAAAAACTTTAGAAATTCACCTGTCTACAGTTAGGCAAACAATCTACAAATGGAGACACTTTGGGACTGTTGCTATTCTACCAAGAAGTGGGCGCCCAGTCAAAATGACACCAAGAGCACAACGAAGACTCATCAATGAGGTAAAGACCAAGTCACATTAACCTTTTGGTCTGATATATGTATAATTTGGGTATCTTCAAACAGACGACATCATTCGGCGTAATCCTTGTAGGTTCAATCATGTGACGTCATCTAACGTTACATTTCATGATTCAGCTGTAGTTCCGGAGCAAGTCCACAGCATAATGGCTTTTAGAAAAACAAAATCCGCTTTTTGGAGTGGCCAAGTCAGAGCCCAGACCTCAACCCAATAGAGATGGTATGGATTGACTAGAAGAGGGCCATACACATGAGATGTACAAAGAATATGACAGAGCTAAAGCAGTTCTGCCAGGAAGAATGGGCTAAAATTTGTGACGGGACGGGTGGCAGACAGGAGTGTTACCCACAATACTTTTTCTTGCCACTGTATGTATATTATATTGCATTTCTGTTAATAGAGCCGGGCGGCACAGTGGCTCGGTGGTTAGCACTGCTGCCTCACGGCAAGAAAGTCCCCGGTTTGAGCCCCGGCTGGGACAGGAGGCCTTTCTGTGTGGAGTTTGCATGTTCTCCCTGTGTCAGTGTGGGTGTACTCCGGGAAGTCCGGTTTCCTTCCACGGCCAAAAGACATGCAGGATAGGTTAATTGAGGAATCCAAATTGTCCCCCCCGACTCATGTATAGAAAAGACTTGTGTATAGTGTCGACTTGTGTGTATAGAGTGACTAGTTCTTGCCATTAATATAGCCTTAGATGCTGGAATGGCGTTTAGAATGAAACAATAAACAATAATAAACTGTCAATAGAGCCTCCAAAGAACTACAAACTGGACCTTTAAGAGTAAATTTAAGTATATTTCTGAGAAGTACATAGGAAGTAGACTGAAATTATACTTTCCTATTTTAAGTTTAAAAGAAGTATACTAATATCACACTTGAATATACTTCTTTATAAGAGATATCATCTGTAGCCAATCAGAATCAAGTATCCAGAACAACTTGTAATAAATGATAAATAAACTCCCAGTTCACGATGAACTGATGTGATTTCCACATGCTCTTACCTTTGCTCTGTGTTGAAGATGGCAAACATGTGCTTGCTTGACATGAAGCTTTTTTCCACGTCTCGCACTTTGAGGTTGTCCAACGGCAGCATGTACTTCTTCTCTTTCTCCTGTGTGATCCAAAAAACACACAAGTATTACAGGATAAAATCCAAATTTGAGCACTTTCTGTTTACAATTTACCTTCAATAGACATAAGTTTAACTTTAGGTGACATATCATTTTTTGGGCACAAACGACGTTGTTTGGCGTTGGAGATCACAAAAGATAATATTGAAGAGGTGTGTGAACTTTCAAGCATGATGTCAGACACTCTGGTCCCATCCCTGCTAATCATCTTGATGAGATGTATAGCAGGACATCATCACTAAACTGCTGGTTGTGGTGCCTGCAGATTGACATACTGTAGGTTTTAAACATGGCGCCTCATTTATAACCATTGCATGTACAAAAGTGGCATTTAAATTTCCCATGCACATATCAGTTTAAAAAAAATTTACTTTGAGGAAATAATACGGACACTTGCGTACAGTGTTTCCCACAAGATTTTGAGAGGAGCGTCAGGTACTACTAGAAGACAGCTATTTGGATGATATCCTAACCTTTTACAACAACTTGGACCAGCTCAAAGTCATCACATCAAATGTTGAGCAGATCCTGAAGCCATGGGTCTTCTCTGGCCAAAGTAGGAGGAGAGAGTCTGCTGGGAAAGAGGAGGCAATTCCAAAGACAGTGATCCTACCAAACCAGCTCAAAGATGAGGACAATAAAGCTCTGGACATTGGGTATACCTTAGAAGACGACAAGTCACATGTTATGATTAGAATAAACTTCTCAAAAAGGAAGAAAAAGATGAGACTTGACCAAGATTTTTGGCTGGAGCAAAATAGAATTCAGACACGAGACCCATTAACATGGCGAGAGTTTAGTGGTTACTCACTCTGATGGTAGTGAACATGCCTATGGTGCTGTCCAGTTAGACTAGTAGTGTAACACTCCTGTTCTGTCCCTGTTTGGTTTTTGTGTTTCTGGACCTTTAATTTTAGAAAACTCCATTTTCCAGAATCCCCTGCAACGCACCGCCACCATCTTTGATTGGACTCTGCACCTGGTTTTGATTTGTGTTGCACCTGTTTTGTGTTTGCTGTGTGTTATTTAAGTTCAGTTGCTTGCCCTGCTTTTCGTCCGGTCTTGTTGTAAGTTCACTCCGTGTGGTTAGTCTTTTGTTTAGTTTACCCGATTACCCTTATTGGATTGACTTACCTGAAAACCTGTTTTGGATTAACTTGCCTGTATTGGATTTACTTGCCTGAAAACCTGTGTTGGATTTACTTACCTGAGAACCCGTGTTGGATTTATTTACTGAGAACCCGTATTGGATTTACTCACCTGATAAGCCAGTTTTTGGAGTTATTCGCCTGCTTTTTTCCCTGCTATCAATAAACCATCATTATACTCTACCCTGTGGTGTGCTCTTCTGCCCTAAACCAGCCCTGTTTGTTACAAGCAGAGTCTAAAGCCAAACTGACCTCTCTGGGGTGGAGGGAAGTAGTCAAGGCAGAGTTGTGTCTTTGCCGCCCGTCTAAAAACATACTTCAATCAACACAGCCAAAGTCAAGTCAAGCAGTGGTATCATTTGGTTGGTAACCAGACAGTCCTTGATGCAATCCAATGAGAGAGCTATGGCTTCCAGACTTTCCTTGCAAACAAGATTGGAGAGATCCAAAGCAGTACACGACTTCAGGACTGGTGGTGGGTCCCTGGACCACTGAATATCACTGATATTATCACTCGAGGGGGCTGGTTCAAAAGACTTGGATGAAGATTCAGAATGGCGGGGGCCAAAGTTAATGAGTCTACTGGTCAACGAGTGGCCAATTTATCTGCTAAAGATGTAGCACTGGCTGTTCGAAAGAGCATTAGTAAGATGCAGAAGAAGTAATTTGTTGCTGCACTCACAAGAGCTCAAGTGAAGAAAATACCACCAGACAGAGAACAGCAAAGACCACCAGCTGGCACAGTTATTCAAAATCTGGTGAATGAAGAACGGTTCAGTAATCTAATTCATTTGGTCAAAACAGTTTCATGGGTCTGGAAATCAGCAAAGAAGTTTGCAGCACAAAAGTGAGAGGCAGTCCCATTAACAGGAGTTACTACTACAAACCGACTGTTAGTTTATAGAGAGCCAGAGTCTGGGCTGCTCATTTGCGGTAGAAAAATCCAGAGCTTCAGAGAGGATAAAGTTAGTTTCCCCCTCCTACCTTATAGCCGTGGGTTTCTACATTGTTAACCAGACCTGCTGGCCCATTCGAGTTCACAGCTATTAATCTGTTTGGACCCTATCAAGTCAAAGATGATGTGAAAAGTGGGTCACAATGAAGGTGTGAGGAGTTGTATTCTTCTGCATGGCCAGTAGGGCTATCCACACAGATTGGGTTAACACCATGTTTTTGATGGTGTACCAGAGGTCTACTGCAATTCGAGGGCATCCTAAGAAGATCTGGTCTGATCCAGACACCAACTTCATCGTTGCTAATTCTGTCCTGGAAGAACCATATAAGTTCTTGAATGGCCTGGACAGGTCTGCTGTGGAGGAAACAACAGCTCAAAATGGAACTGACTGGCAGAGGAAATTTCAACCAGCCAATTCGCCACATCGTAATCATGCAACGGAAGCTGCTGTTTGTGTTGTGAAGAAGGCATTCTAGAGTTTGGGGAAAGAGTCAGGCCAAAGTTATACTTTACAACTTTACAACTATACTTTACTTTACTATACAAATGTTCAGATTGGTGCCAATCTTGCCAATGAGTGGCCAATAGATGCCAGGGTTTGTGCAGTAAATCATGCCCATTTCGCAAACTACCCCTGTAAGAGACTCCAGGAAATGGTTTGTGAGAAGCAAATGGCATACCTTACAAATGAATGCTGCTGTTGGAGATATTGTTTGGCTGTGTGACCAGAATGCATTGAGGGGCCAGTTCAAGCTTGGAAGAGTTGTTAATGTTAACCCTGACTCTAGAGGTGTTCTGGGGGATGTGTATGTTAGGCTCGTTCTGAAGGGACGGGTGCCGTGGCTCCATATTCAATATATATATATCATTTTAAGTGGTTTTGATACTAATCAATTATTAATCAGCATTATCCTATTTGAAATAGATGATTTGAGTATGATTAAAATAAATCAATATTTTACTCTTTTATTTCTGATTATGATATTAACAATAAAACTCTAGAGTAGATATTACTAAAATAATTCACTGTTTAAGTCTTTGAATGTTTAGGCCTCTCTTTCTGCTAGGTCACCGTGGCTTTTAGAAGAGCCTCTTATCATGTTTAAAAACATCTGCTAGCACGCACTCTAGCCTTGAGGGGTTTTGTGTGTGTGTGTGTGTGTGTGTGTGTGTGTGTGTGTGTGTGTGTGTGTGTGTGATTGTTTTGTTTCCGAAGTTAGTTATTGGTGGCAAAAAGGCCATATTTAGGAGACCGGATGTAAAGAGATGCGTATATGTTGTACCTAAACTAGGGTTTCTGTGTCACACTTATAATCAGTGAAGATATGCTATGAACTTGACGTTGAAGCTAAATGTATGTATTGTCTAACCTATCATGAGATTTTATTTATCTAAGTAATGATATAGGTTAGATGGCTCTGTTAGTATAAATATTACTGCATTTTGATGTAACAGCAAGTCAGTCTGTGGAACTCCTTGAGTGCTGAAGCTGACTTCTGCTAGCAAAACTACAAAAATTCTTCTTCAGTAAATTTTCTTTTATTAATGACATTCCTGACTCTGTGTCTTCATTCATCACAACTGGTCTACGGGTCTTTACTGTAAAATCCCCTACAGTTCAGTTATGGCTTTAATTCATAGTCTACTGGGCAGGATTGTGACAGTATCTTGTCTTTGTGTTTACGTTCTGTGTGGAGACACACGGCTCTGGTGCTTCCGCCTTTTGCCGTGTGTTTTCATGTCGCACGTCCTAGCCCCACCCCCTCGTTCTCCCGTAACCATTCCATCAGTGTTATCATGCCTTGCACCTGTCTGTTGTAATTATCCCTCATTTGTTTCCCCTATTTAAAAGCGCTCGTGTTCATTGTCTTGTGCTGGTTCATTTTGAAGTTCTCGTTGTAAGTGTTTGTTGAATATTATGTATTTCTGTTGTATCATACTTAAAAGAAATATCTGCTAGTTGTGAGAATTGTTTTATTTTCTAATTATTTTCCTTATAATTCTATGCTGCTCTGGAGTGTTGTTTACTGCTAGTTGAATTTAGGCCCCGTTTACACGTACATGGTTATTTTGAAAAACTGAGACATTTCCCTTCGTTTGTGCCCTTTGTTTACACGCAAACGGAGAATTCACCTCTGAAATCGATTCTTTCTAAAAACTCCAGCCAGAGTGGAGATTTAGAAAATCTTCGTTTGCACGTTTGTATGTAAACTGAGACAAACGGGTGTTTAGGCAGCCAACGTCACAATATGCGACACTCTCTCACAAGAAGGCGGCGGAGCAATCCTGCCAACCTTCGCACTATCTATACCACTTCTACACTTCTCTCTCTCTCGTGCGCATGCGTGAGCATCTGTTGAGCGAGCGAGTGGGTGAATGGAGTGTGGTGTGTTGATTTTTTTCTTTCTTTTTGTGCTTGTTTTTTCTTTTCCTTTTTTTGTATTGTGGTTAGTGTTTTATTTTGGCGTCTGTCGATCAGTTTCTGACGGCATGGCTGCCGCAGGCGTTAGGAACTTGGATTTCCTTACACGCCGTCATGGTGTTAAAATAGCATTGAAGTTCTCGTTGGTCCAAGTCTTGTCGCTGTGTATCTGTTCCAATATAGTTCTAATCCCTGTTTTTGTGTAATTTATTGTGTAAGTGGTTAAATATCTTTAACCAATTAACACCTGGTTGATTGACTGAATGAACACTGCACTGGATTTCAAAATAACAGGAAAAGTGTGGTCAATGAGTGAAAACCAGTTGGATTCTTCTTGTAGAGGACTGTCTTTTCAAGTGTGAGAGTTCTGCATATTGAACGTAATGCATATCTGCTCTGAAGTAAATGAAGAAAGAAGACAGTAGAGTACATCTTAATGTTAAGGAGAAGCGCGTAGTCTGTAGTCACGGCAACAGCGCATGTGTAAGTGTTTGTTGAATATTATGTATTTCTGTTGTATCATACTTAAAAGAAATATCTGCTAGTTGTGAGAATTGTTTTATTTTCTAATTATTTTCCTTATAATTCTATGCTGCTCTGGAGTGTTGTTTACTGCTAGTTGAATTTAGGCCCCGTTTACACGTACATGGTTATTTTGAAAAACGGAGACATTTCCCTTCGTTTGTGCCCTTTGTTTACACGCAAACGGAGAATTCACCTCTGAAACCGATTCTTTCTAAAAACTCCAGCCAGAGTGGAGATTTAGAAAATCTTCGTTTGCACGTTTGTATGTAAACTGAGACAAACGGGTGTTTAGGCAGCCAACGTCACAATATGCGCCAGAGCTCACACCTACGTCAAAAGTGCGACCTATGTTTACATGTGATCATGGAATCATTCAGAGTAGCAGTCACATTTATGTTGGTGCAAACTCTTTTGGTATGTTTGCATTTGCAAATACAGCTGCTCCATTATGTCGAGGAGCAGAGACGAATGAGTGCTCGGGATTCTGATTGACTTACGTGGGCTTGAGCTTCTAGTTACACCGCCACCTACAGGTTTGGCATGCTCTTGACGGAATATATACACGGTACGTGTAAATTAACACTGTTCTGAAAACTGACATGTGTGCACAATGTTATTTTTGAAACCGGAGAGGTTGAAATGTCCGTTTATGAAAATAGCCGCTCACGTGTAAACGTAGTCTTAGATTACAGAAAAGTTGTTTAACCATTTGATAAATTAGCACTTAAGTCCAGAACAGTTGTGCATTAGTTTCGATTTGAGCCATTGTGTGCTTTAGGCTTTGTCTTGCTAATTTGAAACACACAGGCAGCGGTTCCCACTCATTATGTGATAAGCCACGTATTTAGTATCGATAGTTGTGTGGAAGTGTTCAGCCTTCCACCGAGCAACAACACCAGCAAACGCATAGTAGTATCTTTACTATTTTACTCTCCATTCTTTTCACATTTTCTATCCTCGCTAAGCATGTGTTTCCAAACCGTTCCTGTGGTCTCTCGCCCATGACACTCTCTCACAAGAAGGCAGCGGAGCAATCCTGCCAACCTTCGCACTATCTATACCACTTCTACACTTCTCTCTCTCTCGTGCGCATGCGTGAGCATCTGTTGAGCGAGCGAGTGGGTGAATGGAGTGTGGTGTGTTGATTTTTTTTCTTTCTTTTTGTGCTTGTTTTTTCTTTTCCTTTTTTTGTATTGTGGTTAGTGTTTTATTTTGGCGTCTGTCGATCAGTTTCTGACGGCATGGCTGCCGCAGGCGTTAGGAACTTGGATTTCCTTACACGCCGTCATGGTGTTAAAATAGCATTGAATGCTAATATTGAAGAATGTAGTTCAGCTAGCTGTTTAGCGTGTTGTCGGCATCACGTATGAATAATGCGGTTGTTATTTTTTTAAAAACTGTTGAATTAGCTAACACTCTGGTGGAAAGTGGTGTAGTTATTGACGATGTGTTTACCTCAGTGCTTCCTCTGTCTACCGCGTCCAAAAAAGTTCTCTCATCTAATGTTCCGCCTTTTATTAAAGATGATGTACTTGCACAAGCTCTTTCACGACATGGGAAATTAGTGTCCCCGATAAAGATGATCCAAATTAGGTGTAAATTTCCCTTGTTAAAACATGTGGTCTCTTTTAGACGTTTTGCGTTTATGATTCTATAAGATAATAAAGAAGATTTGGATCTTGTTTTGAATTTCCATCATGAAAATCATAACTATGCAATTTTCGTTACAACTAATAACATGAAATGCCTTAATTGTGGCGAAGTAGGACATTTAGTGAGGACGTGTCCAAAAAAGGAGAAAATCTAAAAATGGAAAAGTCACTGTTGACAAACAAAGTGGGAGTGATGAGGGAGTGCAAATTGTTTGAAATGAGGCAGCTTCAAATTTAAAACAAACTAATGTTAATGGTACTAAGATCTAGTGAAAAAACTAGTTTAGTAGATGAGTCTAAAGAAATTGAAGTAGTTGAACAGAAGAATGTGGATGAAGAGATGGGTGTTGAAGATGTTGAGGAAATTGACGGTCCAGGCATGATTCAGTCAGATGCTCTGAATGACACACAGAGTAGTATTGTTGTAGATAAAAGCCAAAATGTGGAGATACTAGAGGATCAAGATGTACTGAGTGAACAAGATGAGTGTGTTTTTAAAATGCCACAAAAGAGGAGATTGAAACAGAGTCACTGTAATAATCAGAAGAAAACAGAAAGCTTTGAATTGTCTCTTATCAAATTGATGAGATTGTAAAAGGGAGAATTTTAAAGATAAGAGCCCAGTTTGAAGATCAGTTTTTCTGTTTGTTGTGTGTATATGCTCAGACTAATGCAATTGAAAGAATGTTTTTTTTAGATGCCATATGTAAAGTTTTGAAAAATTGTAACACTGAAGAATTATTAGTATTATGAGGTGATTTCAATTGTACGGAATACACAACAGACAGGAATCATATAGAGCCTCATATGCCCTCTCGGAATAAAACTTGTCCAATTAGTAAAATCAAATGACCTGGTGGATATGTGGAAAAATTTTCATAAGACACAGAGGCAATATACGTGGGTGCATTCATATAGTAATTTGTTATCTCTGGCAAGATTGGACAGATTTTATGGATTTAATCATCAACTTAATTATTTTAGAAATTGCTCTATAGTCCCAGTTAGTTTTTCAGATCATAGTATAGTGCAGTGCTCTTTGGCTTTGAGCTCGGTAAAGCCAAAGAGTGCTTTTTAGCATTTTAATAATAATTTATTAAATGATAAAAAGTTTAAAGATATATATATATTTTTTGGAAGGAGTTTAGAACCACAAAGTCTGATTTTCAATCGTTACAACAATGGGGGGACTTCGGTAAAGCACAAATAAAACAGTTATGTCAAAATTATACTTTCAACATCAGTAAAGACTTAACTCTTTCAATGGCTTTTTTGGAAGATGACATTAAGAAACTTCAAGAGTCTTCTGAGGTTTTGCAAAATCATGATTTGTTTGAAATCTTGAATAGGAAAAAGGCACAAGGGGCTCTGATCAGATCTCGTTTTCACAACATAGAGTGGATTGATATACCTTCAAAAAAATTTCAGTCTAGAGAGAAAAAATGGTCAAAAAAGGTTTATGCATGCCTTGCGTTCTAATGACGGTGTACTTTTGACTGCTCCTGTTAAGATTCGAAACAGGGCAGTTGAATTCTATAAAGAGCTGTATAGAAGTGAACTGACACACAGGATTTCTTGAGAGCTCAGTGGATACCAACTGGAGCATGGCAACTACCATAATTTTAAAGAATTTTGAAATGTTAAACTTTGATAAATCTTTGTTTTGGCTGAATGTTAATGTGATGAATTTGTCCAAATTGCCGATTTTTTACTGTAATTTATTTAAAGTATGGTCTCTTTTTAAAGTTTGTAAAAGTGAGCGTGCACCTTCTTTGTATTGGACATTACAGGAACCACTTATTTTTGGCTCACGTTTTGATGTTTTGAATGAAGGTTGCTTTCATGCATTGACGGACATTCTCCTTGGATCTCGTGTTACAACTCTTGGAACTCTTATTCACATAGTAGGACTGGACTTTTTAAATAATGAAGCATTGGCAGCTACTTTGAAGATTAAATCAACCCGTTGGACGACCCAGTTGTTAGATAAATGGAAGTTAATCATGACTAATGAAGAATTCACTTTGTTAAATGACTTTGTTAAATAACTGATTCAACCAAAAAGTGATGATCCTTTTCCAAATTTGGTTTTGTTACCCGATCTTGTGTTGTGTAATGGTTCTTTTTTGAATTGTAATAATTTTATGTTGTTGGGGGGGGAAAGCATCAGGAAAAACTGTATACAGATGTTGTGTCAAAGTTCTTAATAAGAGTGTACTTGAAGGAAAAATAGATACACCTTGGCGTAATGTATTGCATTTAGGTGAAAATGTTAGACCAGAATGGAGGGCACTTTATAAGTCACCATTACTTAAGAAAACAGGGGATTTGCAATGGAAAATTTTGCATAGAACAATTGCTGTTAATTATTTTGTGTCGGTAATTAATCAAGAGGTTAATCATGATTGTCCTTTTTGTTTTCAAAGGGAAACCGTTTTTCATGCTTTTATGTTGTGTACAAGATTAAGATCATTGTTTGATAATTTACACATTTTTTTTGTTTTGTTGTTTGTTGTTTTGGTGAAACTTTTTCTATGGAGGTTTTTATTTGTGGTTTTAAGTATTCTCGAAAACGATGTAACGTATGTCAATTGTTAAATTTTTTACTGGGACAAGCTAATAGAGCAATTTATTTGAGCAGGAAGAAAAAAATTGAAAAGAATTCTGATGTTGATTTATCGGCTGGAGACTTCAACCATGCAAACCTGAAGAGCGTTTTCCCGACAATACACCAACACATAGACTTTCCAACTCGGGGAAACAACACACTGGACTTTGTTTACACCACCCAGAGAGGATCCTACAAAGCCCTCCCCCTCCCCCATCTTGGCGCCTCAGACCACATCACTGTCATGCCACATACAACAACACCACAGACCTCCAGGAGTACACAGAGACTGTCACCGCCTACATCAACAAGTGCATTGATGATGTAACAACAACTAAGACCATCACTGTGCGGGCCATCCAGAAACCGTGGATGACAGGGAAGGTCTACTGTCTCCTTAAGGCTCGAAACGCTGCCTTCAGAACAGGAGAGGAGGTGAGCCTGAAGACAGCTAGGGCCAATCTATCCCGCGGCATCAGAGAGGCCAAGAGACAGTACTCCAGGAGGATATCCCATCGTTTCAGCGACAGCAGAGACACTCGGAACCTGTGGCAGGGGATTCAGACCATCACGGACTACAAGCCCCCACCACAGACCTGGGACAACAACATCTCCCTGCTAAATGAGCTGAATGCCTTCTTCGCTCGCTTTGAGGCACAAAACGACACCACTGCACAAAAGACTCCACCACCTCCTGGCGACCAGGTGATGACTCTGTCCCCAGACAGCGTGAGAAGATCCTTCAGCAGGGTCAATGCACGCAAAGCTCCGGGTCCTGACAACATTCCTGGGCGTGTGCTGAGAGACTGTGCAGCAGAACTCACTGATGTCTTCACCGACATTTTCAACATCTCGCTGAGTCAGGCCGTTGTTCCCACATGCTTCAAAGCCACCACCATCATCCCAGTCCCAAAGAAGTCATCTCCATCCTGCTTCAATGACTACCGTCCAGTTGCACTCACTCCTATTCTCATGAAGTGCTTTGAACGGCTGGTCATGCACAACATCAAGTCTGTCCTCCCCCCCTCTCTGGACCCCTTCCAGTTTGCATATCGGTCCAAGCGCTCGACTGATGATGCCATCGCCACTACTCTTCATGCTGCACTAACTCATCTGGACAAAAAAAACCCTCATACGTCAGAATGCTGTTCATAGACTTCAGTTCAGCATTCAACACAATCATCCCTCAACAGCTCACTCACAAACTGGTCCAGCTGGGTTTAAACACTTCGCTGTGCAACTGGGTGTTGGACTTTCTGACTGGGAGACCTCAGGCAGAACGGGTTGGCAGTAACACATCCAGCACTATCAGACTGAACACGGGGGCCTGTGTACTTAGCCCCCTCCTCTACACCCTACTGACCCACGACTGCTCACCATCACACGACTCCAACCTCTTCAACAAGTTTGCAGATGACACAACTGTGGTGGGTCTCATTAGCAACAGAGATGAGACAAACTACAGGAGTGAGGTGAGCCACTTGGCCAGGTGGTGCAGTGACAACAATCTCTCTCTGAACGTGGAGAAGACGAAGGAGATTGTTGTCGACTTCAGGAGAGCGCACACTCGCCATGCTCCTCTGACTGTCAACGGTGCGGCCGTAGAGAGAGTGAGCAGCACCAAGTTCCTGGGTGTGCACATCACTGAGGACCTCTCCTGGACTAACAACACTGCAGCACTGGCGAAAAAAGCACAACAGCGTCTCTACTTTCTCCGCAAACTGAGAAGAGCCAGAGCCCCAACCCCCATCATGTGCACCTTCTACAGAGGCACCATCGAGAGCATCCTGACCAGCTGCATCACTGTGTGGTATGGCGCCTGCAACGCGTCCTGCCGCAAGACCCTCCAACACATAGTGAGAGCAGCTGAGAAGATCATTGGTGTCTCTCTCCCCTCCCTCCAGGACATTTTTGGTACCCGTCTCGCCCGCAAAGCCCTCTGCATTGCAGGTGATTCCACCCACCCATCACACAGCTTCTTCAGTCTGCTGCCATCAGGGAGGAGGCTTCGGAGTCTCCAGGCCAGGACCAGCAGACTGAAGGAGAGCTTCATACACCAGGCAGTCAGGAAACTAAACTCCCTTCCGACCCTCCCCTCCCTTGCCACTCGCACCTCTGAACCCTGAACCCATCCATCCCTTCCCACATCATACTCTGTCCCGCACTTGTCACTTTACGGAACATTGGACTGCTCAACCCCTTTTCAGTAGTGGTCTGAGCCTCCTCAACTAACTAAGTCAGTTAAACAAGCCTGCTCTCTTGACACTTTAAAACAGACTGATAAGCTTTGCACTACATTACATTTGCACTGTTGTTATTTTCATCTGCACTGTTTGTGTTTCTCATCTACACTGTTGTTTATTTCATCTGCTCCATTTGATTTGATTGTTTCATCTACACTGCTGTTTATTTCATCTGCACTGCTGTTTATTTCATCTGCACTGTTTGATTATTTCATCTACACTGTTGTTTATTTAATCTGCACCATTTGATTAGTTTATTTCATCTGCACTGTTGTTTATTTCATCTGCACCATTTGATTTGTTTATTTCATCTGCACCATTTTATTTGATTATTTCATCTACACTGTTGTTTATTTCATCTGCACCATTTTATTTGATTATTTCATCTACACTGTTGTTTATTTCATCTGCACCATTTGATTAGTTTATTTCATCTGCACTGCTGTTTATTTCATCTGCACCATTTGATTTGATTATTTCATCTGCACTGCTGTTTATTTCATCTGCACCATTTGATTAGTTTATTTCATCTGCACTGCTGTTTATTTCATCTGCACCATTTGATTTGATTATTTCATCTGCACTGCTGTTTATTTCATCTGCACCATTTGATTTGATTATTTCATCTGCGCTGCTGTTTATTTCATCTGCACGGTTGTTTATTTCATCTACGCTGCTGTTTATTTCAACTGCACTGCTGTTTATCTCATCTGCACTGTTGATTATTTCTTTGGTTTGCACAATTATTTCGGTTACATATCCCTTGCTTGTAAAGTTGTTTTGTGTATATATATAGTTTTTGTATTTATCTGTAATTTGATATATTTTTTTGATATATGTTATTCTATGTTATCTGTATGCACCTGGGGTCTGAGAGTAACGCAATTTCAATCCTCCATTTGTATGTACTGTACATGTGGCAGAATTGACAATAAAGCTGACTTTGACTTGACTTTGACTTGTTGCTGTTTAAAATTCTAGTCAAACTAGAATTTTAATTGATTTTAGGTACTATAAGGCAAGAGAAGATATTTTGCTTTTTTGTTTTGTATGGTGTGTTAAAAATGCTCTATGTGAAATTGTTGAAGATGAGTTGCTTTTCAGTGTTTATTTATAATTGAATTGTTATAAATTGGAGTTGTAAAATATCAATTCTCTCTCTCTCTCTCTCTCTCTCTCTCTCTCTCTCTCTCTCTCAAATTCAAATTTTCAAATTCAAATGAGCTTTATTGGCATGACTTTTATAGTATTGCCAAAGCATTGGCCATAAATAAAACAACAAATATATAATACATAAAAAAAAAAATTAAAAAAAAAAATATATATATATATCATAAAACTTATCAGATATATATAAATAACAAACAAACAAAAAAAAAATATATATATATAGAACATCACTTCAAAACACACCTGTGCTTGTATATATAGACACACAAAAATAAATAAACAAACATATATATACATACACTAAAAACAGCTTGTTCTAGTTTTCTTCATTGGCCGACTCTCTATGTTTATGGCAAGCAGTTATATAGTTTCCTGCTGTTGTGATCAATCTGGAGTTTTCTCCCAAAATGTGTTTTAATTTTTCAGAATTTGGTAGTGCCATAAAGTTGGGTGTTATTTGTTGGAATGTACTGAAATATTCAGATCGTATTGTTGATATTGATCACAGTGCAGGAGGAAGTGTTCTTCTGTTTCTACAGCTCTTTGTGAACACATTAAACATATTCTCTGTTCTCTCGGTTGCCATCTTTGTCTGTGTCGTCCTCTTTCTATAGCTAGAGAGTGATCACTTAATCTGTATTTACTGAATATCTTTCTCACTTTATGATCTTTCACACAGCTCAGATATTCTGCTGCTTTATATTCACTTTTCAGTCTCTCTCTCTCTCTCTCTCTCTCTCTCTCTCTCTCGCTCGGTCTCTGGAATTGTAAATCCGCTTTTAACAAATCTGATTTCATCCCTCCATTTGCATCCCACTCTTAGTATTGTAGGATTAACTGAAACCTGGATTACTTCTGAGGACACAACAACCCCTGCAGCTCTCTCTAGTAATTTCTCTTTCTCTCACACTCCCCGCCAGCATAGGAGAGGTGGTGGCACCGGTCTTCTCATCTCCAAGGACTTGAAGTTCTCCACTTATCCCTCCATAGTCAACACCAGTTCTTTAGAATTCCATGCCGTAATTATTACTTCTCCTCTAAAACTCCACATTGTAGTTATTTAACGCCCTCCAGGTCAACTGGGTGAAATTCTAGAAAAACTGGACATGCTGCTCTCATCTTCCCCTGAGGACGACTCGCCGCTTCTTGTCTTTGGGGATTTCAACATCCACCTGGAGAAGCCTTATACTTCTAACCTCCTTCAATCTTCAACTGGTCCCCACCACAGGTATCCATAAGTCAGGTAATCAACTCAATCTCATCTACACACGCAGCTGTGATACAGAGAACATCTTGGTTACACCTCTGAATGTCTCTGATCACTTTTTCATCACTTTTCATTTACTACTGCATTCCCTCAACTCACCAACTCCTCTGCTACTTTTTAATTTCACTTCAGCATGTTTATTCTGCTGCCATTAAAGTTCTTCAACACTGTGTTTCAAAGCACGCAATCATCTAAACACTCGATGGAACACAAAAATGAACTAAAAATATATTTTGTGACCTTCAGAATAAAACCTTTCTACTCCATTTTTGATTTCTTGTTTTTTTTTATAAAAAATTGTAACATTTTCCTTCATGTTTGTCTGTTGCAAATAAAAAGACTGAAAGGATCGTGTAATGAAGACACACTGAAGTCAAACACAATCTCACCTCGTCGTCTTTGAACCAGGACAGACTCTCAGCGGTCAGCACGAACCAGTACTCCTTCGCCCCTCCTTTCATGATGCTGATGTTGTTAATGGTCAACCAGCCCTTACGAATCACCTGAACAACACAAACACCACAAAACTCAGTCACAATAAACCTGAAGTGACAAGTGCCTGGACGAGAAGCTGTGTTGCATGTTCTGTTAAGAACAGTCTGATCTTCCTAATGTAACATTTTTTATGTTTATATGTGGCAGTCAGCCACAAGATTTTGTTGAATATTCCCACTTCCTCTTTCCAATGATTTTAATACCGTTTTAGTGAAGTGCAGTGTTTAGTGCAGTGGTTCTCAAACAATTTTGGTCTCACCCCCTTTAAACCCATAAAAAAATCTAGTTCCCCTTCTCCACATAAAGTTATAAAATTATGATTTTAAGATATGCTTTTTAAGAATTTTAGCTTCATGAGTAGACTTTGAATTTGTGCTCACGCATGCAGAATGTACACGTCCGATGCAATGCATGTCAATTGTCTAAGACACGACGCTGAGTAGCACTGTGCAAGAAGCAGACTTCTGTCAACATGAAGTCGAACACCCTTTGTCTACATGAAAGGCGATATGCAGCTCTGTATGAAGCAAAATTGCGAACATAATTTGGAAGCTTTGTCTAACACTGTGTCTTTACCGGATGAGAACGGCACCCATGTAATAGACTATATAACCCATTATGAGCAGTAATACTGTGCACACGTTACATCATGCCACTTGCGTCCGGTGTGTTACCACAGCTGTATTTTTCCTTTGCTTATTTTGCTGATCTCCTGCACTCCACCCAGGGGGCGAGCCCCGCTCTTCGAGAACCACTGGTTTAATGTAAATCACACAACACACTCTGTTATCTAACAAACATGAGAGCGAGTCTTACCTGCAGCTCCTAACAGACCAACACAACAGCACATCATTCACGGGCTGCTTGCTTGCTCAGAGAAAGAGAGAGAGACAGAAAACAAACCCAGAAACTATCCGTGTAACACAACACAGACTGTGCTGTGATCCTGACATTAAACATGAAAACTTGTGGGCAGCTATAATAGAAAACAGTTCAGTGTGTCGTGAGAGAACCGACCTGATTTCCACCTGAAGTCTTCTTGCTTGCTTGACTGCTTCTCTGCTGAGCACTGACACACACACACACACACACACACACACACACACACGGCCAAATCTTTTGTTACTCATGCCAAATAAATGTGCACTATATACAGTAATGTGCATTATATATGTAAATGTTTGCTTAATGATGTCTCTCGTTGTTCCACTTACTTTGCGAATCCAATGAAATCCTCATGGTTTGTGTTGATGTATGCCAGCTGAACATCAATAAGCAGCAAAACCTGCAGAAACGTACAAACTCATCTGTGTTACACACTCTGTAAAAGAGTGTTGACATTGTGTACTTGTTGTACCTGTTCTTTAGCACGGCTCTCTCTGTCGCGTATGTGAGTCGTCACAATCCTCTCAGTTTCCTCTCGCAGTAGAGGGAAAGAATCCAGCTGAGGATCAAATGAAGAAATCTCATTCATTCATTAGCGATGACTTGATGTAGAAGTGTGTAAGAGTACAGGATACAGGACAGGTCAGGTGTAATGTTCACTGATCATAAAATTGTTGATGTATGTAGACTGCACCTTATTGGAGCATTGACGAACGGTGTTGATCAGCTCTTGAACCACCAGATCAATACATTTAATACACGGCCCCTTCAACTTCACCACCTGTTTCTTCACGATAGCCTCAAAGGCCATGTCAGGTGTGAACAAACCCGTTCTGCAGTGCAAACACATTCACAAACTCTCACCATCCATTTATTTAATGACAGAACACGTGACATCTGACATAAATCACCAGTTCACTGTTGATGAAACATAGTTCACCCCAAACTGAAAGTTCTGTCATCATTTACCCCCACTCTTGTCCTGTATGACTTTCTTTCTGCAGAACACAAAAGAAGAATGTTGGTAATCGAACAATGACTTGCATTGGTTTTGTGGCCATACAATAGAAGAATAACAATGATGTTTTTCTGTGCTCCACAGAGAGAAGAAAGAAAGACACACGGGATTGAAATGACAAGAGTGTGAGTAAATGATGACAGAATGTTTGGGTGAAAGCTTTAAATACACCTGCTATCCACACAGCTGCCTCATGTGATCAACTCCTGCATTTCAATTGGCTGCTGTTGAGTACATGAAGAAGAGTATCTTCCTCTGGTCAAGTTAAAATGATTGAGAAAAATGATGAAATGATGAATGAGAAGTTGTTTTGTTTTCATTTAAAGATGACTGCAGATTAATGAGGTAGAGCGAATTAGAAACAAGCAATCGTTTGTTCGCAATAGATTCCTGGATTCCTCTGCGATCATAATGGAACTGAAAATGACAGAAATATAATGCGAATAGAAACTGTTTCTTGTGTTAGACGGCTGTGATATGAAAGTCTCACCTGATACCATGAATGTTCTTGATGGCGTAGCTGATTTCACGACGCATTTCTTTCTCGTCGCACTCCATCTGTGCGACAGAGACGTTTAGCATCAGTACACGTTTTTATAACAAATAAGATGAAGCAGTATTGAGAGATGTAAAGGTGAATAGAAGCATATGAGATGAGTTGCCTTCACGAGCTCGAAGGGAAAACGCTCATGGAAGATGCGGTTAATCTTGGCTCCGCCCGACAGCTCCACGGTGTCCACCTGATCACCAGAACCTTCAATACGCTTCTCAAAATCCACCGAGAACTGCTGGACCATCCTGACAGAAACAAACATCATATCATTAACACAAAACCGTCTGTAATGTAGGGCTCACTGAAATCCATTTTTTCCCTAAATTCCATGCTATTTTGTCCTGAATTCTGTTTTGCTTTCGTTTTCATTTTCTGGATCAATTTTCATTTTAAATTTCTTTACAATATATTTGCGCACGTGAAAACAATATGTTAGTGTACTATTGTTACGAATTGCTCCGAGACTTATAGAACCGCAATGGTCGGGACAGGTAGCAGAGATTCAGAAGACAAAAAACAATCCAAAAATCATACACAACAATCCAACAATAAGATTGCTCAGAAATGCAGGGGGTAACACTAACAAGACTTCGCAAAGACAGAGCGTGACAACTGGATATAAATAAACTAACACAAGATAACAAGACACAGGTGACACAGATTAACATAATGAGTCCAATGGGTTATGGGAAGTGTAGTGTGAGTGCCCTCTGGTGGATCTTGAGGGCACTCCAGCTGGTAACTGTGAAAACTATAGTGTTTACTCATATAATATAGTAAAATACCTATACTGCAGTGTTTTCGAACCTTGTGGAAAAAAAAGAACCTTAACCAGTACATAGGATCTTGTCCTATGGCTGAGTAGTTACTTTTCTTTAATGCCATGTTATCTCGTGGAGTGTAAAATCCATGTCAAGAGATGAACCATTATTATCCTTCTCCCCCAGTATATTAGAGTGTGTCCTTATCATATGCTCTTTCTGTTGATTATGTTTTTCATCTAAATTACTTCCACTATATATACTTGCAAATTTCTCACCCAAAAGATCTGCTTTCTCTTTATTTGTAACTGACATATATTCACCCTCTACAAGTACCGGAATTCTAGTTTCCTTTTCCCCGTCATCTTTCTGATCATTGACCAAACATCATATAATTCTATCTCTCTGCCAATGGTGGAGCAAAACTGCCTCCATCCATTTCTCTTGGAAGTCTTGATTATATTCTGTGCGATAGCTTTCTTCCTTTGATTATCAATCAGATTATCTTGATTTAAGTGTTTTCTATTGAGCATTTCCACATTCAATATTCCACCATGGAACCATTTTCTTTTTACTATTTACAGTTACCTTTAGGTATGCATACTGAAGCAGCACCTATAATCAAATTTGTCACTGCTTCTTCACATCTTTTGATATCCTCTTCCATCGCAATTCTTTTTGCAGACTCCATACAACACTCACTAAACTGGTCCCAGTCCGCTTTACGTAACCAACATCTATCGATTGTGTAGTTTTCCTGTATGTGAAAATCTAAACTTATAGAACTCAACATCCTAAAATGATCACTCCCTATGTTTATGTTGTTCATTACTTGACATTCATATCCAAAAGTGTTCAGCTGCCCAACTAAAGGAAACACTGATCACCATAATGGTGACTGAATATTTTGAATCACCTGTTCATTCTCTGTAGACCAATGACAGAAATAATGAGGAGGCTGGAAGTCAGTTCTTCAGTGATTCTGCTGGTTATCATCAAGTGTCTTTAATAATCTATCAATCATCGCTCAAGTATCTCATTAACTCTTAACACTGCTTCAGTGTTATTTTATCACCCTGATGGTGGTTCCCAAATAAACACAGACCAGTGTTAATTCAACACTGGGGTTTGGTTGGTTTCTTCTCTCTTTTAATGATTGTTGCCCAACCACTTTCCTAAGAAAGACTCATTTGATTGGTCTGCTTAACTGATTAATTGAACACCCAAATGTGTTTCATCTAATTCTGTTACCATCTTGACTTGACTTTTAATGCAGCTGGGGCTTCACTTACTTTTGCACATACGATAATTTAATCTTTCATGTAGTTTTTTGGCTACTGTCAAAATTTCCTCGAAACAAACATATGCAATTGATCAACATATATGCATCTTAAACTTATATACTAATCTGTGAGTATTTGATGTTTTGTTTTTGTATTCTCTGAATTGATTATGTAATTGGCATGAAACATATACCTGACTAATTAATTTGTCATGTTTGAATTTATTCGGCATTATTCTGTATTTATGAACTCTAGTAGATTACGCTATGTCCCTTTTTACCACAAGTCTACGTTCAGGTTAGTGACGGACTAAAATCCTGTCTAGGTGGAACATTGGGGCACGCCAGCTGAGATTTTAGAGATCCGGCGAACTATTTGGCACTAGTTTAAGTGTAATTAGACTGTAGAGGCTAAAATAGAATTTCCGTTTAGAACAACACTTTTGTTGTCTGACCAATCTAGATAGGGTGAGCCTCAAACCTCTGAATATTGTAATATTATTCTATCTAAGTGTACATATGAAACTATGGCATGATTATACAAAGCTACCATTAGAGAAAGTAAGATTGGTCTATTTATCTCTGTGGAGTGGTCATGACCTCTGGTTAGTAATAATCATTATATTGATTAAGTTATTATAGTCTAAGGGGACTAGATAAAATAATGTTTTAACAATGAGCCATGTAGGAATGGCCATCTGAACATTCTAGTCATATAACCAATGAATGAGCTTGTGATCGTGAGATCCGCGTATAACAGCAGGCGCTATTGAGAATCAGATGAATGAGTATTAATCTAGAATAAGGCAGAAGAATCAAACATTGACTCAAATTACACGTTTACAATCAAATGTAAATGATCATCATTCAACAAGGTTTTTTCCCTTTTTATCTATTGGAGTCAGATAAATTACATAGTGTTAAAATGTTATTAAAGCCGGACAGTCAGAACGCGTGCAAGCCTTCGCCATGCCATATGAATTCCACCTTACATGTATACTGAATTTGATGGGTCACTGAGCCACATTTAGCATTTTGGAATGTCGCAGGAACCCAAGTTTGGCCGCATTGTTTGGAAAACTGAGCTCTGTGTCCCGCACACAACGAAGCAACGAAGTCGACACGGCTGTCTTTAGATAGACATGAAAGGGATGCAGCGCATGTGCTTAGCAGATCTGGCAAACGTAGGATTGCATTACTCATTTTAGCCACCATGTTACTCTTACACCCCTGGACAAATAAACATTTAAACATGCATATAATAGCATGCCTTAACAGTAGTGTTAAAGCGAACGGCTATGTAAAGCAACTAACGTGGTGCGTATACACTTTTAAAATGATAAGCAGACAATCGACTAATTAAAATTTGTTTGAATAAGTGTCTTCAAATCGAATAACGAATAGTCGTCTATAAGAGGACAGCCCTAATTTAATTTACTAAGGTTTGCGCTTGTCATTGCGCAGGTATTTGCGGCGTTATTTAATGCCATAAAAAGCATGTCCTAAACCCTGTGCTCATTTGCACTGCTCTTGATAGATTGCGTTGGCCATTATGGAATTAGATCTTGCACCTGTTTATTCATGTGCACCTTGTCAGTAAATCACCCACAGAAATGTCCACTCGCATTAGCGCTTTTTTACCCTGTTTAGTAAATCTGGCCCTTGCTATGTATCATCATTGGCACATTTTGTTATGTGTGTCTTCTCATTCCCTTAACCACATACAGGTACTGGTAGAGTCACAGGAAAACACAGGCTGATCAAATGTATGGACTGAAGTCACATTTGGATAAAAGTCAATATAATGTCAATATGATCACTTTTGAGTGGCAAACCAAATGCAATTCATTAATAACCACCCAACATCTTCTTGTCAGTCATCAATGGTAATGAAAGCAGTCGTGATGTTTTGATTGGCTGATCTGCTTTATAAAACTCATTTGACAGATCCTTTTCTGTTCAGTGAAAATGAGACAGTCGCTTTAATAAGCACATTTTTAGTTAATGGATGATGTGGATAATAAAAGCTGTCAGACTAACTGTAGGAGGGCTTTGGTCTTGCGTGACGGGTCATCGGGCCGGTAGTGTCGATACTCTTCAGCCTCTCGGTCCAGAGCGAGCAACTGTGACTGCAGTTTACTGCGGAACGCTGGCAGAGTATCCCGGATGTGATTGGTCAGTTGCTATGGAAACACAAACACAGAGACATCTAAAACATGCAACGCTCAAATATTTGTCAAAATGTTAATATAAATTACAGCGCAATATTTACAGTTATTTTTCTCTAACACACCTTACTCTATTAGTATTGAACTAGTTCACCCAAACAGTGTATGACTTAATTTCTTCAGCAGAACACCAAAAAAGAGTTTTATAAAAGTATGCCATCACAAAGTCAACATGTTTAGGCACAAACATTCATCAAAAAAAGTAACACAAATGATTCCAGTGGGTCAATAAACATCTGCTGGAGCCCAAAAAATACAAATATCATAAAATAGGTTAGATTCCTAGTCATTCATTTATATACTTCCATTAGTGAAAGAAAAAAGAAAAGAAAAACACTTAAACCATACAGCCATTTCTACAGTAATATATTAGCAACATTGTTGCCAGTTAGTTACTGTAGGTCTTCTACAGTAAACTACTGCAATGACTGTTTGAATAGACATCATTAAAAGAATCTACTAACTCACTGAAGTCACACAGTCTTAGATGAACATCAACAGATAAACACATTAAATCTGTCAACATCTCACCAGAGGAGAATTAAACACAAACATCATTAACATCTTCACTTATTACAGACAAAACTTTCACTTTATTTCTGTCATCTAAGATCTTATTAAGAATTAAAAGAAGTTTAACTCTAGTTCACAATGATTTTATTATGTTTTAGTCACCATGATGGTGATCAGTGTTTGCTTTAGTTGGATTCTTGATTTTAGTTTGGTTTGTTATTATTATTTTCTTCTTCTTCTTTTCTTCTCTTTCAATAGTTATATTAGTACTTTGTAATGTACATGTATGCAATAACACTGAAAGGGAGAAAAAGAAATGCAGCTTTATGTTTGCTTAGTAGCTGAAGATTTATCAGAAAAAAGATGATTATTATATAATTTTATAGCATTTATTATTTATTAACTGATTACAGGTTTTAAAATGGAAAGATCTTTGTCAAAGTAAATATTTCTTTACACTGAAGATAAACTTAGACACTTGACATACAAACCTCATCAATGGTGACAAATAATCATGAATGAGTTTTGTACTGTACACCCAACAGTTCAATTGAATGGATTGTTGATGTGTCTGACTGATGCAGTCTTTTTATCTTTTGTGTATATATTTTGACCAATCTGTTTGGCAAAAAAAAATGCTGTTCTTTTTTAAAAATCTGGTTCACACCATATGATCACTTTTGATCATAACTCAAAACAAACATGTTTAAAGGATCTTAAAAATGAGTCAACAGCCCAACTAAAAGAAACACTGATCACACTATTGGTGACTTACAAAATTCAACATTTCAACCTCAATAGAAAACTTTTGTAGATGTGTGACCTACAGTAACTGGCAACAGTGTTGCCACTATATTACTGTAGAAATAGGAGGCAAGGGTTAACAGTGTAGTATTTATTTGATGTCACTAATATGTGATTGTACGGCATTGTTTGTGACTTTGACTTTAACTTGACTTTGTCCACCTGCCCCCCCCACCTTCATCTAACTTAACGGCTGATGATATTTTTTCTTTCTTTGTAAAGAAAACTAACACTATCAGCAGTCAGTTCTCTGCGCCGCCTCCTCTCGAACATGCCCAAACTCCCGATGCATGCTCGCTCCCCTCTTTCTCTCTCCTATCTGAAGCTGATGTCTCCACCGTCATCGCTTCTAACCACCATTGGTTGTCCCTGCTCTCACCCACATTATAAACTAATTTCTCTCCACTGGTACATTGTGGCCTAATGGTTAGAGAGTCGGACTCGTAACCAGAAGGTTGCCGGTTTGATTCTCAGTACCGGCAGGTAACAACTGACGTGTCCTTTATCAAGGCACCTTACACCCGTTTGCTTCCCGGGTGCTGCAGTGTTAGCTGCCCACTGCTCCAGGTGTATGTGTGTTCACGACTTGAAGTGTGTGTGTTCACTATTCACTGGTTGGGTTAAATGCAGAGGTCACATTTCGGGTATGGGTCACCATATCTGACAAATAGGTCACTTTCACTTAAATTGTCAAACCATGAGCAAACTAGACAAACAAAGACATCAAGAATAAGAACATAAAACAATGGTGACAATCTACAAAAAAACTTCATGCTGCAATGCATGCTGGGTAACATCATAGTACAAAACTCATTCATGACTCCCAGCACGCATTGCAGTTGATCTATTTATTTAAATTAGTCTGCTCATTAGATTATATTAGATTCAACTTGATTGTCATTACACATGTACAAGTACAAGGCAACGAAATGTAGTTTAGGTCTAACCAGAAGTGCAATAAGCAAGTGCAGGATATACAGTTGTGCATAAATACAGTGTAGGGGATTTTACAGTAAAGACCCGTAGACCAGTTGTGATGAATGAAGACACAGAGTCAGGAATGTCATTAATAAAAGAAAATTTACTGAAGAAGAATTGTTTGTAGTTTTGCCAGCAGAAATCTGCTTCAGCACTCTCAAGGAGTTCCACAGACTGACCTGCTGTTACATTAAAATGCAGTAATATTTATACTAACAGAGCCATCTAACCTACGTCATTACTTAGATAAATAAAATCTTGTGATAGGTTAGACAATACATACATTTAGCTTCAACGTCAAGTTCATAGCATATCTTCACTGATTATAAGTGTGACACAGAAACCCTAGTTTAGGTACAACATATACGCATCTCTTTACATCCTGTATTTTAAATATGATCTTTCTGCCACCAATAACTAACTTCTGAAACAATACACACACACACACACAAGGTTAGAGTGTGTGCTAGCAGAAGATGTTTTCACACGTGATGATAAGAGGTCTCTTCTAAAAGCCACGGTGACCTAGCAGGAAGAGAGGCCTAAACATTCAGAGAGACTTAAACAGTGAATTATTTTAGTAATATTTACTCTCTTGAGTTTTATTGTTAATATCATAATCAGAAATAAAAGAGTAAAATATAGATTTATTTTAATCATCTGTTTCTCATAAGATAATGCTGATTAATGATTGATTAGTCTCAAAACCATAAAAAGAATATATATATAAGGTGGAGCCACGGCACCCGTCCCTTCAACAGGATAGAGCAATATTATGAATATACTTTACAAGTGGGTATGTACTATGAACATAATATACAGATGGCTATTTACTATAAACAGAAATTTATTGATGGGTATGTACAAATAATAAATTAGACTAAGCAGAACAGTAGTGCAAATGAATATTAAGTGTGCATAAATTATGGATAGCAGCTATTAAAGTTAACAGTGAGGTAGATGAGTTATTGCAGTATTCAGTACTGGAATGCAAATGATGCGGTATATATATAAATAGTCCAGTAGAGCATATAAACATGTAGTACATGTGTAGACAGTCCAGTCGTGCACTTGACAGGCCTGTCGTGCAATAAACAAAACAAAATACAGATCTGGCCTTTAGAAATGTGTGTTTTTTCGTGCAGGATCCTGAAGGCGATCATGCAGTTTGCCGCAGGACTGGTCTGACCTGTTTTTTAAAATAAAAAAAAACTGATACACTTCCCAGAAGATCCACCAGGTGGCACATCGACTTGTTTTCAATCCAATACGTCATGCATGCACCGTGGTATATTTGTTATTGTAGTATATTAATGCTTATGTTGTCTTAGTTTGTTTAAAATCAATAGTGTCTTTGAACAAACGTGCAAAACGTTCAGTATATTGTTTATAGGTCACAGCTTTTATCACAGGATCTTAGCTTTAGAAGCTAAATGTATTTGATGAATGGTATATAAACTATTATAAACTTATATTTCAATGTTAAGTAATAAGTAATTATATAACGTATATAATTATAACGTGTTTAGAGTTGCATTGCACAGCCATGAAACTACCATATGTCACCAATGTTATACTATACAGTCAACATTTTTATAATAAAACGATATATTAATTGCATTTGAGTCATATGTACTGTTTAGTGGAAGCAAAAATTAGGCAAGTAATAGTGAATTAAGAATTAGACTTTTTCATGATGTTAGTTTTTTAAACATGGCAGGCGCAGCAAGTGCGCATCTTTGTGAATGCGCATAAATGCTTAATGATTCTTGTATCATTCGTTTCAGAAACTACTTTTTGAAAGTTAAAACCGATCATAATATTAAATCAAAGTTGTTTGACACACTTTAGGAAGTTAATATAGTTGGGAGTTGCATATGGAAACATTTTCGTATTTTAGGCATGTTTTTCGATGCATGATCTCAATGTATGGTTTTTATTTTACCATGCGTGATCATTTTACACTAAATTATGTTTAGCTTCATCGTCAGAGCGCTCGTCTCTCATTCCGGATCGTCGTTAGCTCTTTGGTTTGAGGCTCAGTTGGAGCGGGTCGTGTGCACTTTGTCATTTTGAGATGCTTTTACTGAAGAATCATCTGTATTTATCCAGGTAGATATGGGCGTGAACATTGAGACTTAAACAATACTGACTGGAGACCCATTAGGCTACATGTCAATCAAAAATATTTATTTTCACATTTTTGATTAAGTGTTTTGAGATAAATGTGTATAGACATAATTTAAGTTTGTTGTGAATAAGTTTTGAAGTTTTTTTGTTTTGTTTTACATTTTACGACAGCTCTGATCTGCGTTTAAATGCGTCATTATAGCTAGTTACAAAACTAGTTTTAAAAACCAATTCTGCCCACATATTCACATGAAAAAGATACAGATTTAACTTTGTGTCAATGGCTATGAAGTGATTCACACCTGAGAAGATAACAGGCCCAACACACAACTGGCCTTTCAGTGTGGAATGTTGTGAAGCGGCTGGAACAAAGAATGTGAGAACATCTAAAGATTTGGAGTAGGTTGCAAATCTTGGGTCTTAAATCTACTTTAAATAAAAGTTTACTAAGTCAATAAAATGTAATATTGAAGGTGTTTGTGTAAGCACTGTATATTGTATTGTATGGTCAAACACGTAAAGAGAATTGTCCAGCAGATGCTATCTGCACGTCAGTAAGTAACGTTAAATGCAGTGGTGGCGTTTCACCAAACCTAGGGTACTATGACAATATTTCTTCTGGTAATAATTATACATAATATTAACAATAAATGCTATAAATAATTCAACTTTAATAAATATTGTAACATGTTTAAACTGGTTAATACTGTGGTTAATTACTATATGTGGGCAGTTGTGGTCCAGTGGTTAGAGAGTTGGACTCATGATCAGAAGGTTGCTGGTTTGATTCTCAGGGCTGGTGGGTAACGGCTGAGGTGCCCTTGAGCAAGACACCTAACCCCCACTTGCTTACTATATAAAATGTACAAATGTATAGTACAGTGTAATGTAAGTCGCTTTGGATAAAAGCGTCTGCCAAAATGTAAAAATGCGTAAATGTTAATTTACACTTTATGTCAAATGGTTACAGCTGTTCTTTGATGTAGTTGGAGTGCAGGGCGCTGCGCCTCTTGTTTTGTTTGTGTGGGTACCGGGTGGGGGTGGAACTAGTCTTGGTCTGAGAACGCTACAATATAGTGAATAGTAAAGTAAACTTTAGAAATGATAAACGTATACCTTTAAACAGGGCTTAATACTGTGGCTAGTGGTTTTCTAAAAAAATAAAATTCTTACAAGGCCCGCACCGACTGAGTTTCGAACCAACCAACCAACGTCGATCCGGTATGATAGACAAGCGCTCTAATGATGAGGCTAAGCATATTTTTGTGTAAAACAACCGCGCATGGTAAAGTTTGTAAATGAGTGTACCATTTAAAATAAAAACCATTTTACACTTTAAAGATAAATATTATATTAAAGCAGGTAATGCCCGCATTGGCTTTAAACGTGCTGCTGCGTGTTCAAAATGTTTACTGTTTTGTTTTACTTGGTGATATATGTTAAATGAAGATGTTTAATGAAAATGGAATATTGAATATTGCACGCCTTCAGAGCGTTCCACACCATCTCAATTGGATTCTTATCCAGAAATTCGGCAGGAGTCTTAACCCAGTTCATAATGCTCTTCCGCAATGACTTTTTTAAATATACACTATTCCCAAATGAGGTTTTATGTGACGTGTATCGTGTCTAAAATTAAACTGCATTTTTCCATTTATTGTAAAAAGTTTGACATTTAAAACGTCAGATCAAGCACAAGCCGTGTGCTTTGATGGACTGTAGGCTACAGTCTAATATTTTTGTTATTACAGTTTTCTGTAACTTGGTGAAGTGATATGGAACGCGGTCAAAAGTATTCTACTGTATGTGTTTAAAGAAATATAATTACTCGATCCTCTGACGCAAGCAGCCGCTTCTCATTTTCACTACAGCTGCAGAAACAGTGATTGTGACACGACTGCCACCCAACGGTCTCGTCGCACCAATGCCGCTCGGCTAAATCACGTACCGCGGCACACTGCATGGTGCAATATCCTGTTCTCTTTCTTGCGCATTTTTAATGGCCAGATCTGTACATAGAAGAGGTACAAAAACTGCTAAAAACAAAAGCTGTTTACAAAGCACAGACCTGTTGTGTTGTTGCAGAGGAAATTAGTGATGTTCTGTCAGAGTTTGGCATATCTGATAAAATTGTATCAGTCACTGTAAATAATGCTGCCAACATAGATGTGGCTATTAAGTGCCTGCGATTTGTGAAACTGTGCTGTTTCGCCCACACACTTAATTTAGCAGCACAAAGTCTATACTCCCTAAATTCAGTGAGTCAGTGGGTGGCCAAGGTCTGAACCATTGTTGTGTGGATGAAGATGTGCTCAATGGCCAAGGTGGTTCTCGAAGAGAAGCAACAACTTCTACGTAAGACACACAAAGTTCACTTTATTTAACTGTTGTGCATTGACACGTAATGACTTTATATGTCTGATCTTATTACTATTTATGAGCTCTGCAGCAGAGTAGTACTACAGTATTTGAATCCAATTTTACAAAAGTATTGTTTGTCTCCTAGGATGAAAAGCATCTCAAAGTCAAAGTCAAAGTCAGCTTTATTGTCAATTCTGCCACATGTACAGTACATACAAATGGAGGATTGAAATTGCGTTACTCTCAGACCCTAGGTGCATACAGATAACATAGAATAACATATATCCAAAAAATATATCAAATTACAGATAAATACAAAATCTATATATATACACAAAACAACTTTACAAGCAAGGGATATGTAACCGAAATAATTGTGCAAACCAAAGAAATAAACAACCGTGCAGATGAAATAAACAGCAGTGCAGATGAAACAATCAAATCAAATGGTGTAGATGAAATAAACAACAGTGCAGATGAAATAAACAGCAGTGCAGATGAAATAAACAACAGTGTAGATTAAATAAACAACAGTGCAGATGAGATAAACAACAGTGCAGATGAGATAAACAACAGTGCAGATTAAATAAACAACAGTGCAGATGAAATAAACAGCAGCGCAGATGAAATAAACAACAGTGTAGATTAAATAAACAACAGTGCAGATGAGATAAACAACAGTGCAGATGAGATAAACAACAGTGTAGATTAAATAAACAGCAGTGCAGATGAGATAAACAACAGTGCAGATTAAATAAACAACAGTGCAGATGAAATAAACAGCAGTGCAGATGAAATAAACAGCAGTGCAGATGAAAATATCAACAGTGCAAATGTAATGTAGTGCAAAGCTTATCGGTCTGTTTTAAAGTGTCAGGAGAGCAGGCTTGTTTAACTGACTTAGAGGTAGTTAGTTAGTTGAGGAGGCTCAGACCACTACTGAAAAGGGGTTGAGCAGTCCAATGTTCCGTAAAGTGACAAGTGCGGGACAGAGTATGATGTGGGAAGGGATGGATGGGTTCAGGGTTCAGAGTTCAGAGGTGCGTGTGGCAAGGGAGGGGAGGGAAGGCAGGGTCTGAAGGGAGTTTAGCTTCCTGGCTGCCTGGTGTATGAAGCTCTCCTTTAGTCTGCTGGTCCTGGCCTGGAGACCCTGAAGCCTCCTCCCTGATGGCAGCAGACTGAAGAAGCTGTGTGATGGGTGGGTGGGATCACCTGCAATGCAGAGAGCTTTGCGGATGAGACGGGTACCAAAAATGTCCTGGAGGGAGGGGAGAGAGACACCAATGATCTTCTCAGCTGCTCTCACTATGCGTTGGAGGGTCTTGCAGCAGGACGTGTTGCAGGCGCCATACCACACAGTTATGCAGCTGGTCAGGATGCTCTCGATGGTGCCTCTGTAGAAGGTGCACATGATGGGGGTTGGGGCTCTGGCTCTTCTCATGAAGAGCCATCTGTTATATGACTTAAAATTGATTGTTATTGTTTTTGTCAGAGCTGCCCCGACACTCACTCATACTTGATGTGAGAACACGGTGGAACTCTCTGTACCTAATGCTGGAGAGATTCACAGAGCAGTACCCTGCAATTCAAGCAGCCAGCTTGGATCAACGGCTGAGAAAAAATATGGATAGGGAGAGGTAGAGATAGATAGACAAGTTTAGACAAAAAATACCAGTACACACAAAATACGAATTCAAAGAACAGTATTAGAGTGAATGTGCTAAATCTGCTAATGTAGGGAGTGCATATGTTAGGTGTTTTGTTAAGAAAAAAAGATAATATTTCTAACTCCAATCTATGTGTTCTTAATTATTTTACATACAGACTTGCTCGGCTAACTGAGGAGGATTTTAGGAAAGCTGAAGACTTCATCAACCTGATGAAGGTGCTCTACACCTCAACACTCTGCGTGTCCTCCGAAAAGAGTCCCACATGCGGACAGATTCTGCCTATCCTCAAAAAGCTTAAGGCACACCTGGCTGTAAAAGAGGGAGACACAGTCTTTGTGTCAAACCTTAAAAAACAGGTTTGGGCAAACCTATCCAAGCGCTACCAGGTAAATGACTGAGGCAAGGCACCTGGAAAGAAATTGTTCTAGATTAGAAATATCCTGTGGCTTGTTAAAACATTTAAAGAACGTGTTTTGCAGAATGATGAGATCAGGAACTTTCTCCAAGTGGCCACTGCGTTGGATTCACGCTTTGAACATAAATTGGATGATGAAACGGTTGACACCATCTGGGACCAGATCCAGAAAAAACTGATTGAACAGGTGAAATGTCATTCATGCACAACTGTCCTTTTCAGCTATTAAAATCTAAGATCTAAATGCTAATTATGTTCTTTGTAGTCAACAGAGGAAGACGGTGGAGCTGATGGGGACACCATGCAGTCTGAGAATGAGGATGAGCAGGAGTGTAAGTGTACGATAGCTGATATTATATAGGTTTTTAATATAAATAATGATCATGCCTTTGATGGAGGTTTCCCCTTTTTTTAGTGATAATACTGCTGATGAACCTTTTGTTTTGTTTTTTAGCAACAGCCTCCCTGCAAGGAGACTCCGCTGGAGGAGCTGTTCGCTGAGGAAGAGGCACAGCAGAGCTCCATGTCCATCAAGAAACAAGTGGAGAGAGAGCTGCAGATATACCAGGAAGTTCCTTATGTCTGAGGATCCTGCTGCATGGTGGTGGAACCAACAAAAGACTTATCCTTTGCTGTCAAATCTCGCTTTCTCCTATTTATGCGTTCAAGCTTCTTCTACACCCAGTGAACGTGTTTTCTCCACAGCAGGAGATACTATCTGTCCAGAACGCTCACGCATCCTGCCTGAGAAGGCAGATATGATAATTTTCCTAAACAAGAACTGTTTCTGATTTTATACTGTACCTGCTGCTAATCTGGACTGGGTTTTACAAGTTGTTTCTTATTGTTTATTTGCTATTCTGCACCAGGTTAGCCCATCAGTGCGAGCACGGGTCGGTAACGTGTTCAAGTACCTGCAGCATCATACACTCATGTGTAAATGTGTTTTCATGACGTTTTCAAAAATAAAGTTCTCTTGAGGAAAGTGTACCCCTGTGAAAATATATTCATAATTTATAATATTTATATTCAAGTTCATAGATTTGATATTTATATTGTAGTTGAAAACAGCCCTGTGAGAAATTCATAGTAAAGTTCATAAAAAGTAAAAAGTTCATAGAATCAAAATTGATGGAGAAGGTCAGATTATTTCATTCAGAAAGGCCGTTGGTTAGCTAGCTCATTTAAAATATCCTAAACTTTTTTGACCCTGCCTCTTAAAAGAATCGGAATCGAGAATCGTTAGGAACTGGAATCGAAACAAGGAACCGGAATCGAAACAAGGAATCGAAATCGGAATCGTTCAAATTCAAACGATACCCAACCCTAGTCTGTGGTGGTATTGATGTATTCCAGTACAGAGGAGGTGTAGCTGTCTATGTCCGTATGAAAGCGACAGGTAGCCTGAGAAGCAAACATACTCCAGTCTGTGTGTTGAAACCTGTCCTGGAGTGTGGAGTCTGCCCCTGCAGGCCACACTTTGATGGTCCTCACTGATGGCTTCACACGATTGATGAGGGGTGAATACTTGGGAGTGAGGAACAAAGAAAGGTGATCAGATTGACCCAGGTGGGGGAGGGGTGTCACGACATAAGCTTCAGCCATGTTTGTATATGGTCCAAAGTTTTGTTTCCTCTGGTGTGACAGGAAACATGCTGGTGAAATTTGGGGAGCACTGCCTTTAAGTTTGAGTAATTAAAATCACCCGCAACAATAAATGCAGCCTCCGGGTGAGCAGTCTGTTGTTTACTGATGGCCACGTAAAGTTCTTTCATAGCAAGCTTGGCATCAGCATCAGGGAACTCCCGTGGTAGATAAAACGGTCTACATTTAACCATGAGAAACTCTAGGTTAGCTTAGCAGTGTCTCCCAACAGTAACAGAGTTCATGCACCAAGCTTTGTTAATGTAAATGCACAATCCTCCGCCAATCCTTATTCATCTGCTGTCCTATCTGCCCGGAGTGTGTGGCGTCCTGCTAGCTCAGTAGCATTGTCAGGTATGCCGCTGTGTAGCCATGTTTCAGTGAAGATCATGACATTGCAGTTCAAAAGTCTTTTGCTGTGGATGATGCGGAGTCGAATCTCATCTATTTTGTTCACCAATGATCATACATTTGCGAGGAAAATGCTGGGTAAAGAGAGCCGGTGTGCTGTTAGCTTTAGCTTAGCTCTTAGCCCTGTGTGCTTCCCCCGCCTTTGTTTACGATCTCGACGCCACCGGTGAGCACTTCCGCCTGGCCTTGTAGGGTGCGTTGCATCGGGTGTTCTGGTGATCTCAGGGACAAGTTGAAGATTGCCGATAAAACTTCTGGGAATACGCAAACCAATATCTAAGAGCTCATGCCGGGTGTGCGATGTTAAGGCACAGCTGTTCTTCACAAACAGACCCGAGATGAGCAAGAAAAACTGCATAAATGCAGAAACTGGAGAGACCCTGAGCCTCGCGATGTGCACGCGCCGCCATCTTGGGGATGTTTTATCATTTATCATTGTCACCATTGTTGAGGTTTGTATGATAAGTGTTGGTATTTCAGTGTGTCCGTAAATGAAACTTTCACTTCTCATTAATGGTTTAACCTCATTAATTTTTGACACCTACAGTAATTTATTTTTATTAGGGGTTTTCAATGATAATAAAAATATAAGTCTTACTTCACGTTAACTTTTATTTAAGCTTGTTCTGCACCACAAATGATTGTGAGTAAAACTTTACCATAAGCACAGAAAGAAGATAAATATTTTAACAAATGAGTCAAGAGTCCAACTAAATGAAACACTGATCACAGTAATGGTAGTTGCTTAATATCTGGGTTACAAATGAAGAGTGAGTAAAAGTTACTTGAAATTTAATGTAAACATTTTCTGAGAATTTCTAAAAAAGCTACAAATAATTATCTACAGATTTTACATGAACGTTCCTTTAAAAATGTATTCACATTTTCTTAGTGATAAAAGTTGTCAGCTTTTTTCAAGTAAATTTGACTCCAGACTTTTATCAGTGTGTGTTTGTATAAACACCATTGCAAGTACTGGAGTCAATTTGTTTTGTTATTGCACTACAGGCCCGTCAAGCACACGACTGGACTGTCTACACATGTACTACATGTTTACTTGCTCTACTGGACTATTTATACTATACTATTTATACTATATTTATACTATCATTTGCACTACTGGACTATTATACATATACAGCATCATTTGCACTCCAGTACTATGTACTGAATACTGCAATAACTCATCTACTGCACTGTTTACTTTAACTTAATAGCTGCTGTCCATCATTTATGCACACTTTATATTCATTTGCACTACTGTTCTGCATAGTCTAATTTATATTGTACATATCCATCAGTAAATTTCTGTTTTTAGTAAATAACCATCTGTATATAATGTTCATAGTACATTCCCACTTGTAAATTCTTCATAATTTTTGCTTTATTCTGTATTTATGCACAACTGTATATCCTGCACTTGCTGCTATTGCACTTCTGGTTAGACCTAAACTACATTTCGTTGCCTTGTACTTGTACATGTGTAATGACAATAAAGTTGAATCGAATCGAATCAAGAGTTCAACTAAAGCAAACACTGATCACAATAATGGTGGTTTGTTGATTAATTAAGGGTGCAAAAGTGATATTTATTTAATGCAATTAACATTGATTTAATGGTTTGTACCTGTTAGCTTCTGTGTAGTGTGGGCCCTGTGTGGGCCAAGTAAGGGCTTCCTGACCTGTGGGCCAAACGAGGGATGCCCGTGCAGGGCCAGCGCTAAGGGGCCAACGTTTTGCCAGTGAGCACATTTTCAGGGGCCCTGTGCTGACAGCCTGCTGGGGGCCCGTAAAGTGCCAGTGCAAGCTTGCTTGCAGGGTTAGGACTGAGATCGCTACAGATTTGTTTTTAAACATCTTACATACTTGGCTGTGATTGATTAACAGTACCTTTCTGGGCTCATATATTAATTGACTGTTGATTACATAGCTGTGTTAAAGTTACACAATATATCAACATTTTATATTTCTTCTTTTAGTGATAAGTGCTGTAAACAGTGTAATAAGCCCTATGACGAAATGGCAGCCATCTACACACATGTGTGCAGGGCCTTTAAGGTCACAGTACCTGATTGAGAACTTTCTGCAGATGTGGGGTGCCCATGTTGTCAGCCAGGTGTCTGTAGGATGGATGAGAGAGAAAGAACTTCCTCTCGGCTGTCAGAGCGGCTTTAATGTCCTTCTTCCCATCAATGTCTTTTTGACTGCGGTTCACCACACCAATATAACCTGACACACACACACACACACACACACACACACACAAACGTCTTGTCATATTTGTAAAAATTTACAGTATGGCTGCTTTGAAACAATGCAAACCGTGAAAAACGATGCAGAAATAAACTAAAAATAAAGTCATGTATGTGTTGATCAGTTGTCAGCAAGTGTAAGATCTGATCACACAGACATCACCTTCTGGTGGAGAATGCTGAAACATCATCATCAAAGCTTCAAAGGAACCATTTTACATGACCACCTTCACTAAGCATTCAGTCATTTGCTGGGAACACAGACTATAAATTATTCACAACTTTATGCCACAATATACAACTGAACACTCACATCTCACTCTACAGCACAGCACAGACCCCATGAACAGGGGTGGATTAAGGTGGTCAGGGGCCTCTAGGCTGCTCTTTGTTTGAGGCCCCCCCTCAGGTGGCATTTAGGTCAAGTCAATTCATCAATCATCATTGATCCAAAGTGCTTTACAAAAGGTTAGATAAAAGGCAACAAAGATCAAAGTTAAAAAGAAAGAATTAAAATGTAAATTCAATAATGGAATTAAAAAGGTACATATACACAAAAACATGACATGCATCAAACGAGACAACATCAAAAAAATAAATTAAAAAAAGCTATGCACAACATCACTTAAATGCAAGGGTGTAAAAATGAGTCTTTAATTTGGATTTAAAAGCAATACATGTAAAAATGCTAATTAAAGGCAAAACTGGAGAAATCTCTTTACTTTTTCCGTGGCTATGCACACGTGTAAGTGCACACAAATTGCTAAATTTTGCTGACACATTTAGACATCAACACTCGTCATACAAACCTCAACAATGGTGACAATTATCAACCTAATTCAGATAAACAGATCAACTGCAATGCATGCTGGGAGACATGAATGAGTTTTGTACTATAATGTTATCCAGCATGCATTGCAGCGTTAAGCTTTCTTTTGTTTATTGTCGAGTTTCATATACTGATTCTTTATGTCTAATTCTGCAATTAAATTTTTTTGCCATGTTTCGTTTATTCCTAAGAAAATGTAAAACCATAATTTCATTCTATATCATCACATAACGTTAGCAAAATGACAACATCTCAACTCAACTTCACAACGATTAAACTGGATCCTGCTAGACCCTCGTTTTCTTTGCCGCAACAAATGTACAGCAACACACTTTTAATAGGCAAAAGTAATGTAACATTAAAAGATAACTCAAGAGCCCAACTAAAGCAAACACTGAGCACAATAATGGTGATTTGTTCTTACTACATATTAATTTCATGTTGAGTTTACTTGATTCAGTCATGTTCTTACTACATGTTAATTTCATGTTGAGTTTACTTGATTCAGTCATGTTCTTACTACATGTTAATTTCATGTTGAGTTTACTTGATTCAGTCATGTTCTTTCTACATGTTAATTTCATGTTGAGTTTACTTGATTCAGTCATGTTCTTTCTACATGTTAATTTCATGTTGAGTTTACTTGATTCAGTCATGTTCTTTCTACATGTTAATTTCATGTTGAGTTTACTTGATTCAGTCATGTTCTTTCTACATGTTAATTTCATGTTGAGTTTACTTGATTCAGTCATGTTCTTTCTACATGTTAATTTCATGTTGAGTTTACTTGATTCAGTCATGTTCTTGCTACATGTTAATTTCATGTTGAGTTTACTTGATTCAGTCATGTTCTTGCTACATGTTAATTTCATGTTGTGTTTACTTGATTCAGTCATGTTCTTGCTACATGATAATTTCATGTTGAGTTTACTTGATTCAGTCATGTTCTTGCTACATGATAATTTCATGTTGAGTTTACTTGATTCAGTCATGTTCTTGCTACATGTTAATTTCATGTTAAGTTTACTTGATTCAGTCATGTTCTTACTACATGTTAATTTCATGTTAATTTCATGTTGAGTTTACTTGATTCAGTCATGTTCTTGCTACATGTTAATTTCATGTTGAGTTTACTTGATTCAGTCATGTTCTTTCTACATGTTAATTTCATGTTAATTTCATGTTAATTTCATGTTGAGTTTACTTGATTCAGTCATGTTCTTACTACTTGTTAATTTCATGTTGAGTTTACTTGATTCAGTCATGTTCTTGCTACATGTTAATTTCATGTTGAGTTTACTTGATTCAGTCATGTTCTTGCTACATGTTAATTTCATGTTGAGTTTACTTGATTCAGTCATGTTCTTGCTACATGTTAATTTCATGTTGAGTTTACTTGATTCAGTCATGTTCTTTCTACATGTTAATTTCATGTTGAGTTTACTTGATTCAGTCATGTTCTTTCTACATGTTAATTTCATGTTGAGTTTACTTGATTCAGTCATGTTCTTTCTACATGTTAATTTCATGTTGAGTTTACTTGATTCAGTCATGTTCTTGCTACATGTTAATTTCATGTTTAGTTTACTTGATTCAGTCATGTTCTTACTACATGTTAATTTCATGTTGAGTTTACTTGATTCAGTCATGTTCTTGCTACATGTTAATTTCATGTTGTGTTTACTTGATTCAGTCATGTTCTTGCTACATGATAATTTCATGTTGAGTTTACTTGATTCAGTCATGTTCTTGCTACATGATAATTTCATGTTGAGTTTACTTGATTCAGTCATGTTCTTGCTACATGTTAATTTCATGTTAAGTTTACTTGATTCAGTCATGTTCTTACTACATGTTAATTTCATGTTAATTTCATGTTGAGTTTACTTGATTCAGTCATGTTCTTGCTACATGTTAATTTCATGTTGAGTTTACTTGATTCAGTCATGTTCTTGCTACATGTTAATTTCATGTTGAGTTTACTTGATTCAGTCATGTTCTTTCTACATGTTAATTTCATGTTGAGTTTACTTGATTCAGTCATGTTCTTGCTACATGTTAATTTCATGTTGAGTTTACTTGATTCAGTCATGTTCTTGCTACATGTTAATTTCATGTTGAGTTTACTTGATTCAGTCATGTTCTTGCTACATGTTAATTTCATGTTGAGTTTACTTGATTCAGTCATGTTCTTGCTACATGTTAATTTCATGTTAATTTCATGTTGAGTTTACTTGATTCAGTCATGTTCTTGCTACATGTTAATTTCATGTTGAGTTTACTTGATTCAGCCATGTTCTTGCTACATGTTAATTTCATGTTGAGTTTACTTGATTCAGTCATGTTCTTACTACATGTTAATTTCATGTTAATTTCATGTTGAGTTTACTTGATTCAGTCATGTTCTTGCTACATGTTAATTTCATGTTGAGTTTACTTGATTCAGTCATGTTCTTGCTACATGTTAATTTCATGTTGAGTTTACTTGATTCAGTCATGTTCTTTCTACATGTTAATTTCATGTTAATTTCATGTTGAGTTTACTTGATTCAGTCATGTTCTTACTACATGTTAATTTCATGTTGAGTTTACTTGATTCAGTCATGTTCTTACTACATGTTAATTTCATGTTGAGTTTACTTGATTCAGTCATGTTCTTGCTACATGTTAATTTCATGTTAAGTTTACTTGATTCAGTCATGTTCTTACTACATGTTAATTTCATGTTAATTTCATGTTGAGTTTACTTGATTCAGTCATGTTCTTTCTACATGTTAATTTCATGTTGAGTTTACTTGATTCAGTCATGTTCTTTCTACATGTAAATGTCATGTTGAGTTTACTTGATTCAGTCATGTTCTTTCTACATGTTAATTTCATGTTGAGTTTACTTGATTCAGTCATGTTCTTGCTACATGTTAATTTCATGTTGAGTTTACTTGATTCAGTCATGTTCTTTCTACATGTTAATTTCATGTTGAGTTTACTTGATTCAGTCATGTTCTTTCTACATGTTAATTTCATGTTGAGTTTACTTGATTCAGTCATGTTCTTGCTACATGTTAATTTCATGTTGTGTTTACTTGATTCAGTCATGTTCTTGCTACATGATAATTTCATGTTGAGTTTACTTGATTCAGTCATGTTCTTGCTACATGATAATATCATGTTGAGTTTACTTGATTCAGTCATGTTCTTGCTACATGTTAATTTCATGTTAAGTTTACTTGATTCAGTCATGTTCTTACTACATGTTAATTTCATGTTAATTTCATGTTGAGTTTACTTGATTCAGTCATGTTCTTGCTACATGTTAATTTCATGTTAATTTCATGTTGAGTTTACTTGATTCAGTCATGTTCTTGCTTCATGTTAATTTCATGTTGAGTTTACTTGATTCAGTCATGTTCTTTCTACATGTTAATTTCATGTTAATTTCATGTTGAGTTTACTTGATTCAGTCATGTTCTTACTACTTGTTAATTTCATGTTGAGTTTACTTGATTCAGTCATGTTCTTGCTACATGTTAATTTCATGTTGAGTTTACTTGATTCAGTCATGTTCTTGCTACATGTTAATTTCATGTTGAGTTTACTTGATTCAGTCATGTTCTTGCTACATGTTAATTTCATGTTGAGTTTACTTGATTCAGTCATGTTCTTTCTACATGTTAATTTCATGTTGAGTTTACTTGATTCAGTCATGTTCTTGCTACATGTTAATTTCATGTTGAGTTTACTTGATTCAGTCATGTTCTTGCTACATGTTAATTTCATGTTGAGTTTACTTGATTCAGTCATGTTCTTGCTACATGTTAATTTCATGTTGAGTTTACTTGATTCAGTCATGTTCTTTCTACATGTTAATTTCATGTTGAGTTTACTTGATTCAGTCATGTTCTTGCTACATGTTAATTTCATGTTGAGTTTACTTGATTCAGTCATGTTCTTTCTACAAGTTAATTTCATGTTAATTTCATGTTGAGTTTACTTGATTCAGTCATGTTCTTGCTACATGTTAATTTCATGTTGAGTTTACTTGATTCAGTCATGTTCTTGCTACATGTTAATTTCATGTTAATTTCATGTTGAGTTTACTTGATTCAGTCATGTTCTTGCTACATGTTAATTTCATGTTGAGTTTACTTGATTCAGCCATGTTCTTGCTACATGTTAATTTCATGTTGAGTTTACTTGATTCAGTCATGTTCTTACTACATGTTAATTTCATGTTAATTTCATGTTGAGTTTACTTGATTCAGTCATGTTCTTGCTACATGTTAATTTCATGTTGAGTTTACTTGATTCAGTCATGTTCTTTCTACATGTTAATTTCATGTTAATTTCATGTTGAGTTTACTTGATTCAGTCATGTTCTTACTACATGTTAATTTCATGTTGAGTTTACTTGATTCAGTCATGTTCTTACTACATGTTAATTTCATGTTGAGTTTACTTGATTCAGTCATGTTCTTGCTACATGTTAATTTCATGTTAAGTTTACTTGATTCAGTCATGTTCTTACTACATGTTAATTTCATGTTGAGTTTACTTGATTCAGTCATGTTCTTGCTACATGTTAATTTCATGTTGAGTTTACTTGATTCAGTCATGTTCTTGCTACATGATAATATCATGTTGAGTTTACTTGATTCAGTCATGTTCTTGCTACATGTTAATTTCATGTTAAGTTTACTTGATTCAGTCATGTTCTTACTACATGTTAATTTCATGTTAATTTCATGTTGAGTTTACTTGATTCAGTCATGTTCTTGCTACATGTTAATTTCATGTTAATTTCATGTTGAGTTTACTTGATTCAGTCATGTTCTTGCTACATGTTAATTTCATGTTGAGTTTACTTGATTCAGTCATGTTCTTTCTACATGTTAATTTCATGTTAATTTCATGTTGAGTTTACTTGATTCAGTCATGTTCTTACTACTTGTTAATTTCATGTTGAGTTTACTTGATTCAGTCATGTTCTTGCTACATGTTAATTTCATGTTGAGTTTACTTGATTCAGTCATGTTCTTGCTACATGTTAATTTCATGTTGAGTTTACTTGATTCAGTCATGTTCTTGCTACATGTTAATTTCATGTTGAGTTTACTTGATTCAGTCATGTTCTTGCTACATGTTAATTTCATGTTGAGTTTACTTGATTCAGTCATGTTCTTTCTACATGTTAATTTCATGTTGAGTTTACTTGATTCAGTCATGTTCTTGCTACATGTTAATTTCATGTTGTGTTTACTTGATTCAGTCATGTTCTTGCTACATGATAATTTCATGTTGAGTTTACTTGATTCAGTCATGTTCTTGCTACATGATAATATCATGTTGAGTTTACTTGATTCAGTCATGTTCTTGCTACATGTTAATTTCATGTTAAGTTTACTTGATTCAGTCATGTTCTTACTACATGTTAATTTCATGTTAATTTCATGTTGAGTTTACTTGATTCAGTCATGTTCTTGCTACATGTTAATTTCATGTTAATTTCATGTTGAGTTTACTTGATTCAGTCATGTTCTTGCTACATGTTAATTTCATGTTGAGTTTACTTGATTCAGTCATGTTCTTTCTACATGTTAATTTCATGTTAATTTCATGTTGAGTTTACTTGATTCAGTCATGTTCTTACTACTTGTTAATTTCATGTTGAGTTTACTTGATTCAGTCATGTTCTTGCTACATGTTAATTTCATGTTGAGTTTACTTGATTCAGTCATGTTCTTGCTACATGTTAATTTCATGTTGAGTTTACTTGATTCAGTCATGTTCTTGCTACATGTTAATTTCATGTTGAGTTTACTTGATTCAGTCATGTTCTTTCTACATGTTAATTTCATGTTGAGTTTACTTGATTCAGTCATGTTCTTGCTACATGTTAATTTCATGTTGAGTTTACTTGATTCAGTCATGTTCTTGCTACATGTTAATTTCATGTTGAGTTTACTTGATTCAGTCATGTTCTTGCTACATGTTAATTTCATGTTGAGTTTACTTGATTCAGTCATGTTCTTTCTACATGTTAATTTCATGTTGAGTTTACTTGATTCAGTCATGTTCTTGCTACATGTTAATTTCATGTTGAGTTTACTTGATTCAGTCATGTTCTTTCTACAAGTTAATTTCATGTTAATTTCATGTTGAGTTTACTTGATTCAGTCATGTTCTTGCTACATGTTAATTTCATGTTGAGTTTACTTGATTCAGTCATGTTCTTGCTACATGTTAATTTCATGTTAATTTCATGTTGAGTTTACTTGATTCAGTCATGTTCTTGCTACATGTTAATTTCATGTTGAGTTTACTTGATTCAGCCATGTTCTTGCTACATGTTAATTTCATGTTGAGTTTACTTGATTCAGTCATGTTCTTACTACATGTTAATTTCATGTTAATTTCATGTTGAGTTTACTTGATTCAGTCATGTTCTTGCTACATGTTAATTTCATGTTGAGTTTACTTGATTCAGTCATGTTCTTTCTACATGTTAATTTCATGTTAATTTCATGTTGAGTTTACTTGATTCAGTCATGTTCTTACTACATGTTAATTTCATGTTGAGTTTACTTGATTCAGTCATGTTCTTACTACATGTTAATTTCATGTTGAGTTTACTTGATTCAGTCATGTTCTTGCTACATGTTAATTTCATGTTAAGTTTACTTGATTCAGTCATGTTCTTACTACATGTTAATTTCATGTTGAGTTTACTTGATTCAGTCATGTTCTTGCTACATGTTAATTTCATGTTGAGTTTACTTGATTCAGTCATGTTCTTGCTACATGTTAATTTCATGTTAAGTTTACTTGATTCAGTCATGTTCTTACTACATGTTAATTTCATGTTAATTTCATGTTGAGTTTACTTGATTCAGTCATGTTCTTGCTACATGTTAATTTCATGTTAATTTCATGTTGAGTTTACTTGATTCAGTCATGTTCTTGCTACATGTTAATTTCATGTTGAGTTTACTTGATTCAGTCATGTTCTTTCTACATGTTAATTTCATGTTAATTTCATGTTGAGTTTACTTGATTCAGTCATGTTCTTACTACTTGTTAATTTCATGTTGAGTTTACTTGATTCAGTCATGTTCTTGCTACATGTTAATTTCATGTTGAGTTTACTTGATTCAGTCATGTTCTTGCTACATGTTAATTTCATGTTGAGTTTACTTGATTCAGTCATGTTCTTGCTACATGTTAATTTCATGTTGAGTTTACTTGATTCAGTCATGTTCTTGCTACATGTTAATTTCATGTTGAGTTTACTTGATTCAGTCATGTTCTTTCTACATGTTAATTTCATGTTGAGTTTACTTGATTCAGTCATGTTCTTGCTACATGTTAATTTCATGTTGAGTTTACTTGATTCAGTCATGTTCTTGCTACATGTTAATTTCATGTTGAGTTTACTTGATTCAGTCATGTTCTTGCTACATGTTAATTTCATGTTGAGTTTACTTGATTCAGTCATGTTCTTTCTACATGTTAATTTCATGTTGAGTTTACTTGATTCAGTCATGTTCTTGCTACATGTTAATTTCATGTTGAGTTTACTTGATTCAGTCATGTTCTTTCTACAAGTTAATTTCATGTTAATTTCATGTTGAGTTTACTTGATTCAGTCATGTTCTTGCTACATGTTAATTTCATGTTGAGTTTACTTGATTCAGTCATGTTCTTGCTACATGTTAATTTCATGTTAATTTCATGTTGAGTTTACTTGATTCAGTCATGTTCTTGCTACATGTTAATTTCATGTTGAGTTTACTTGATTCAGCCATGTTCTTGCTACATGTTAATTTCATGTTGAGTTTACTTGATTCAGTCATGTTCTTACTACATGTTAATTTCATGTTAATTTCATGTTGAGTTTACTTGATTCAGTCATGTTCTTGCTACATGTTAATTTCATGTTGAGTTTACTTGATTCAGTCATGTTCTTTCTACATGTTAATTTCATGTTAATTTCATGTTGAGTTTACTTGATTCAGTCATGTTCTTACTACATGTTAATTTCATGTTGAGTTTACTTGATTCAGTCATGTTCTTACTACATGTTAATTTCATGTTGAGTTTACTTGATTCAGTCATGTTCTTGCTACATGTTAATTTCATGTTAAGTTTACTTGATTCAGTCATGTTCTTACTACATGTTAATTTCATGTTGAGTTTACTTGATTCAGTCATGTTCTTGCTACATGTTAATTTCATGTTGAGTTTACTTGATTCAGTCATGTTCTTGCTACATGTTAATTTCATGTTGAGTTTACTTGATTCAGTCATGTTCTTTCTACATGTTAATTTCATGTTAATTTCATGTTGAGTTTACTTGATTCAGTCATGTTCTTGCTACATGTTAATTTCATGTTGAGTTTACTTGATTCAGTCATGTTCTTGCTACATGTTAATTTCATGTTGAGTTTACTTGATTCAGTCATGTTCTTACTACATGTTAATTTCATGTTGAGTTTACTTGATTCAGTCATGTTCTTGCTACATGTTAATTTCATGTTGAGTTTACTTGATTCAGTCATGTTCTTGCTACATGTTAATTTCATGTTAATTTCATGTTGAGTTTACTTGATTCAGTCATGTTCTTGCTACATGTTAATTTCATGTTGAGTTTACTTGATTCAGTCATGTTCTTTCTACATGTTAATTTCATGTTAATTTCATGTTGAGTTTACTTGATTCAGTCATGTTCTTACTACTTGTTAATTTCATGTTGAGTTTACTTGATTCAGTCATGTTCTTGCTACATGTTAATTTCATGTTGAGTTTACTTGATTCAGTCATGTTCTTGCTACATGTTAATTTCATGTTGAGTTTACTTGATTCAGTCATGTTCTTGCTACATGTTAATTTCATGTTGAGTTTACTTGATTCAGTCATGTTCTTTCTACATGTTAATTTCATGTTGAGTTTACTTGATTCAGTCATGTTCTTGCTACATGTTAATTTCATGTTGAGTTTACTTGATTCAGTCATGTTCTTGCTACATGTTAATTTCATGTTGAGTTTACTTGATTCAGTCATGTTCTTGCTACATGTTAATTTCATGTTGAGTTTACTTGATTCAGTCATGTTCTTTCTACATGTTAATTTCATGTTGAGTTTACTTGATTCAGTCATGTTCTTGCTACATGTTAATTTCATGTTGAGTTTACTTGATTCAGTCATGTTCTTTCTACAAGTTAATTTCATGTTAATTTCATGTTGAGTTTACTTGATTCAGTCATGTTCTTGCTACATGTTAATTTCATGTTGAGTTTACTTGATTCAGTCATGTTCTTGCTACATGTTAATTTCATGTTGAGTTTACTTGATTCAGTCATGTTCTTACTACATGTTAATTTCATGTTAATTTCATGTTGAGTTTACTTGATTCAGTCATGTTCTTGCTACATGTTAATTTCATGTTGAGTTTACTTGATTCAGTCATGTTCTTTCTACATGTTAATTTCATGTTAATTTCATGTTGAGTTTACTTGATTCAGTCATGTTCTTACTACATGTTAATTTCATGTTGAGTTTACTTGATTCAGTCATGTTCTTACTACATGTTAATTTCATGTTGAGTTTACTTGATTCAGTCATGTTCTTGCTACATGTTAATTTCATGTTGAGTTTACTTGATTCAGTCATGTTCTTGCTACATGTTAATTTCATGTTGAGTTTACTTGATTCAGTCATGTTCTTTCTACATGTTAATTTCATGTTAATTTCATGTTGAGTTTACTTGATTCAGTCATGTTCTTACTACATGTTAATTTCATGTTGAGTTTACTTGATTCAGTCATGTTCTTGCTACATGTTAATTTCATGTTGAGTTTACTTGATTCAGTCATGTTCTTGCTACATGTTAATTTCATGTTGAGTTTACTTGATTCAGTCATGTTCTTTCTACAAGTTAATTTCATGTTAATTTCATGTTGAGTTTACTTGATTCAGTCATGTTCTTGCTACATGTTAATTTCATGTTGAGTTTACTTGATTCAGTCATGTTCTTGCTACATGTTAATTTCATGTTAATTTCATGTTGAGTTTACTTGATTCAGTCATGTTCTTGCTACATGTTAATTTCATGTTGAGTTTACTTGATTCAGTCATGTTCTTACTACATGTTAATTTCATGTTAATTTCATGTTGAGTTTACTTGATTCAGTCATGTTCTTGCTACATGTTAATTTCATGTTGAGTTTACTTGATTCAGTCATGTTCTTTCTACATGTTAATTTCATGTTAATTTCATGTTGAGTTTACTTGATTCAGTCATGTTCTTACTACATGTTAATTTCATGTTGAGTTTACTTGATTCAGTCATGTTCTTACTACATGTTAATTTCATGTTGAGTTTACTTGATTCAGTCATGTTCTTGCTACATGTTAATTTCATGTTAAGTTTACTTGATTCAGTCATGTTCTTACTACATGTTAATTTCATGTTGAGTTTACTTGATTCAGTCATGTTCTTGCTACATGTTAATTTCATGTTGAGTTTACTTGATTCAGTCATGTTCTTGCTACATGTTAATTTCATGTTGAGTTTACTTGATTCAGTCATGTTCTTTCTACATGTTAATTTCATGTTAATTTCATGTTGAGTTTACTTGATTCAGTCATGTTCTTACTACATGTTAATTTCATGTTGAGTTTACTTGATTCAGTCATGTTCTTGCTACATGTTAATTTCATGTTGAGTTTACTTGATTCAGTCATGTTCTTGCTACATGTTAATTTCATGTTGAGTTTACTTGATTCAGTCATGTTCTTACTACATGTTAATTTCATGTTGAGTTTACTTGATTCAGTCATGTTCTTGCTACATGTTAATTTCATGTTGAGTTTACTTGATTCAGTCATGTTCTTGCTACATGTTAATTTCATGTTGTGTTTACTTGATTCAGTCATGTTCTTGCTACATGATAATTTCATGTTGAGTTTACTTGATTCAGTCATGTTCTTGCTACATGATAATTTCATGTTGAGTTTACTTGATTCAGTCATGTTCTTGCTACATGTTAATTTCATGTTAAGTTTACTTGATTCAGTCATGTTCTTACTACATGTTAATTTCATGTTAATTTCATGTTGAGTTTACTTGATTCAGTCATGTTCTTGCTACATGTTAATTTCATGTTGAGTTTACTTGATTCAGTCATGTTCTTGCTACATGTTAATTTCATGTTGAGTTTACTTGATTCAGTCATGTTCTTGCTACATGTTAATTTCATGTTGAGTTTACTTGATTCAGTCATGTTCTTGCTACATGTTAATTTCATGTTGAGTTTACTTGATTCAGTCATGTTCTTTCTACATGTTAATTTCATGTTGAGTTTACTTGATTCAGTCATGTTCTTGCTACATGTTAATTTCATGTTGAGTTTACTTGATTCAGTCATGTTCTTGCTACATGTTAATTTCATGTTGAGTTTACTTGATTCAGTCATGTTCTTTCTACATGTTAATTTCATGTTGAGTTTACTTGATTCAGTCATGTTCTTGCTACATGTTAATTTCATGTTGAGTTTACTTGATTCAGTCATGTTCTTGCTACATGTTAATTTCATGTTGAGTTTACTTGATTCAGTCATGTTCTTGCTACATGTTAATTTCATGTTGAGTTTACTTGATTCAGTCATGTTCTTTCTACATGTTAATTTCATGTTAATTTCATGTTGAGTTTACTTGATTCAGTCATGTTCTTGCTACATGTTAATTTCATGTTGAGTTTACTTGATTCAGTCATGTTCTTGCTACATGTTAATTTCATGTTAATTTCATGTTGAGTTTACTTGATTCAGTCATGTTCTTGCTACATGTTAATTTCATGTTGAGTTTACTTGATTCAGCCATGTTCTTGCTACATGTTAATTTCATGTTGAGTTTACTTGATTCAGTCATGTTCTTACTACATGTTATTTCATGTTAATTTCATGTTGAGTTTACTTGATTCAGTCATGTTCTTGCTACATGTTAATTTCATGTTGAGTTTACTTGATTCAGTCATGTTCTTGCTACATGTTAATTTCATGTTGAGTTTACTTGATTCAGTCATGTTCTTTTTACATGTTAATTTCATGTTAATTTCATGTTGAGTTTACTTGATTCAGTCATGTTCTTACTACATGTTAATTTCATGTTGAGTTTACTTGATTCAGTCATGTTCTTACTACATGTTAATTTCATGTTGAGTTTACTTGATTCAGTCATGTTCTTGCTACATGTTAATTTCATGTTAAGTTTACTTGATTCAGTCATGTTCTTACTACATGTTAATTTCATGTTAATTTCATGTTGAGTTTACTTGATTCAGTCATGTTCTTTCTACATGTTAATTTCATGTTGAGTTTACTTGATTCAGTCATGTTCTTTCTACATGTAAATGTCATGTTGAGTTTACTTGATTCAGTCATGTTCTTTCTACATGTTAATTTCATGTTGAGTTTACTTGATTCAGTCATGTTCTTGCTACATGTTAATTTCATGTTGAGTTTACTTGATTCAGTCATGTTCTTTCTACATGTTAATTTCATGTTGAGTTTACTTGATTCAGTCATGTTCTTTCTACATGTTAATTTCATGTTGAGTTTACTTGATTCAGTCATGTTCTTGCTACATGTTAATTTCATGTTGTGTTTACTTGATTCAGTCATGTTCTTGCTACATGATAATTTCATGTTGAGTTTACTTGATTCAGTCATGTTCTTGCTACATGATAATATCATGTTGAGTTTACTTGATTCAGTCATGTTCTTGCTACATGTTAATTTCATGTTAAGTTTACTTGATTCAGTCATGTTCTTACTACATGTTAATTTCATGTTAATTTCATGTTGAGTTTACTTGATTCAGTCATGTTCTTGCTACATGTTAATTTCATGTTAATTTCATGTTGAGTTTACTTGATTCAGTCATGTTCTTGCTACATGTTAATTTCATGTTGAGTTTACTTGATTCAGTCATGTTCTTGCTACATGTTAATTTCATGTTGAGTTTACTTGATTCAGTCATGTTCTTTCTACATGTTAATTTCATGTTAATTTCATGTTGAGTTTACTTGATTCAGTCATGTTCTTACTACATGTTAATTTCATGTTGAGTTTACTTGATTCAGTCATGTTCTTACTACATGTTAATTTCATGTTGAGTTTACTTGATTCAGTCATGTTCTTGCTACATGTTAATTTCATGTTAAGTTTACTTGATTCAGTCATGTTCTTACTACATGTTAATTTCATGTTGAGTTTACTTGATTCAGTCATGTTCTTGCTACATGTTAATTTCATGTTGAGTTTACTTGATTCAGTCATGTTCTTGCTACATGTTAATTTCATGTTGAGTTTACTTGATTCAGTCATGTTCTTGCTACATGTTAATTTCATGTTGAGTTTACTTGATTCAGTCATGTTCTTACTACATGTTAATTTCATGTTGAGTTTACTTGATTCAGTCATGTTCTTGCTACATGTTAATTTCATGTTGAGTTTACTTGATTCAGTCATGTTCTTGCTACATGTTAATTTCATGTTGTGTTTACTTGATTCAGTCATGTTCTTGCTACATGATAATTTCATGTTGAGTTTACTTGATTCAGTCATGTTCTTGCTACATGTTAATTTCATGTTAAGTTTACTTGATTCAGTCATGTTCTTACTACATGTTAATTTCATGTTAATTTCATGTTGAGTTTACTTGATTCAGTCATGTTCTTGCTACATGTTAATTTCATGTTGAGTTTACTTGATTCAGTCATGTTCTTGCTACATGTTAATTTCATGTTGAGTTTACTTGATTCAGTCATGTTCTTTCTACATGTTAATTTCATGTTAATTTCATGTTGAGTTTACTTGATTCAGTCATGTTCTTACTACTTGTTAATTTCATGTTGAGTTTACTTGATTCAGTCATGTTCTTGCTACATGTTAATTTCATGTTGAGTTTACTTGATTCAGTCATGTTCTTGCTACATGTTAATTTCATGTTGAGTTTACTTGATTCAGTCATGTTCTTGCTACATGTTAATTTCATGTTGAGTTTACTTGATTCAGTCATGTTCTTACTACATGTTAATTTCATGTTGAGTTTACTTGATTCAGTCATGTTCTTTCTACATGTTAATTTCATGTTGAGTTTACTTGATTCAGTCATGTTCTTGCTACATGTTAATTTCATGTTGAGTTTACTTGATTCAGTCATGTTCTTGCTACATGTTAATTTCATGTTGAGTTTACTTGATTCAGTCATGTTCTTGCTACATGTTAATTTCATGTTGAGTTTACTTGATTCAGTCATGTTCTTTCTACATGTTAATTTCATGTTAATTTCATGTTGAGTTTACTTGATTCAGTCATGTTCTTACTACATGTTAATTTCATGTTGAGTTTACTTGATTCAGTCATGTTCTTACTACATGTTAATTTCATGTTGAGTTTACTTGATTCAGTCATGTTCTTGCTACATGTTAATTTCATGTTAAGTTTACTTGATTCAGTAATGTTTTTACTACATGTTAATTTCATGTTAATTTCATGTTGAGTTTACTTGATTCAGTCATGTTCTTGCTACATGTTAATTTCATGTTGAGTTTACTTGATTCAGTCATGTTCTTTCTACATGTTAATTTCATGTTAATTTCATGTTGAGTTTACTTGATTCAGTCATGTTCTTACTACATGTTAATTTCATGTTGAGTTTACTTGATTCAGTCATGTTCTTGCTACATGTTAATTTCATGTTGAGTTTACTTGATTCAGTCATGTTCTTGCTACATGTTAATTTCATGTTGAGTTTACTTGATTCAGTCATGTTCTTTCTACATGTTAATTTCATGTTAATTTCATGTTGAGTTTACTTGATTCAGTCATGTTCTTGCTACATGTTAATTTCATGTTGAGTTTACTTGATTCAGTCATGTTCTTTCTACATGTTAATTTCATGTTGAGTTTACTTGATTCAGTCATGTTCTTGCTACATGTTAATTTCATGTTGAGTTTACTTGATTCAGTCATGTTCTTGCTACATGTTAATTTCATGTTGAGTTTACTTGATTCAGTCATGTTCTTTCTACATGTTAATTTCATGTTAATTTCATGTTGAGTTTACTTGATTCAGTCATGTTCTTACTACATGTTAATTTCATGTTGAGTTTACTTGATTCAGTCATGTTCTTGCTACATGTTAATTTCATGTTGAGTTTACTTGATTCAGTCATGTTCTTGCTACATGTTAATTTCATGTTGAGTTTACTTGATTCAGTCATGTTCTTACTACATGTTAATTTCATGTTGAGTTTACTTGATTCAGTCATGTTCTTGCTACATGTTAATTTCATATTGAGTTTACTTGATTCAGTCATGTTCTTGCTACATGTTAATTTCATGTTGAGTTTACTTGATTCAGTCATGTTCTTGCTACATGTTAATTTCATGTTGAGTTTACTTGATTCAGTCATGTTCTTTCTACATGTTAATTTCATGTTAATTTCATGTTGAGTTTACTTGATTCAGTCATGTTCTTACTACATGTTAATTTCATGTTGAGTTTACTTGATTCAGTCATGTTCTTACTACATGTTAATTTCATGTTGAGTTTACTTGATTCAGTCATGTTCTTACTACATGTTAATTTCATGTTGAGTTTACTTGATTCAGTCATGTTCTTCCTACATGTTAATTTCATGTTAATTTCATGTTGAGTTTACTTGATTCAGTCATGTTCTTACTACATGTTAATTTCATGTTGAGTTTACTTGATTCAGTCATGTTCTTTCTACATGTTAATTTCATGTTAATTTCATGTTGAGTTTACTTGATTCAGTCATGTTCTTACTACATGTTAATTTCATGTTGAGTTTACTTGATTCAGTCATGTTCTTACTACATGTTAATTTCATGTTGAGTTTACTTGATTCAGTCATGTTCTTACTACATGTTAATTTCATGTTCAGTTTACTTGATTCAGTCATGTTCTTTCTACATGTTAATTTCATGTTGAGTTTACTTGATTCAGTCATGTTCTTTCTACATGTTAATTTCATGTTGAGTTTACTTGATTCGCTCATGTTCTTTCTACATGTTAATTTCATGTTAAGTTTACTTGATTCAGTCATGTTCTTTCTACATGTTAATTTCATGTTGAGTTTACTTGATTCGCTCATGTTCTTGCTAGTCTTATGTTGATTGTCACCACTGTTGAGATTCATATGCTGATTCTTGATGTCTGAATGATTTATGTGTGATAAGGTTTTTACAATTAAAAATATTTTTGCAACACAACATTAAACTTTACACACTAAAACTAGCAATATTAAGAGCAATATTAAGTATGTAAATTACTAAATAAATTTACTACTGTACCATTTACCATCAGTGAACATCAAAGGCAATTCAGTTTTTGTTTGGCTGTTATAAATGTGATTTAGAAACACAATATTACAGCTGCACAAAAACACTTAAAAGAAAAATCATGAGTAAGAGCCCAACTAAATGAAACACTGATCACTGTTATGGTTTTTGTTCTTATTGTTGATGTTTTCTTCAGTGATTGTGTTTGTTAACATCAGGTGTTTATCATTAATGATTCAATCATCACATAATTAATCACCTTCATCATCTCATTAACTTTAACTCTGCTTCAGTGTTACTTTAACTCTCTGTAGATTGGACCCATATAGACTCTAAGCAGAGTTAATTTAACTCTGGGGATTTTGCTGTGCATAATGCTGTTTTGTTGTCACTTTCTCGTCTGTTAGAAGAACTTTATGCTGAACCACTAATGTTTTCCCCAAGGCGTTGGAGGTGGTGCGTGGCCAGGCAATGATTAGCTGCTGCAGTTCTTTACAACAGCGTGGCTGGACTCAAGGTTGGAAAGTAGAGCGAAGGAGGTAAGGCATAGTAGAAGGTCAAAGCTCTGGAGGGTTTGCCCTGGAGTGAGCTCAGCTGACAGAAAGGAAAACCCTCTCTGCTTCCAGGCCATACCGGTTTCACCCAACCTCCAAGATGGCTCCTGTGGCTGTAAGGAAGTCTAAGCCCATTATAAGGGGGGAAGGCTAGGTGAGAGTCCTTCATTATGTAAGTGTCCACCTTAAAATCCTTTTCGTGCCATCGATAGCTGACCAACTTCTGATGCATAGCCTGATGTATCTTGCCATCTGTCATGATGAATCGAGAGGTGGCTGTTGGAGTCTCTCCGCTTAGCTGTTTCCACAGGTTCTTTGCATCAGCGTGTACATACGCTGATACATCTAGAACCGCCTTTACGTTTTTTTCCATTGACTCTCACAGGAATTAGAAGCAGCAACGTCACAGCATGGGGTTGTACGATGGAGACACCTGCAAGGTTCTTGGAGTGTTCAGCAGGCTTTTTTTTCTTCTTCTTGCTGTCCTGTCCGCCCACCTTCTGCCAGTAATCTTTGGCTCCCAGGCAGTCCTTCTCCACCATTGCACCGACTTTCACCAGCTGTTCCACCGTGCCAACCGTTCCTCTCAGGCAGCCAGCGACCCTGGGGTTGATTGTTGAGTATGCGGCTCAACAACTCTTCCACAGAGATGTGTGGTTTTCACTTAAAGTGATAGTTCACCCAAAAATTTAAATTCTGTCATTAATTACTCACTCTCGAATTGTTCCAAATCTGCATAAATGTCTTTGTTTGGTTAAACACAGAGAAAGATATTTGGATGAATGCTTGTGACCAAACAGTAGGTGGACCCCATTGACTACCAAGGGTGTCCTAACTTTTTCCACATGACTGTAAACACTTGCTTGAGCACCTGCCTCTTTGCCAAAGTGTCTTTTTTGATGCCCAGATGCCCAAAGTGCTCTTTGTAAACGGATGTCGGGGGAACCCCAGGGAATTCGAGCGCAGCCGGACGAAACGGACGCAAATAGGCTCATGATCAAAAACAGCCTAACCCTAAGTTTTGAGCACCCACCTACCCATCTAAAGGGCTCTGAACGGCTCTGCATTTAATACATAACTGATTTTTTACGGATATTTCGACTTAATTACGTGTGTATTTCACCATTCAAGCTATAAGCCTAAAAAGACTACTCACGCACTGACAGACAGCATGCGCAAATGTTTGATGGTAGTTAAAAGTAGATGCTTTCGTGGTTTTGAGATTACAAGGACTACAAACCAGTTTTGCTCCACTACCCTGTAACATCAGGTTATTGTTTCACCTGGATATTTAAATGTTTTGCGATAATTTTGCGGTAAAATGAAATATTATACAAGATCAGGAAAAATTGCAACAATGTGTTGATTTTGCAATTTGATCGCGGAATTTTGAATTTGTGATCGCGGAATTGCCAAAAACTTCAGGGACTGATTATTATCAAACATAATAATCAAATACAAATATCATTATTTTTTTTAACCTTTTTTTAATCTATTGGAGATATAATGACGTAATGTTAAAATGCTAAAGCCGAAAAGACAGAACGCGCGTAAGCTTTCGCCACACCACATAGACTCCGATATTGGGCCAGTGGGTGGTTGGTGGTTCTTCTTTTCTCTCATTTTTCACCACCTTACACAAATATGATGAGATGAAGAACAGCTTTCAGAGAATTTAAATCACAGTTAAATCATACAGAAAGAAATAAAACATAACATAACATAAAATAACAAACATGACACGAGGCAGCAGGCAAGAAAGATGTGTTCTCACCTCTACGGAGAGGAAGGAGTTTGTTCTCTAAAACCTCTCGAGCGTCTGTACCTTCATCCATCAAATCTAGTTTAGTAATCACACCAATTGTCTTCTGACCTGCACATAACAAGAGTTATAATACCTTTATTTAACCAGGAATACACTCACTGAGATAAAAAACTCTTTTCCAGGAGTATCCTGGCCAAGCTGAGTTTACATACATGACAGATAACATAGTTACAACATACATAACAGAACTAACATAGAACATACAGTTGAATTACATTTTAAATTACATAAAATATAGTTAAAATGATTGTAAGACACCAAGGGTTGTAACTTCATATCCTTTTGGAGAAGATTCCATTCTGAAGCGGCAGCAAATTTAAATTCCGAGCTCAGTTCTGACAAAGGGCACACGTAGATTGTAGTAAAGTTGAGAGCGTAATGAATGATTTCCAGGCAGAGTTCTTTGTACACAAAGATCATTTGGCAATTGAACCAAAATTGCCTTATATATCAACAAGTGCCAGTGCATTTTTCTCCGTATTCTCAATGAAGACCATACAACTCTTTCATACAGTTCACAATGATGAGTTAGAAATTTACAATCTTAAAGCACTGTGGTACAGAGTATCCAAAGAAGAAAGAAGGTAAGAAGGGGCATGCTGATAAACCACATCCCCATAGTCAAGAATCTGTAAGAATGTAGCAGACACTCGTTTTTTCTCACTTTAAATGAAAAACATGACTTATTCCTAAAATAGAACCCTAACTTCTTTTTAAATTTTTTACCCAGGTATTTATTGTGTGAGCCAAAACATAATTTATTATCAATGACAATACCCAGATATTTGTACTCCGTCACTGGTCTAATCTGTCTCCCCTGAGAAGTTTGAAGGACAGGAGAATTCTCTAATGTAATTCTAGAATTGGAAAAAAACATACATTTTGTTTTACCAACATTTAAGACCAACTTCAGGGCACAAAACCTGTTTTGGATAATATCAAAAGCAGATTGTAATGTAGCCACAGATTGTTGTTTTGAGGGAACTGAACCTTGCCTTGTCGATCTTAAAATCAAGGCAGTTTAAGTCAATACTAAATAATAATGGCCCCAACACAGATCCTTGTAGAACTCCCTTGATAACCTCCAGGGGATCCGACTGAGGGTTCTACCCTTTAAGTAAGCAGTGAAGCATAAGATAACATGTTCTGATAGTCCTAAACATCTAAGCCTATCTAACAATATATTGTGATCCACTGTATCAAAGGCTTTTGATAGGTCAATAAAAAGACATGCACAATATTGTTTATTATCTAGGGACTCCACAATGTCATTCACTACTTTTAGAATGGCTGTAGTAGTACTTTGTCCTTTACAAAAGCAAGACTGATTTTTGGACAAAATATTATTCCGTTTAAATATCATGTCAATTGATTACTGACTAGGTTTTCCATGAGTTTTGAAAGAATACAGAGCTTAGATATAGGTCTACACAGAAAAATCCCCAGAGTTAAATCAACTCTGCTCAGAGTCTATATGGGTCCAATCTACAGAGAGTTAAAGTTAATGAGATGATGAAGGTGATGTGATGATTGAGTTATTAATGATGAACACCTGCTGTTAACAAACACAATCACTGAAGAAAACATCAACAATAAGAACAAAAACCATAACAGTGATCAGTGTTTCATTTAGTTGGGCTCTTACTCTTGATTTTTCTTTTAAGTGTTTTTGTGCAGCTGTAATATTGTGTTTCTAAATCACATTTATAACAGCCAAACAAAAGCTGAATTGCCTTTGATGTTCACTGATGGTAAATGGTACAGTAGTAAATTTATTTAGTCATTTACATACTTAATATTGCTAGTTTTAGTGTGTAAAGTTTAATGTTGTGTTGCAAAAATATTTCTAATTGTAAAAAGCTTATCACACATAAATCATTCAGACATCAAGAATCAGTGTATGAATCTCAACAGTGGTGACAATCAACATAAGAAAGCTTTGTGCTGCAATGCATGCTGGGTAACAGCATAGAACGGAACTCATCCATGACTCCCAGCATGCATTGCAGCATGAGTAAACAATACTACTGAACTTTTCTTTTGTCACCATTGTTGAGATTCATGAGCTGATTCTTGATGTCTGAAAGATTCAAAAGAGAAAATTTTCCCAGATTTCGCACAAGATTAAATTAAGAATGCAAGAAAGAAAACAACCAAAACAATTCAATTCAGCTCAAAATAGTTCATGAATCACCATCTACAGAAGAAGATAATTCAGCTTCTGTTCAGCTGTTATCAATGTGCTTCAGAAACACAATATTATAGCTGAACAAAATAAATTTAAAGATAAAATCAGTGTAAGAGCCCCACTAAATGAAACACTGATCACTGTTCTGGTTTTTGTTCTTATTGTTGATGTTTTCTTCAGTGATTGTGTTTGTTAACAGCAGGTGTTTATCATTAATAATTCAATCATCACATAATTAATCATCTTCATCATCTCATTAACTTTAACTCTGCTTCAGTGTTACTTTAACTCTCTGTAGATTGGACCCATATAGACTCTGAGCAGAGTTCATTTAACTCTGGGGATTTTGCTGTGTATAATTATCCATTGAAGAGAGATCACTCCCTTTTGACAGAGGAACAACAAATGCTGATTTCCAAATCTTGAGAATTGTATTTGTTGTTAACAAAAGATTAAAAAGGTATGTCAGCAGTGAAGAAAAAAAATCATCCTCTAATTTTAAGAACAAGGGAGCAATATGATCAGGACCTGGTGATTTGTTCACATTCAATTCTTTTAAGGCAGAACAAACATCATAGGTAGTAATTTGCTGGAAAGCAAACTCACTTGTCCATAAACTTCGTTCAGCTTCGAGGAATTCTGAGTCATTACTTGTTGCAAATAAGGACCCTGATGCAATAAAATGACTGTTCAAACTATTAAGCATTTGCTTTTTATCTGTGGTTTTGATAGAATCTGACATTATACAGGGGGGAAGCTCTGTAAATGTTTTGTTACCCGTTAGAAATTTAACACTCTTCCACAACTTCTTAGGATTATTCATATTTTCTGTAGTTTTATCAAGGAAGTAATCAGATTTGGCCTTTACTAACTTATTGCGAAGCTGCCTAAAGTGTAACAACTTACATAATGCCTCCAGAGCACTGATGCCAACAGACATCTCTTTATAAGAAGCTCCTCGAACGGGGCAGCGAGAGTTAAGAAGGGGAACTCCCCTTTTGACTTACCCTGCGGGTCGACGTCTTTGGCCAATTTCAGAGCATCAGAGTTGGCCAGGTCAGTGTTGGCGGGGGTGACAGCCAGAATCAGGCAGCTCTCTCGAGATATGAACTGCATGATCATATCATGGATCTGATGCTCGATGTCTGCCGGCTGATCTCCCACCGGTACTTTAGTGATGCCAGGCAAGTCAATGAGCGTCAAATTCAGCACTGCAAAAAAAACGCAAAGGCAACAAACCAACAACATGATGATTGAGAACCTACAAATGTGCTGGAATCCTTCAGACTAGCAGTACAATGTCTGTGACAGCGGACATGTCATGCAGTACTCTGTATGAATTAGATTGTTGTGTTTAGCATTACAAAACCATTACAAATGGTCCGGCAATATCAAATACAGTAAGAGTTCATGTGTGTTAAGCGTCAGTACCGTGAGGGGAAAACACCCTTAAATTGATGGGAATGGAAGAAATGCCCTTATTTGCCCCGGTGACCCGGTCCGTCTCGGCTTCGATCTCTTGACGGACTTCATCAAAATCTGTGAACTTCTTCCCTTTGCAGTGCAGAAACTCTGCCCACTCTAGACATTCAACATCACACAAACAGTAAAATAAGTAGGTAAATCATGTATCAATCTGAAAATCTGATTTGATGTTCTATATGACATACAGTATTTAAAAGAAAAGCCTGGATGTTCGTGTACACGTTGAGGGTTTCCAAGTGCAAGCTTTTGCGTTTCATCTCTGTGTAAACTACAGAAATGTGAAAATGTTGACATTAGGATCATCAGGGCCTTATTTATAAAGCACGCAAAAATCCACGGCAACGTTCATATTTATAATAACGGTCTTTGACATGGGAAAGTGCTCAGCGCCACGTCAGGGTCTGAGCAGACGTACGCACTTTTGCTTGTTCGAGTGCTGCACGTTTTTGGAAATACAAGCCATTCTTGCCGCTCGTAAAGGATTTGGACAGTGACAGGTGCTCTTTCATATGTCAATGATATTAATTAGATAACACTAAAAGGTATAATTTGTGATGTATATATTTAACATCTGAAAGAGAGGCGTACACACATTTTCTGTGTGTACGTTCGTTCTATGAGTCACACGTAGGCACTTTAGGAAATGATAGTAAAAAGGTTGAGAGGTCTCTCAGCATTGGGTGAAACGCATAGGGGTATATCCCTTCTCCAAACCTTTACTGAAGCCTTAATGCACAACGCCAGTAGAAATGAAAATGTAACTGGCCAATGTCGGTCAAGATGGCACTTAGGGGCATGGCAGCACCCCATATAGTACACCGTTTAGACCGCATACCCTCAAAATATTTTTCCTTGCATGCTGTTGAGGATACGCCCAGGAAAAGAGGAAATAATCGACGATTCTTCTGCTCGTGTGTTCCAGCATGCCAGTTTGTGCCTTATGTTCTGGGCCCATCGACCCGCAGGCACACTGCGTGCTCTGCCTAGGTCTGGCCAATGCGGAGGGGGCCCTCTCTGAGTCTAACTGCCCAAACTGTGAGGACCTTCCAGTGTGGGTGCTGAAGGCTCGGAGAGTCGTCGCCCTTGGAGATTTTGCTAGGCTGCGTCTCCCCCCGGGGAGATGGAGTGCCGGACCGCCTTCAGCGCTCTCGGCGCCCCGGGTCTCCAGTCTTCTTTGGCGAAGAGAACCTCTGTCCCGTGGATGAAGCTGCGGAGGTAATCCGGTTTGGCACGTTGCGAGACGAGGATAAGCTCATGTTGCTGGCAGCTTAGGACAGGGATCATTTTCATGATTCCCCTTTACATTTTTATTTTATTATTTAAAATAGCTTAATGGAGAGTTGCAGGCAGCGCTCACTCAGCACCTCTCTCTCTCTCCCCCTCTCTCTCATGTTGGTGCAGCGCCTCTGTCATGTGACAGTGAACAAATTAAAAGGTGGCGGTATTTTCAATATGCATTCCTCTGTGTACTTGCCTCTCCATGTAAACATCAAAAGTCACAGATCTTATTGACAGAGAAGATGGCTGATCGAGTTTATCAGGACTTACAGAAAGGTTAGCAGTGTTTCCCACAAATCCTTTCTCTGTGTGCTGCTCAGTGTGCATCTGTGTGCAAGCTCTCGTCCTGAGTTCGGTGCACTGTGCGTGCGCATTTATTGTAGTTAGCTTCGTGTATGGTGTATTTTTCCTTATTTCTAAATTTGTCTGCACTATATGCGAGCTACAATAATACTATCACTTGTACACATTGATGAGAAGAGCAACAGCAGTAAAAGTTTTGTGCGAAGTAATATGTAGTCAACATCACAGCAAACAGACACACATACTGATAGACATGCAGAAAGGCAGGCAGACAGGGTGTGTGTGTGTGTGTGTGTGTGTGTGTGTGTGTGTGTGTGTCTTTACCTGTGTTGGCATTGATGAGCTGAAGAACGAGAGGTCTGCGGGTGACGATTCCAGAGCCACGAGGCAGAAAATCCCTGAAAAAACACTCACTTGATGATTATTTATCACACACCACCTCAAATTCAAGAAATATCTCTGCTTATTACGTGGCGCACAGTGTAAATAAAATAATAATTTTGCCCTCTTCCTCCCATTTCCTCTCAGGTGTGTGGGCGCAGCGCTCCAGCATCAGTGGAAAACCTAAACAAAATGCTGGAAGATCGAGAGTGTGCAGACTCTCTACAAGTTCAACTGAACATTGTGGCTGAGAAGTGCAAGGTGATCCTCCAAATGCTGGACCTTTTTCAAAGCAGACGCCCTGTCACAACAAAGGTATTGAATTACCTTGAGGATCTACAGATGCACTTTGTAGCAAACCAAGAGCTCTGTAATGAGGTGTGTAGTCAGTACTTCTCACAAACTCGGTTGTCTCATGAGCACAAGACAAAAATCTTAAATCAGATGCAAGCAGCATTCAGTTATGCTGATGAAAAACTGAGTAAATACATGCAGCATGGACAACCTGGCATTGAGTTTCTCAAAGAGGTCGGAATTTTTGAGCCACAATGCCTAGCATTCATGGATGATAGCCCCAGCAGCTACAAAGCCATTCCTGGCTTCTCCTCAGTGCCTGAAGACAAAATGAAGAGGTACATCACCATGCTGGGTCCAGAAGCACTTCGAGCATCTGTAAGTGGGATTGTTGATCTGGATACCTTCTGGGTAGGCATACAGGATAGGCTTCCTATGCTAAGCAAACTGGCCCTGCGCTACAAAGATGCAGTGTCCAACTCTGCAGATGCAGAGCGTTGTAACAGCATATATAAGCTAGTTCTCTCCAATCGAAGGCGTTCTACTACAAGCAGTCACTTGAGGGCTCTGGTCTTTCTGTATTACAATCAGAAAATGGACGATTATCAGGAAATACATGATCCAGAGTTTGAAATGTAAATGTCTCTGATAAATGTGGCTGCACAGTTTTAAAAATGTTTTAAGGTTATATTTATATTTAAATTATTATATTAGAACAAGCATTGTTTGCATACTGTTTGTTCAAAGTATGTTGGTGTTTTTTTTTTTTTTCCTGAATTGCAAAGCAATGAATTACATTTTTGTAAATTTACAGGAGTTACATTTTTGAATGCATAAATTGAATCTACACACAGTATTTACGAAATACTATGCATGCTGTTAGTGCTATCAGTTCATGGATTTAGGTGAAAGAAGTGTCCATACTATCTTAAAAGTAAAATTGTGATAAAAGGCAAAAATAAACCAGCTTTATTAAAGTGTGTTTGTTGTTTAAAAATGTAAAAATTCAAAATGTGATAAAAGAGACCAAAATAAACAAGCTTTATGCAAATCTGTTTGTTTCTAGTGTCATAATTGTTCATCTTATAGTAAATAATAGGGCAAATGTGCTATTACAATCGCAAAATTTCGTGCAAAATTTTGGAAAGTACCACCACAAAATCAGTCATTTTGTTCGCAAAAATCACAAAACAAAATCGTGAAATCCTGGAGGGACAGGTTAATGCAACAAATGATGTATGAATTGTTAATTCAGTTACTAGTAGTAATTTACAGGTGATTAGTTAATGATGAACTAATAATTTGCAAAACATGACTATGCATTCATAAATGATTAGTAAGTGAAATGTTTGTGAATTCAGTTATAAATGATTTACAAGTAATTGGATAATGATGAATTAATCATTTACAAAACTTGGTTATACGCTCACAAATGATTATTAAGCAATATGCTAATGATTTAAAAATCTGATGTTAAAAATAGCATATCATGAAATGATCAAACAGATCCTTAGTAAAAGGTAAACAAGTTACTAGCTAATACATTATTAATCACTTATAAATCATTAAAATATCTACTATTATCTCAATAAACAATTGTTAATCATGTTAACAAATGATAATAGAACCATTAGAAAATGATCAATATATACTTTTTTAATTAAAGTTGTAAGCCTCTCTGTTAAATCTGTTAAAAAGCACAAAAAACTACACTGTTAAAAATTGCTATTAAAAAACGGTCAAATTCTACAGTAAACTACTGTTTTCCATTAAAACGGTAAACTACTGTAGAAATTTGCCTTTTAGTCTGCATGCTGGGTAATATTATTACAGCAAAATATTGTAAATTTACAGCACTCAGAGACTGTTTAACATGTCTAAAAGTGTCTAAAATCACACCCTTATGACACACACCTGAATCTAATCATGTGAATGAATTCTGAGTCATTACAGATGAACACCTGCTGTTAACTAGCAGAATCACTAAAGAAAACATGAAGAACAAAAAAGATCAGCATCAAATGTAATCTGTTAATATATCACCAGAGAAGAATTAAACACAAACATCATTAACATCTTCACTTATTACAAACATCACTTTCACTTTATTACTGTCATACATCTCAAAAGCTCTTATTGAGAATTAATTGAGAGGTTTAAATGTTGTTTTCAATTAAAGTCACCATTATGGTGATCAGTGTTTACTTAAGTTGGGATCTTGACTCTTGGCTTTCATTAAATTTACTTTCAATTCTTGCAATGGTGTTTCAGTAAAATCACTTGAACATTAAGAATGCTTAAGATGCTTTTACAGTTAAAAATTTCAGTAGAAATTACAGTATTATTGGCAGCAGTTTACCAGTAACTTACTGTAGATTTATATTTATCTAATTTATTGGCAACAGTTTGTTAAAAGATAAATAAATATTAAATATTAACAAGTCATTATCTTCACAGAAAAAAGCTATAGAAAACAGCCTCATGCAAAGCATTCTGGGAATCCAAAAATCTGAAAAAGGTTGATGAGGATTTTGGCTCCCAGAATGCTTTGCATGAGGCTGTTATTTTATAGTTTTATTCTGTTAAGATAAAGATTTATAAATGTTCATTTATCTTTGAACAAATTGTTGCCAATAAATTAGAGAAGTTTAAATCTACAGTAAGTTACTGGCAAACTGCTGCCAGTAATACTGTAATTTCTACAGACATTTTTAACAGTGTATGTATGAATGGTTTGATTTTATGTTAACTGAAAAACAAAGGTGTTTTGTTTAATACTGAGATTAATGCTTTCATGACTGATCTAATTGTTCTGCTTCAAAAATGTAAAAGTTCTGTGATAAAAATGACACATTGCTGAAACACTTAGACATCAACACTCATCATACAAACCTCAACAATGGTGACAATCATCAAACTAATTCAGATAAACAGATCAACTGCAATGCATGCTGGGAGTCATGAATGAGTTTTGTACTATGATGTTACCCAGCATGCATTGCAACATGAAGTTTTCTTTTGTTGAGTTTCCTACACTGATTCTTCATGTCTGTGTGTTCATACATAGTTTAAGTTTGGTCATGTGATTGCTACAACACTGATGGAAGTCATACCACATAGTACATGTAATTAATACTACAAGAATAAAATAACATAATATTTTGAAAGCATGTCTTTGATGTCTTTATCATTGTTACATTTCTTCCTGGTTGTCCTACCAAAACAAATACAGCTTCCAAACATACGTTCGGAAGGAAACCAACAAAAAACAACAATTTTAAAAAGTCAATGGTCAAGAGCTCAACTAAAACACTGAATAGTAACTTTCAAAAAAACAAAACATCAACATTTAAACCTCTGTTAAACTATATTGCCAAAAGTATTGTGTCACTCTATCTAATAAACAGGTTTAATGACTTTAGTAATTTCCATGAGAACAAATCTTAATGCTGCAGCATATCATGATATTCTATGGAACTGTGTGCTTCTAATTTAATAGCAAGAAATCGTAAATTCATTTTCATTGATGTAAAAAAAACCAGTAAAATGCTGGCAACTGCGCTGCCAGTAGTTTACTGTTAAATGAGAAAAAACAGCAATATACTGTAAAACATAAGAGTCAGATTTTCTAAGCCAGGGGTGCCCAAGTTTGGTCCTGGAGATCTACTCTCCTGCAGAGTTTAGCACCAACCTGTCTCACACCTGAGTGCAAGTTTCTACAATGCCTAGTAGTGAGATCTTGATTAGCTAATTCAGGTGTGTTTAATTAGGGTTGGAGCTGAATTCTGCAGGATAGTAGATCTACAGGACCAAACTTGGGCACACCTGTTCTAAGCAAAACAAGTCAATTTCACTCAAATATTAGTGAAGTTCACATTAACAACACTGTGTAAATATTAATTTTCAAACTAGAATGGTTTGAGGAGAGGTTTAAAAAAAAGAAGAGTTAACTTTCATTGTATTATTACGGCAACATGATGTAAATAATGGACCTGTAAAATAACAGTTTTGAGCTATAAACTAACAGTATAATGCTGGCAACATAGCTGCCAGTAGTTTACCGTTATTTTACACCACAATTTGTTACAGATACATAACAAATAATCTTGAATATTCACGCAGCTAAACAGTTTCAAATCTCCGCCTTTTAACATGGTCTAATTAATATCATTGATATATAAAAGAGCACCTGTCACCGTCCAAATCCTTTACGAGTGGTAAGAATGACTTATATTTCCATAAACCTGCAGCACTCGGACAAGCAAAAGTGCGTACGTCTGATCAGACCCTGACGCGACGCTGAGCACTTTTCCACGTCAAAGACCGTTTTAATAAATGTGAATTTTTGCATACGCACAAGCTATGACCAAATCTGTGCATGCTTTATGAGGCCCCTTGTCTTTAGGGATTTCAACATCCACCTGGAGAAGCCTTATGCCTCAAATTTCCACTCTCTGCTACACCCTTCAATCTCCAACTGGTCCCCACCACAGGTACCCATAAGTAGGGCTGCACGATTTGGAGAAAAAAATCTAATTGCAATTTTTCTAAACAAAATTGCAATTTGCGATTTACTATTATTTAAATAAAGAGCTACAGATTTGTTGTGGGGGTTTTAACAGCATCAAAGAAAGACCAAGAATAGTCCCAAACTACTTTAACACTGTGCCACTGTTTATTTAAAACACCTTAACACTGTGGCAATTAAAAAAAAGTTGTCATGATTTTACATCTTGACCATTCAAAATACTGTTGTTATTTTCTTGATTTAAGTTAAATTAACAAATATAAATAAAATACAACTTTTAAGAGACTAAACTCTGTAAACAATTCTACATCAGTTAAACTGACCATAACCTACACTAAGGTTAAAACAATGATAGCAAATTAAGAAAATTACAAAAATAATTTTGGAACAAAGTTAAATTAATCTTAAACTGTGTAAGTAGTGTATACTGGTCAGCGCGAAATTAGGCAGTTGAGGAACGTATACGGGTTTTTGACGCCTGATGTGCCTCACGTTTTGCTCTCTGAGCGCCTGAAGTTAAAAAAGTCAACTTGGAACAAAAAAGCGCTTACCTAGCAACATAAAAAACCGCTGCGCACTGCTCTTTACAAAGAGTAACCAAGAGAGCAGCGCTGCGCGCCTCGCGTTTTCAGACATGAAAAGCGCGTTTAGTCTGATCTGCCCCTCAGTGTGTCACGCGTTTTAAGTGACACATGTCACTATCTTAGACTGTATAGGTCACTATCCACTGACACATGCCAATGAAAGACATTCATTTGTTGTGGAGTTGAACTGCTGCTGCCGCTCGCGTTCATCTTTTATAAAATGACGTTCTTTGTTTATCAGCGAGGCCGCGCGCAGTGTTAAAATGCCCCCTACTGGTTAAACTCTGCGTCAATCGTAAAATGCACAGGACCAAACTTTAAAGGGCTATGTGTATGCGTGGTATTACCATATTTGTATTTGGTAATCCTTAATTGAAATAATCGCATGTCTTGCGATTTGAAACTTGCACCCTTTCAAATCACGATTTCAGTTTACAAATGATTAATCGTGCAGCCCTACCCATAAGTCAGGTAATCAACTCGATCTCATCTACACATGCAGCTGTGAAACAGAGAACATCTTGGTTACACCTCTGCATGTCTCCGATCACTTTTAATTTACTTCTGCATTTCCTTAACTCACCAACCCCTCTGTCAGTCTCATTTAGGCAGAACTTATGCTCCCTTTCTCCTGCCCATCTTTCATCTGTCGTAAAATCCTCCCTTCCATCTTTTACACACTTTGCATCACTTGATGTTAATTCTGCCACAGACAAACTTCTCACAACACTAACCTTGTGTCTAGACACTATCTGTCCTCTTTCTTCCAGGCCAGCACGTGCTACTTCTTCCAGTCCCTGGTTGTCTGATACTCTCAGTGAACATCGAGCTAAGCTTAGAGCGACTGAAAGGAAATGGTGCAAAAGACCCAGTGGACTTCTGTAAGTAAGCTATCTTTTTATACAACAAAATCAACAGCATCACAGACTCGCACAAGCTTTTAAAAACCTTCAAAACTCTCCTCTGTCCCCCTCCACCACCTCCTTCCAACTCTCTAATGGCTGATGACTTTTCCAGCTACTTCACCAACAACACCAGGTCCATCAGCAGACATTTCTTAGCTCCACACATCCAGGATCTCGCTCCACACATACACATAACAGACCATCTTTTCTCCTCTTTCTCTTCTCTTAAAGTGTACCTTCACTCAAAAATGAAAATTCTGTCATTAATTACTCACCCACAAATAGTTTAACATCCACAGGTCCTCTGTTTTCCCCCAAAACGCAAGTTAGTGTATTTTTGAAAGCTTTCTGACTGCTATCAAATCAGGAAGTGTTTGAATAAAGTCGTCATTTTAGTTTGTTTGTGAACAAAAAGTATCCTCGTGGCATTATATTAATTAATACTGACCCACCGGAGTCGCATGGGTTATTTTACGATGTGTTTACACACTTTCAGCACTTTGAAGTTTCAGTTGCATTGCCATCTATGAAGGAGTCAGAAAGCTTTCAAAAATACACTAACTTGCGTTTTGGGAAAAACAGAGGACCTACAGATGTTTCACTACTTGAGGGTGAGTAATTAATGACAGAATTTTCATGTTTACGCTTTAATACCTAAAATACAGAAATAACAGACAACTGGGAAATATTCCCATCGGGCACCATGACCTCACAGTGACATGAAAAAAAACAGGTCAAAAATGACATCCTCATTCCTCACACTGATGTCCTTTTGACCTCCAAAACACACCCGCAATTTTGCACTTCATCAAATCACCATTATTGTGATCAGTGTTTTCTTTAGTTGAGCTAGTGACTCTTGTTTTAACATTTAATCAGTTCTTTTTTTCCCTTCCCCGTCCAGTGCTTGCAATAGTGTTCTTAGTACAAACACTATTGTTTTGGTAAAGAAAGAGACTTCATTCAGGTGGAATATATTGTATCAAGTGAAAACAAACAGTAGTAAAGTTAAGAAGTATTTTTATGTGGTATAGTTGCTGATTCTGTTAATGTTATGGTTCCCAATCTAAGTATTGTGACAAAATGAACAGAATACACACCAACATTTCATCAGCAAAACTATCAATGGTGACAATCATCAAAATAATACAGATCAACTGCAATGCATGCTGGGAGCCATGAATGAGTTTTGTTCTATGATGTTACCCAGCATGCATTGCAGCATGACGTTTCTTTTGTTGATTGTCACCATTGTTGAGTTTCATACACTTACCTAGGCTGCGTCCGAAATCGCCTACTTCCATACTATATAGTAGGCGAAAATGAGTACGAGTCATAAGTAGTATGTCCGAAACCTCAGTATGTAAAAACAGTAGTCGAGAAATACCCGGATGGTCTACTACTTCCGCCGAGATTCGCGAGTGTGGATCGGCTGGACACTTTTCTATCCCATGAGCCCCCGGGAGCTGAGCAACGGTCAATTTTCAAAAGGTAATCAAATAAAAATAGCGGAAAACAATAAAACATGGCGGATGCAGTACGTCCGAATTCTATTCATACTACCCCCCACATACTATTTAGAATGTACTGTTTTAACGGTCGATAGGTAGGTACTTATTTCAAATAAGTACGTGCTGTCATAGTATGCGATTTCGGACGCAGCCTGACTCTTCATGTATTATTGAGTCAGTTGATTGACAGTTTGAGTCATAACACTGTACAGTATCACACAGTATTCTTACCCCCAGCAAACACATAACATTGTCTCAACGTAACCAATTTTCTATCAATGTTGTAACCACATTGCCAAATGGTTAACATTTTTACATTGTGTGGTGTAGGTTGTCACAACACTGCTACAATGTTGGCTTGTTATCAACCTCCAGAGCCATTGCTTTAGGTTGTACTATGTTGTGTTGACAACCAGCAAACGACATAAGCTACACATCGCTGACCTGACAGGTCTTTAAATGTTACAGGCCGTTCTGTCAGAAGAGTATCTTTTACGGAAAATCGTAAAAGTTCAGTCTGATTTGCATTTTTAACGTCAAATTGAAGTTTTGTTTGACGTCAAGTTTACATCTTTTTAACATCAAGGTGCCGCTGGGTTACTAAAAAATATTTGCTAATAGCCTACTGCTTAAAATGTCATGTAGGACTGCTTAAAAATTGGTCGCAAAAATGATGCTCTATATAGGCCTATTTAAGTAGCCTAACTTCAGCGTCTTTCTATTGTTGCTGTCTATATGCATTGTGAAAAACACTATACAAATAAATGAATTGAATGGATGGATGGATGGACAGACAGACAGACGAAAGAAAGAATGAACGCTGTCAACTCACTTGCCCACGAAGTTCTCGAGCACGGAGCTCTTGCCGGCGCTCTGTCCTCCCACCACTGCGATCTGCGGTAGGTCGAGGTTACAGCTGTGTCCGATGGAGCTGAAAGCGTCCTGCAGCCGGTTCACCAGCGGGATGAGATCCTCCATGCCTCTGTTACCCATGATGCTGATGCTGATGCTGATGCTGATGCTGATGCTGATGCTGAGGACAAAAAACCGCAGCAGTGAAGCTCAAGGACAATTATCACTCGCGCGCTAAATATAGCATTTCAGCACGTCTGTGTGTTTTTTTATTTGAAGATACCTTTATCATATGATGTCACAGATCAATATACACTTAATATGTGAGGACTGGGGATGATGTATTGATTGTACGCCATCGTCCCGGCCCGAGGCCTCTATACACGCGCGCACATACACACTATTCCTGAAGACTTACCGCGATAACAGCCTCAGATCCCGTTATTATGATATGTCTTATGAATGCTGAATAAAGCCGAGCACTGACATGCACATCTGTGTGTCTTTCTGTCCAAATAAACATGAATCGCTTCTCAGTCGATGATTGACGCGCTCTTTACCTCGCTCTAGCGGAGATTTACCCGCTATACTGCTAAACCCTCAGCTGGTGAGCGTCCAGTCACGACATCTCATTAACATTCATGAGCTGCGACTTTAACTCTATGCAGCTCGCTGATTGGCCATCTGACATGCGCCCACGTAGAAACGTCGTGCCGTTTAACCAATCAGTTAGCGCGACGTAATTAGAATTCATGAGTTGAGCCTCAGCCTTCGCTGTAGTAGGACTCACACATCCGCCTACTGTTGTTAAGCACACAGAGTTTAGTGGTGCAGGTGAAATCTTACGTCGACTACGACCAATTTTATTTTTCAAGTATTTGGTGTTTTCCTTCAAATTTGCTGGAGAAATATTATTGTCAAAGCGAGTCGAATCTAACTGAAACTCCATTAATAAACGTAATGTTGACATCCCTGATAGCACACATTGATGTCGGCATTTAAATCCGCAAAACATCTGCTGTCAGATGTCATATAGAGAATTAGATGTCTGTTATGTGTTTCTAAGATGTATTTACAGATGTACCTGTGCTATCTGGGATATAACTATAAGTCTGTCTTAACTCTGTATACAAGATGAACTTGTTGTGGCTCTAAACATTAACAATAGAGGTCACAGATTTGTCACATGTCAAATTAGAAAAAAAATATTTTCAAGAGATACTGTATATTAAAAGAAAAGCATTGCCATAAGGTGGAAAAAAACTGAAATGCCATTTTAAATTAATTTTATTAATTTATTGGACTGACATCAGTTAAAGGACTGAGTAACAGGGATGACAGACAGAACACACATTAACATGACATTTTCACTGTCACACAACATAAAAATGAACATAAATGGTTAAACATACATTTCTTTGTCTTACATGGAACTGGTGTCAAATGGCTTTGTTCTCAGATTTTACATTTGAGCCAAGTCTCAGAATCTGTTGATCTGAATTAGTTTGATGATTGTCACTATTGTTGAGGTTTGTATGATCAGTGCTGATGTTTAAGTGTATCTGTAAATCTTTCTGTTTATTTTATCCAGAACATTAAAATCCGTCATGACAGATCAACTTCAACATTTATTTAATGTCACTTCCCATCTTTATTACATATTAAATACATCACAAAAACCAAATTTAAATAATCTCTTTCTTTTTTTTGTTAATGCACAAGTGTTCTTGTTGAAACACTTTTGCAAATACTTAATTTAACCAAAGTCAGAGATCAGGAGCCCCACTAAAGCAAACACTGATCACAATAATGGTGATTTGTTGAACTGGATCATTTTGATTTAAACCAAGCCAAAGATATAATGTGAGAAAATCGAATAAAATTGCTTGTAACAAATAGAAGTTGTCCTAAGCATGGTTCAATACATGATCAATCTGATCAATTAAAAAAACATGTTAATACGAACTTCAAGCATAATTTTAGAAGAACATTTTTTAGTAAATGGCAATCCTTTTTTTAATTCATCAGATAGGATTTTGTGGAACTGTAGCACTGGATTATGTCACATGCTAATGACCGTATTTGTGAAATCATCATAAATTGCAACTGTTACTGTGTTATTCTTAATAAGCTGACAACGTGTTGGGTCGTCCCTTATAGCACACATACATCTGGGAGACATTTGTGATCTCTGCATTTACATCTGCAAGACTTTCTTTTTTTTAATAACTGATTGATTGCTCATCTGCAATATGCCTCTGAGATGTCTCCTGTTCGATATCATATAGACATGTAGAAGACATCTGTAAGATGTTTATAATTTAGAATGTATTAAAAACAGTTTTTTCTAAGTTTATCAGATGTTTTTGGGGCCGTATTTATCAAACTTCTCAAAGTGCTATTTTACTCTTAGTGCTGATAATTCATGAAATGTACTCCTACTTCCAAACTTAAGTATAAAAGCAAGTCATCAAATTTCTTAAAGCAATCAATAAATAAATTGATCAATTAACCAAATTGTCATTGGCATTTACAGCTCCACACATTAACACGTGTTTCATCGGCTTCCCAACAACACCCCACTTAATCCAACAGAAGCAAACACAATTTCTGCAAATAGCCGGCACACAAACATGTGTTTAACTTTCATTTTCAAGAGCATAATGTATTCTCTTGAAAAGTCTTTATTGTCAAATGTGTGTTGAATGTAAACTTCCGGAATATCGCCGTTCACTGTGCATTTATCTGAGAATATTCTTAAACAAGGAAATCTATTTGGTGCCTATATCCAAAATCCTATTTTGAATCATGTCTAAGCCTAAGATTCGTTCCTTCACTTCACTTGACTTCACAAGTCAATTCTTACAGTGCTCTTGTGAGGAATTCCCAAAGGCTTGATAAATACGGGCCCTGGAGATCTGGAGAACATCTGCTGAAAGTCTTAAAAAGAGCAGTTTTAAATACATTCTAAATTATAATCATCTTACAGACATCTTCTAGAATGTTGTACAATTTTTATAATACTACATTTATTTCTGTATTTCTACATTTATTTAGAAAAACTTTGCAGTGTAAATTTGCAGTAATTTACTGGCAGCAGCTTCACCAAGATATATCCAGCTGTAGCCCTGCAGAACCACACGTTTCTGGACACACGATCCAGCCCACCAGTCTCAGGCCGGAAAGATGCGGATTGCGCTACCAACAGCTTTGGTATCTTATGTTCTTATATTCACATAGATTTTGGTTACTTTGGTGGCTACTTCTGCTGCTCTTTTTTCTGTTCTTGTTCATCTTCAGTGATTCTGTTTAAATTAAATCTCATCACTATTTGAAATCACTTGATTTTATTTGATGTGTTCCACTAAATACAGGACAATACAAACACCAGTCAGCGTATGACATCACAGTATCTCAAGAATGATTTTAAATCTGTGCTATAAAAACAGCATTCCTTAAAGTGGTGTGTAAAAGTTGTTCTCCCATATTGCATACCATTTTACAGTATGACCCTGTATGACATTAATACAGCAGAATACTGTAGAATTTCACTGTAAATTTACATCGCAGGTCTGGAAGTGTTTTCTACAGTAGGCTAGGATAAGTGTTGAAGTCTTAGCATGTGTAAGAAAAGTTTTGTAACTTCAAATGAATTGTTCAATAAAACAACATCAGTAACACTAAATACAACTAAAGCTAATATTCAAAGAAATGAAGAGTTTAATTTGGTTACATGTAAAGATGTATTTTATTAGCATATTTGATTGTGGATTTATTTGACAGTATTTTTGCCTGTTCTTGTGAACATGAACAGCAGGTAATGATCAATCATTTCGCAATCGCATATATTCAAGATTGGCAAAATATAACTGTTCTGGGCAAACTCTCTGCCCATCCATGCAGCCTTTCATGTGTGGCAGAATGGCTGTTTGCTCAGAACAGTCCACAGTAACTTTAGGTGTTGGCTTATTGGTGGCTCGATATGGGTATTTTTGTCATTTATCAGAAATGTTATTTAACAGAGATAAAGGGTGCTATGTGTGTTTTGTACTAAAAGAGAAAAATTTATTATATAGCTGGAAAGTGTATTTCTCGAGTAAATATAAATGTTTGGAGTTGAGAAAAGAAATAAATAACTTGATTTTTCTTCTAGAAATATTAAAATCGCAAACACGTAAGGGTTACCTCTTAATATATTATTGTAACTGTCTCCATGCTGTCTCTGTCTCTTTAATAGGACCTTACAATGACAACTAGAACAGATAATGTAGTGAGAATACTTTTATTGATGTCGATGCATGTTTAAAAATGATGCCGTGCTTGTTGCACACAGGACAAACACTTGCAGGTTTCTGTCGTCTCTGAAATCTAAGAACACAGCACACATCAGCATCAAAAATCTGACAGAACAATGCAAGGCACTGAATGAATACAAAAACATCAAAGCAAAGCGAAGCAAAACGATGCAGATTGAGCCAAGAACATCATGAACATGACAGCATACTAACCATCAGTGAAATGTTTTATCTGGAACTGCATGAGCTCATGTGAACGTGTCCTGTAGCCATGTAAGAACTCAGATCCTCTACCCTGAATAAAGCCTCTGGTCTGCAGACACACACACACATTCAGAAAGAGAAAGAGAATAGACTTTGCCCTGTCAATCATTTCTTCTCAAAGTGATACTGACCTCCTCAGATAGACGTTAGACATGCATCCACTGAATGTGTCTTTGCCCAGAAGTATGTTAGAAGAATAAACTTCAGATGAAGATTCAGTCAGGCTCTGTCCAACATCATCTTCATCGACTAGAAGTTCAACACTAAAACAAATGTTGTTATTATTAGCAAGCATTTAGGAGAGAGCTAGCATTGCACATATTCATAAACATCTAAAGGTTGATTTTACTGGTACTGTAGTGTTATTTATACAAACGTTCAGGGACAGTTTCTTTGACTACAGCACAAGTACAAGTGCAAAGACCAGAATGTTTTCCTATTAACAGTCTTACTAACACGATATCAAGATATCAAAATAAAGCGTTGCTCTCACCGTTGACCATGTCTGACCACAGTGAGATAATGCCATTTACCATCCTGATACTGTTTAGTAGATTGCCAGATGTTGCCTTGGAATTTTAGCAGCACGTGTCCTCTCTCCATGGAAAGCTCAATGTGGTTATTCTATCAGAGACATCACAAATGACATCAGTGATTTACTGACACACTCTCCATTGTTTGCATCCAATTTGAAATCAGTATGATCGCTGGCAAGTGTTCATATTTTGTTAAAAGATATTTTCCAGAAAACCAAATCAAAATGGATGGGTGTCCTGGTTAAGTTTTTCATGTATGGTGTGAATCTTTGTATCTTTTTGTCAAACAACACGTCACGTTTGGACAGAGGGCAAATATGTAGAAAATGCTGAATAAAGGTTTCACGCAAAAACAAGGGACTCATGAACAACATCAAAATATATCAAAACAATCACTGATCACCCAAGCAACACCAGAAAGTGTTACGAATCAAGTGACTTTTGAGCTGGGTGGTTTTATACAGTGCTGCTTGAACATCTGTGAACCCTCCAGACATGATCAGGTTTTTTGTAAAAAAAAAAAAAAAAAGGGGGGTTAATCTCACAACACCTGGAAATTTGAATTGTGCAGAAGTATGTGAAGCTATTTATTAGTAGCTTGTGGCACCTCCTTTTACAGCCATTACTTCAAGCAAACATCTTCTGTAACCACTGACCCAGTCTCTCAAATCTGTCTTTGGGGATTTGTGCCCACTCCTTGCAGAACTCAGTCAGTTGAGAGAGGTTTGAATGACATCTGGCTGTTACCGCCCGCTTCAGGTCTAGCCACAACATTTCAATTGGATTGAGATCCAGACTTTAACTAGACCAATCAAGACCCTAGACCCTTCTTTCTTTTAAGCCATTCCTTGCTGGATTTGTTTGAATGCTTCGGCTCATTGTACCCATTTTCAGCCCAGCTTTAGCTCTCTGACTGATGGCAGGAGATTCTCTTCAAGAATTTGTTGATATGTCTGAGAATTCAAGTTTCCCTGAATAATATGGAGTAGACCTTGCCCGGAGGCAGAAATGCAACCCCAGACGTTCATATTTCCACCACCATGCTTCACTGTTGGGAGGAGGTTATTTTTCTGGATTTCAGTGTTGGCTTTTCTCCAAACATTTGATTTGACCAAATACATCTATTTTGGACTCATCTGTCCAAAGAATAGACTTTCAAAAGGCCTCTGGTTTGACAAATGCTCACTGGAAAAGCTGAAACGGGCAGCTTTGTTCTTTTTTGAGAGCAGAAGCTTCTTTCTAGTAACCGTCCCATGAATGTCATTCTGTTCAATTTTCGTGTGATTGTACATTTACCCCAGATGCTGTCAGAAAGGTCTGCTTTTCTCTAGAAGTGTTGTGTGGGTTTGTCCTTTTAACTTTTCTTTCTGGTTTTCTGGTGCTTCTTGATGATAGTTTTGATGGGCGTCCACTTCTAGGCAGAGTTGTGCTCATTTTGAATGGCTTTCATTTGTAAATGATTTGTCTTATGAGTGTAAGGATGGAGTTGGAATCTCTTGGAGATGGTCTTATAGCCCCAGACTGATGGGCTGTCACCACCTTCTTCCTGATGTCCTCAGATATCTCCTTTCCTCTCGGCATTGTTTGACTCATTGGCACTACAGTGGTATGGTTGGTTTTCTCTCTCTTTAATCAGTGTTGCCCAACCACTTTCCTAAGGATGTCTCATTTGATTGGTCTGCTTAACTGATGAAATAAGCACCCAAATGTGTTTCATCTGAATCTGTTACATCTTGACTTTACCAATGCAGCTAGACCTTCACTTACTTTTGCACATACAATAATTAAATCTTTCATGTAGTTTTATGGCTACTTACACAATTCCCTCCAAACAAACAAATGCAACTGATCAACATACATCTGACATTTAATTTATAAAAAGCAGGTGAAGATAAAATAAAAAATCATAGTAAAATAACAACAAACTCTGAACAGCTCACAAAATTTCAAGCAGCATCGTATATTCAGTTATTATTGTGTGTTGTAGGATCATATGTAAACATCTTTTAATGTGAAGCAGCTTATTCAAGGAAATACTAAAAACATTTTTTGGGGGGCTTTTACTTACACTATGAGTTGGGAATCGAACTCGGGTCAGCGTCCCAACCACGACTACTCTTATTTTTTTATATTAATCGATGGATGGACAGACAGATGGATGTTCTGATAGATGTTTGTGTATGTGTGAAATAGAGACGTACAGCTTTGCTATTCTGCAGTAAGATGCCGTCTGGTTTTGTGCTCTTGAAGCCAAGTGAAAGGTTCACGTCTCCCTGCAGACTGTAATCCTGGTCATCTTTCTGTAACATACTGCCCATGCTGAATTCAGCTTTTCTGACCACCTGAAAAAAGAGCAAAACACACGAACCATTAAGCATCTGCTGAGTGATGAGAATAAATCACGAAGCGCGTCGTGCGTTGGATTACCAGTAGCTCCGGAGAGCAGCCTCTGCCGATGCCCACCTCTTCCTTAATATACGGACTGATACCACCAGCACTGATGATGTTCACACAGCCTTTTAGAGCTGGTACAGTAATGTTGTATCTACAGAGAAATCATTCACAATCACTAAATCCCTCCATTACCATCGCTCTGGAAATCACTACAGAAGAGAATATGCGTAGATACGGACCTCTCCCGCAAAGTGTGGGGTATACCGCCAACATAGTAATGTTGGATTAACTTTTTAGGAGTAAAGTCTGTTGATTTGATCTCAGTTTGACCTATTTTGACTTTAATGTCTTTGAAAAAGGTGATCATGACTCTGACATCTTTTTCCTGAAAGACAGAGAGCAAATTCAGGTTTCCTGCCAACATCGAACACAACAGCGAATAGAAGAGCACGAGATGTTCCTTACAGGATTAAGGCTTATTTTCTCTTCACTTCTGACGGCCTGCAGAATCTTGTCTTGTTCTTGACCGCGCATGACAAGATAACCTCTTTCCAGAGAGATACTGTAGAAGAAGTCCTGAAACGATATGAACGGAGCTCATCGACATCATTCCACTGCAGTACATGCAATGTAACATTTGCTTTGTGGACAAATTAAATGAACTCGAAAGTCAATTCTTACGTTATTCTCATCTCCTAAATACAGCAGAAGCGCATCCTCGGATCGAGTTTGCACTTTCTGGATGATGCTCAAAAAGTTGGGGAACTTCTCCAGCATTACTTTGGCGTAACCGGAGCCTTCAAAGTAATCTGACTCTAAGCTTGTAACTGGGATATGTCTGAGCAGACAGAATGAGAAAAAAGGTCACGTTACCACATTGTGCAGGCTAATGTCTAGAATGTTCTCTGTTTATCATAAATATGATGATTTACAGTTGAATATGAGTAATGCTAAAATAATAATACATGTTGACACTGAGAATATATCATATAGTAAGTCTTACATCAGCGTGACGTGCACTTACCTCTTGCAAGGGCTTTCTAAGTTAATATTGACCGCATTCTTAAAGTTGTACAGGCTGATAAATTTCTCGTTGAAGGTGGAAAACTCGATGCAGCCCTTATATTTGCCATAGCTGAGTGAAGCGGGTGGCTGCAAAAGCATTTGAACACAAGCTTCATGATCTGCACTCATATCATAGATGTGCGCTCAAAGTGAATGAAAGTTGAGAACCTTGAAGTCATCCGGATAACCTCCCACATAAAACACAACATCACCGGCACTGAGATCCAGCAGGTTACGGCTCAGCTCGCCCAGTTTCTCTTGTGTCTGTGGAGGCTTTGGATTGCTGGACGTGAACTGTTGCGTGTGAATGATCTCAGCGTCTTGATAAATTCTACGTTACAAAGACAAATCAAAATACAGATGCATTTAATTCACTGAGCAATGTCTTCATGGGGTGTAAAAGTGTAAAGAAATGTATGTAAAGTTGAAGCTCGTATGTCAGGTCATCTTGATCTTCAGATGTTCTGATGATTTGATATTCATACCTGTGAATGGCGATTTTGTCGAAGAAAGCCGGTTCAGACGGAGACTCTGTGATGTTGGATGATGTCTTCAGTTCATATTCCTCTCCGTTCAGCTTATAAATCAAATGAAGGAAATTATTTCGAAGGGCCATGCCAATGTAGTCTCCTGAGGCCTGTAAGACAAAGATAAGAGTTAAAAAGTTTTTTTTTTGTTTATAAGTGCTCTAGAAAACAATTATTGATTTATTGATATCATGTTCCTCTGGGTATTTCTTACATTGGTGTCTACACTTATGTAACCATCTAATATAAACATCCACAAATGACTCACGGTTTTGCTGCCGATGTAGAAGACAAACAGATTTTCTGTGGGGCTCTGGCGACGGCGTCTGCGGTTTGTGGGTTTGTTGGGTCTCTGTAGAGAGAGAGTAAGACTGGTGTACGCTCGCAGGTCATCTATGTCTGTGGGGGGGCGCAGCTCCACGTGTCCATTCCCACTGAACCTCATGGGCACAACGATCTGCAACACATGAGATGATGTATAGCTATAAGGGTGGTTTCCTGGACAGGGATTAGACTAGTCCTAGACTAAAAGAAATGTAAGAGCTATCCAAACTGAAAACAACTTGCACTGACATATCTCAAAATACATTAGTGCCTTTGTGTTGTCTCAAAATGCACACAAGTAATGTTTTTAGTAAGGTATGTTTGTTAAAACTACTTATATTTCCCAATTAAACTAAGGCCTAGTCCAGGCTTAAGCTAATCCCTGTCTGGGAAACCACCCCATAGTGTATAGTTTTGAGGGACAAAGTCATCTTTATGGTGATGCTGAGCTCTGAGGTTAGAACGAAAGCAGCACTCCAGAGCTTTTGACATACAGTGCTGCTTAAGAGTTTGTGAACCCATTGCATAATCTGGAAAATGCTGAAAATACATTTATTTTTAATTTAGTTCTGCCCTGAGAAAGTTCACACTAAGTTCTGACGTTTCCAAGGTCATTGCTTCTAACCACCCAACTACCTGCCCGTTAGATCCCATCCCCACCCATCTCCTTCAGGCCATCTCTCCATCGATTGTCCCTGCTCTCACCCACATTATCAACTCATCTCTTTCCACTGGTACATCCCCCACACTCAAAAAAATGAACTTTCAAAGCTGTTCACTTAAATGAACAAATCACTTTCATTTAACACAATTGTATAGGTTTCTAGCTCAAACTGCACTCATAAAAGAACCTCTTTGGTTGAACATGATTCAATCATGGACAGTGGAAATTAACATGTAGAAAGAACATGACTGAATCAAGTAAACTGAACATGAAATTAACATGTAGTAAGAACATGACTGAATCAAGTAAACTCAACATGAAATTAACATGTAGAAAGAACATGACTGAATCAAGTAAACTCAACATGAAATTAACATGTAGTAAGAACATGACTGAATCAAGTAAACTCAACATGAAATTAACATGTAGAAAGAACATGACTGAATCAAGTAAACTCAACATGAAATTAACATGTAGAAAGAACATGACTGAATCAAGTAAACTGAACATGAAATTAACATGTAGAAAGAACATGACTGAATCAAGTAAACTCAACATGAAATTAACATGTAGCAAGAACATGACTGAATCAAGTAAACTGAACATGAAATTAACATGTAGAAAGAACATGACTGAATCAAGTAAACTCAACATGAAATTAACATGTAGAAAGAACATGACTGAATCAAGTAAACTCAACATGAAATTAACATGTAGTAAGAACATGACTGAATCAAGTAAACTCAACATGAAATTAACATGTAGTAAGAACATGACTGAATCAAGTAAACTCAACATGAAATTAACATGTAGTAAGAACATGACTGAATCAAGTAAACTCAACATGAAATTAACATGAAATTAACATGTAGAAAGAACATGACTGAATCAAGTAAACTCAACATGAAATTAACATGTAGTAAGAACATGACTGAATCAAGTAAACTAAACATGAAATTAACATGTAGCAAGAACATGACTGAATCAAGTAAACTCAACATGAAATTAACATGTAGAAAGAACATGACTGAATCAAGTAAACTCAACATGAAATTAACATGTAGAAAGAACATGACTGAATCAAGTAAACTCAACATGAAATTAACATGTAGCAAGAACATGACTGAATCAAGTAAACTCAACATGAAATTAACATGTAGCAAGAACATGACTGAATCAAGTAAACTCAACATGAAATTAACATGTAGAAAGAACATGACTGAATCAAGTAAACTCAACATGAAATTAACATGTAGAAAGAACATGACTGAATCAAGTAAACTCAACATGAAATTAACATGTAGTAAGAACATGACTGAATCAAGTAAACTCAACATGAAATTAACATGTAGCAAGAACATGACTGAATCAAGTAAACTCAACATGAAATTAACATGTAGCAAGAACATGACTGAATCAAGTAAACTCAACATGAAATTAACATGTAGAAAGAACATGACTGAATCAAGTAAACTCAACATGAAATTAACATGTAGTAAGAACATGACTGAATCAAGTAAACTCAACATGAAATTAACATGTAGCAAGAACATGACTGAATCAAGTAAACTCAACATGAAATTAACATGTAGTAAGAACATGACTGAATCAAGTAAACTCAACATGAAATTAACATGTAGCAAGAACATGACTGAATCAAGTAAACTCAACATGAAATTAACATGTAGCAAGAACATGACTGAATCAAGTAAACTCAACATGAAATTAACATGTAGAAAGAACATGACTGAATCAAGTAAACTCAACATGAAATTAACATGTAGTAAGAACATGACTGAATCAAGTAAACTCAACATGAAATTAACATGTAGCAAGAACATGACTGAATCAAGTAAACTCAACATGAAATTAACATGTAGAAAGAACATGACTGAATCAAGTAAACTCAACATGAAATTAACATGTAGAAAGAACATGACTGAATCAAGTAAACTCAACATGAAATTAACATGTAGTAAGAACATGACTGAATCAAGTAAACTCAACATGAAATTAACATGTAGCAAGAACATGACTGAATCAAGTAAACTCAACATGAAATTAACATGTAGTAAGAACATGACTGAATCAAGTAAACTCAACATGAAATTAACATGTAGCAAGAACATGACTGAATCAAGTAAACTCAACATGAAATTAACATGTAGAAAGAACATGACTGAATCAAGTAAACTGAACATGAAATTAACATGTAGAAAGAACATGACTGAATCAAGTAAACTCAACATGAAATTAACATGTAGTAAGAACATGACTGAATCAAGTAAACTCAACATGAAATTAACATGTAGTAAGAACATGACTGAATCAAGTAAACCGAACAAGATACTCTTCTGCACAACTCCTAAAACAAACATCACAAAAACTCTTTTAAACGCTAACACAGCCGAATACTAAACTCTAATTACCTGATAGCAACATTGAATCAATGTTAACAATTATTGATTTGTTAATGTTAATGGCATTAAATCATAATAATGTTTGCAATTTTCAATTATTGTTGAAAAAATGATGAAATTTCATCAAACCATTATTGTGATCAGTGTTTGCTTTAGTTGGGACCTTGATTCTTGACATTTGTTAAGTCAATTCCTCCTCTCTTCTGTTCTCTTTCAATGCTTGTGAATATGTTTAATGAAAGCACGTGTAAAGCATCAAGAAAGTAATGTTTGACAAGAGAACAGTTTCAGATGTTTGTGCTTTTTGTAAGAAAACTAATAAAAATGGGTAAAAGTAGTATTTTAGTATTTGACGGATAGGTTCTGGTCACAAATGCAACACCTATTGCACAAAATTTGCCTATAACATTACCGACACATTTAGACATCAACACTCGTCATACAAACCATAACAATGGTGATGATCATCAAACTAATTCAGATAAACAGATCAACTGCAATGCATGCTTTGCAGCATAAAGTTTTATTTTGTTGCTTGACACCATTGTTGAGTTTCATACACTGATTCTTCATGTCTAATTGATTCAACAATGAAACAGTTTTCAAGCCTGTTTTCTTCATTCCCTAGAAAATGTAAAACAATAATTTTAATTTATAGCATCACAGAATGATAACACAACAATCTCATGAGCAACATATCAACCCCAGCACCTTCACAATGATCTTGCTTGTTCTTGGTTCTCTTTGGCACAACAAAAGTACTTTCAGTTGGCAAAGATAACATTAAAAGACGAATCAAGAGCCCAACTAAAGCAAACACTGAGCACCATAATGGTGATTTGTTCTTGCTGCATTAATTTCATGTTGAGTTTACTTGATTTACTCATGTTCTTGCTACATGTTAATTTCATGTTAAGGAAACATGACTCAGACATGTGGAACCACTGTACATAATTGAATCATGTTCAACCAAATAGCTTAACACAATAAGCTAACACAATACAAACATGTTGATTCAATTAGTTGCAAATAGGTTACACTGATCTATTAAAATCATGTTTAATCTACAAATGTATAATGTGTTCATATAACATATTCAAAGCAGTTCATGTTTACTTGATTTGATTAGATGCATAATGGGTGCTACAATTAAATCACGTTCATTCAACAATTTATTTTTTTGAGTGCACAGCTTTTAAAGAGTATAACCGCACTGTTGAAGAAACCCACACTTAATTCTACAATGTTAGAAACTACAGACCAGTATCTCTCCTCCCCTTCACTGCCAAGAGTCGCAAGCGTGTTGTTTTAGACCAGCTTTCGTCCTTCTTCACACAAAATAACCTCCTGGACACCAACCAGTCTGGCTTCAAGAGTGGTCACTACACAGAGACTGCACTGCTCTCAGTCATTGAAGCCCTAAAGCAGGAAAGGGCAGCCTCTAAATCATTGGTACAGTATCTATCTGCTGCTTTTGACACTGTTAATCACCACATCCTCCTGTCGACCCTCAAGGCTATAGGTGTCCCTGGAACGGTGCTACTGTGATTCAAGTCTCAAGGGCTTTCCAGACTGAAGGCGATGTGATAATGCGGCGCGAATCGCTGACGATTCATGGTTTCACAGTGAGCGCGAAACGATTCATCGCCTTCTGCAACTTCTCACTTGCCTGATAGGTGGAGTTGACGTCAGTGCATTTTGAGCCAGCTCACTAAGTTTAACTCACCATCTATTTCCATTTGTTTGGCAATTCCTTGCCACAGCGCTTCCTTTTTGTTCATGTTTTAGTCTGTGTGACTTTTATCACTGGTTTTCAAAACAGCTTTTTGTGCTCCAGCGCCACCATGTTGCTTGTTTTTGTAACAACAGTGGCTCCGGGCATGTGATATAAATCCCCAATCTCATTAGTCAGCGCATTTGTCGCGGAGAGGTGGGGTGGAAAATCGACACACTGGTTAAACTGAAAACGCATCGCTTTCTTGCCGCGCGATTCATCGCGTGCACTGTGAAAGGCTTAGTGGGGATCTATTGTTTTTATTCCAGCGCGTCATCGCGTCTCAAAAACGCGTCGCTGTATCGCATCCAGTGTGAAAAGCCCTTTACCTCTCAGGTGGTGACGTCTCTGAGTCTCAATACCTGGGTACCTCAGGGCTCTGTGCTTGGACCGCTGCTCTTTCCATATACGTGACATCCCTAGGTTCTGTCATTCGGAAACATGGCTTTTCCTACCACTACTATGCGGATGACAAACAAGTGATATTTCACTCTGGATAAAGGATCATCACCTGCAGCTGAACCTTGCAAAGACAGAACTGCTTGTGAACCCAAAGATTCATCACAACCTTTCCATTCAACTAGGTTCATCGACCATTACACCGTCCAGGACAGCCAGAAACCTGGGAGGGGTAATTAATGATCAGCTTAACTTCACGGATCATGTTGCCAGCATCACTCGGTCCTGTAGATTCATCCTCTACAACATTAGGAAAATTAGACCTTTCCTGTCTGAGCATGCTACTCAAGTCCTAGTCCAGGCTGGACTATTGCAATGCACTGCTGGCTGGACTCCTGAACAGAATTTCTAAAAATAGCCCAGTGCAAAAGTTTACACCCCACACAGCAAAATCCCCAGAGTTAAGCTGCACAAAAACACTTAAAAGAAAAATCAAGAGTAAGAGCCCAACTGAAGGAAACACTGATCACTGTTATGGTTTTTGTTCTTATTGTTCATGTTTTCTTCAGTGACTGTGTTTGTTAACAGCAGGTGTTTATCATTAATGATTCAATCATCACATAATTAATCATCTTCATCATCTCATTAATTTTAACTCTGCTTCAGTGTTACTTTAACTCTATGTAGATTGGACCCATATAGACTCTGAGCAGAGTTCATTTAACTCTGGGGATTTTGCTGTGCACTGATTCTTAATACTGTATGATGTTACCTGAACAAGTTTTTATGTTTTGTCATAGTTGTTTCTTGTTTGTCCTGAGTCATTAAACTGTATGATGTTGAGATTCATCTTTTTACATTGAGGACAATCAAGAGACTCATACACAACGATCACAATAGATAGAAACATTCAGTGATGCCCATGAAGACAACACGATTCATTTAAAGTCATGTGGGTGTAAACCTGACAAAATGACAACATCGCATTGATTTTCCTCAAATGTATGACATAATTAAAGCGTATGTGGGTGAATATTTTGGAGAGTATGAGAATATGGCTTACTCTGTTAGCGGCTTCACGTGCTTCTTCAATCAGTTCCTTTATCTTGTTAATGTTATCAGACACATTGCTTCCTGAGCTGAGCTGTGAATTCAGCTCCTGGATTTTATCCAGCAATGACGGGATGGAGCCGCTCAGGTTCTTTACTGTCAGACAGAACGTGGGGTGTGTTAGTATCACTTGTGTGAGAGCCATAGAAATAAACACATAAGAGGTGAAATGCAACACTCACCATTCTTGTCAACATCTTGGAGCACATTGTCGACATTAGAAACAGTGGGACTAATGGAGATCTTCTTAACTTCTGTCTTGATATTATTCAGTTGCTCTACCGTGTCGCTTGTGCTGCGATTGGCTGCTGCTGCGGCTTTCTTCGCTGCATCGATGATAGAATCAATGTCATCTGTAATGAGATGAAACTAACTGTCAGTCATACAAACAGCTTACAGGACTCAAAAATGGGAGCATAGCAGTTTACATTTATGCTTTGTGTTTTTTTTGCAATATTCATTTTTGCCATTGAATTGGTTATCTATACCAATGAGGAAACAGTCGGTGGCATGTGCCAGCATGACTCCAGGAGTGAAATTTACAGTATGAATGACGTCATGTTTCAAACCTGTCTGAATTTTTTTCAGACCATCCTGAACAGACTTAAGAACCTCCTCCAGCACTTTCTTTTTCTTCTCTGCGTCTTGCAGACGTTTCGTTTGGTTACTCAGGTCTTTGCTTGCTCCTAATGAATGGGAAATAACAGTTTGCTGAAAACAAAAGCAACGTATGTGTATTGACGGTTATGTGTGTCTGCAAGCCTCACCTTTAAGATCTCTGGCTGCACTTTTGGCATTTTTCAACAGGTTATTGCCATTGTCTTTCAGGTCCTTTGCCTTCTGAAGGAGGTCTTCTCGACTCACATCCTACAACAACGAACAAGTATACAAATTCACATTCTGGCTTCTGAAGGTAGATGTGATGTTCTTTCTTTTGTCTTCTGATGTATCTGTTATAAGATGATTGTTGTGCACAGCGCTGCATGGTGTCGGACAAACCCAATGCAAGGATTGATTTAAAGAGCGGTACCCAACTGAACACTGGCAGAGTCGGGCCAGGGTACAGTTCGGATGGGATCTGCATGAGTACACCCATACTCACTGATGTTAATCACACCAGGGGATTATTTTTTTCAAAGCAGGTGGCGTCTGTGAAGCAGACTAATAAAATTAGAATAAAATGTAAACCAGAGCTGTCCAGGCTTCAAATGTGTATGTGGCGAGGGGGCGTGGCCACACTTCATCTGGGAGGGAGGAGCTTCAGCCCGGAGCACGGAGGGCGGTGAGTGGGTCATGTGTGGCTTCTAACCTGCTGTCTCTCATTCCAGTGATTGAGGAGAGGAGAGACAAAAACCGCCGCCGAGGATGGGGACGGGAGAAAAATCAAGAGTTTTCCCATGCACGCAGGAGGCGTGCGCACGGAGTACGAGAGAGCGCACAAGAGCGAAAGAAGGGCCCGTGACGCAGTTTTGTTTCTTTGTGTTTGTTTAACATTTTGAGAGTTTTTAGTTTTGTGAAATAAATATTATTTTGGATTTCAACCTGCCAACCCTGCCTCTTTCCTCCACAAACGCGAACTTATTTACAGTGTAAAACATGGCAAAAGCACGAAGGCGCTATCATTTTTTTTTACCAAGTGGTAGAAAAAGAATATTACTAGAACACACATAAAATATACGTGCACTACAATAAAATGTGCTAATCATATTCTGTTAAATTACGCATACTGTTTACATATGACAGCAAAACGTGATTTATGGTCCACAGTTTGGGAAGCCCCGATGTTAACAAAACTAACCTCAAATCCTGTTAGTGAAGTGTTTTACTTGTATATGTAGGATAATGTAATGGAGACATTAGGGCTGCGTAGGGCTCTTACATTGAGTGCTCTGTCGGCGGCGTCTCTGGCTTTCTCTGCCGCCTCCTGTGCAGCGTTCACAGCATCTGTAATGTTTTCATACGCTTCAATCCCTGAGAGAGCCGAGAGTCCGCTCACATTCTGTATAGCTCTGTCAATGACACAAACATACAAGAAATTCGTTAAGACATGAAAACACGAGTAGACGTAAGAGGAACACTGGTTGGAACATGAGGTTGTGTAAAGCCATGAAATGTTTTACTCTTGGAGATGTTTGGCCAGTTTGTGCAGGTTTTCTGCATGTTCTTGTGCTTGCTTCACAATCTCTTCTTGATCTTCAGCTTGAGACATCTCCTGGACTTTGTTCTTCAGGTCAGTCTTTGCGCTGTTAAGCCGTTTCGCAAGCTCTTGATGTTCCTGTGGGAGTATTAGAAGCAATGTTTAACTGCAAATCCGTCACAGCTGCTTTAACACTGGAACGCCACTGAAATGTCTAAAAAACAAGCCATATTAATGCATTCTTTTCCTCGTTAATTATAGCCATTCAACATTAAACATTTATTAGACTTACAAAACGTTTTATTTAAGTGAACTTTAAACAATATTCACAAGCCCATTATAATATCATATCTGTGCCCTTCCCACCTATCCAACAGGGTAGGAAACATCCAGAAATTAAAAGTTCTCAAACACTTTACAGTCTTTACTGCTAAAGTCTACATTAAAAACAGAAGTATGCTCATTAAAGCTACAAAACATTGATTTCACTGCAAAATATTACATTCTTTTAATTACATTACATTTATTTTTCTCAGCCCTAATTTTAAACATACATTTCTCTAATTCTTATATTTTCTTTCATAAAACAAGACTTATTATCTTAGGTCACTTTTTCTTGTCAAGAAAATGTGTCTTGAATTTAGGTAGTTTTACATATTTTTACTAGAAAACAAGACAAAAATTCTTAGTACACAGCAAAGTTCCTGGTGTGAAATGTACACCCCCTGGTGTTTATATGAGTCCCACACATGGGTGTCATCACTAATGATCAATCATCATTTGTAAAGTGATCTTAATTGATTAATTACCTGCATGAATAAATATACATTTTACACCAGTGAGTGTATATTCAACACTGCTTCAGTGTAAGTTTGTACACTTGTGGGTGGGACTCATATATACACCTTTGATGTGTAAGAATGTCATTTTTTTGCATTGTTCTTCTTTTCTTTTGTTCTTTGATTTAAAAAAAAAAAAGCTGTGTTTGTTCACAGCTTTTAGAGGACAAATGTTTTATAAACAAGGAGATGTTGGATTTGTGGATGCCGGTGCCGGTCATGAGTCAGAACAGCAAGCGCTAAGTGACACTGTGTCAAATGTCTGTATTTTGTTGGCAATCGATGCCTAAGTGCATATAACATAAACAACACAAATGTATAGTGAATCAAAAGTTATGCAGGGATAATGCGATGATGTATTGTGTGATCGTGCTTCAGTTCCACCCGCTGCAGAGAATCGTACAGCTGTAACTGTCTTTTATAAATAAAAAAAGATTAAACACAATTATTTAATAGATTTTTTTACTAAAATGTTACCGTGGTGACTATAAAGTAAATCTCATGAATACATTGCATGGTCAAATTTTACCACACAGCTGTCAAACAACAACAGTTTTTTAAATGTCCAGTGTACAGTGATGTTATAGGCTGCAACTTCTCAACACATGTCATCATCCCAACATTACCAAACGAGTCAAAACATAAAAATACTTGTGTTGATATAGAAACAGCTTTCCTTAAAAATAACACCAACAACAAACCCAGTCAACACGTTCATGTCACGGTTATGTCACAGTGATGTCAAAACAAGCTTTGAGAAAACTCATGATGAGGTCAAAACGTAACCGCACAGCAAACTTACTGTGTTCTCAAACTGTGATCTTCCCAGTTAACACGTGAAGTCATGCAATGATCACAGTGATGTCACACCACTCTCATACTGTAACAGTGAGTAATATGTGAGCTCAATGTGAATTTATTTGATTTAGTCACCATTATGATGATCAGTGTTTGCTTTAGCTGGACTCTTCACCCTTAACATTTATATACTAGTTTTTCTTTGCTTGCTGTCATTGTTGGTTTAAGTTACAATTATTATAGCAAAGAACTTGAAGTAAATCTGACATGAGAATGCAGGCTAACTGGTGATAGTGATTCACAGATCTCATGTTGTATTTACAGTCTGTTTATCATATTTATATCATTTTACTCTTTGAGGCTGAGCAGTGAGATGTTTGGAAGAGCTTCTTAAATCAATATATACTATAAAGTTAAGAGATTGTCAAGAAACACACAGACATCAAGAATCAGCAAATTAATCTCAATAACAGTGACAGTCAACAAACAAAAGCTTTGTGCTGTGATGCATGCTGGGTAACATAATAGTATAAACCTCATTCATGAGTCCCAGGATGCGTTGCAGCATTAGGCTCCTCAGTTGATTCTTACCATTATTGAGATACATACACTGATTCTTGATGCATTTGTGTGTAAAGAAGTTATTGTCATTTTGATGTGCATAATTTATATATATAAATAAATATATACCTTAATAATATCTGATTGTCTAAAACAGCTGGATGTCACTCTCTATTATCAAACATTTGACAGCAGAACACAGTTCTCACCAACATTTACTCATTATTATATTATCATCAAACACTCTTCTGGCATTACTCGCTATAACATATGTGTTCTATACAGTAAACACACAGTTTCAGCAGCCAGAGGAAGAAAAGTGAACTCTGTAGAGTCAAGAGCTTATCTAAAGCAAACACTGATCAACATGATGGAGACTTCAAATTACAAACCAGTCACATCTAAACCTCTATCACCACAGTACAATAGTAACATCACAGTTTGAGCACACAGTGAGTTTGATGTGCGGTTACATTTGACCTCATCATGAGGTTCTTTGTGATGTCACTGTGACATAACCGTGACATGAACGTGTTGACTGGGAATGTACATATTTTATAATAAATATGGTGGAATGTGATTAATAATTGGTGTTTTTTATGTAAGGCTTAAGGATTTACCATTTTACTGTCATTGAAGATTTTCAAAAGGTCTTCTGTGTTTTTCAGCTGATTCACTGCCAAAGTAATCTGATCCCGAACAACATCCCGCTCGCTCTCCAGCCCCTTCAGCCGTTCCTTGACAAGAGAACGCTCTTTAACACCCATTTACAAACATGTCATGAAGCATCAGCTGCAAAATTTTGCCTTCTTACCAGGACGTCTTTAAGGTGTTCAGCATTGACATCGTTCTGATCGCTGGCGTTCTTCACAATGTCAACAGCCCGTTTCAGTGAATCTTCTAACTCTTTCAGTCCGGTCCGATAGCTGTTCAGGAAACTTTCAACACGTTCAGAGGCATCTCTGTTGTCTTCACACTGCTTCGTGATGTTATTCACTTGCTCCAAAACTGCAATAAAATGGCAAACGTTAAAGTGACAGATTGAAAGAGAAACAGACATTACATCAGATCATAAGCAGCACAGATTTACATTGGTTTGCTTGATCTTGCTCTTTTTTAATGGCATCTGCCAGAGGTGCAAGGTCTCTCTTCTCCATTTCGTTCACCATGCGCTCAGACTCCTGCAGAAGTTTCAGGAGATCCGCTGAGGGCAGAGTTGATCCGGCGCTGTTCGCATCCTTCAGCTGTTTCAGTAGATCTGAAGGAAAAACACAAGCGCTGAATGTATCACAGCTGGCTGATACTCACAAGAACTGAATCCATTCACACATCTATACAAACCTTACTGAACAGGCCAAATTAGCATGAATTCTTTCAACAAAGCACAGACTGTAGTAGACATTTCTGTGGGTTATTAACTTTATTTAGTCAAATGAACGTGAAAGAAGATAAAAAAATAACCAGCCTTGATGAGTCACAAGGCGTGATATTCGTTTGTATTTCCAGGAAGCTGTTGTACATCATTGTCCAGTATTGAGAAATGTCTCACTTTGACACACGTTTGTCACCACAAAATACAGAAGTATAGGCCTACATATGAATTTGTGTTAATGATACATGATTACATTGATGAACTAAGGTGATCAATAATCACACTCACAAATGGTTTAACGTATGTTTATCACATTTTTAATGACATAACATGCTGTAATGAATAAATTCACTTGATGATGATTTACACAGATGCACTTTGAATGTTTTTGAATATTTCAGAACACTCTATGTAACCCCTACACTGAAAAAAAAAAAACTTGGACCAACTTAAAAAATTACTTTAACTTTGGAAAAACTTAAAAATTACATCTATTTGTTACAAGCTATTTTATTATTTATTCTCAAATAATATTTTCAAATTAAAATTAATCAATTTCATCAAACCACCATTATTGTGATCAGTGTTTGCTTGGGTTGGGCTCTTGATCCCTGACTTTGGTTAAATTAAATTTCTTTATCTTTAAGTGTTTGCAATAGTGTTTCAACAAGATCACTTGAGTATTAACAAGAAAAAAGAGTTGATTTAAGGTTTGAATTTAGTGATGTATTTAATCTGTTATAAAGATGATAAGTGACACAAAATAATGTAGAAACTGATATTTCATTTACAGACACACTTAGACATCAACACTCATCATACAAGTCTCAACAATGGTGACAATCATCAAACTAATTCAGATAAACAGAATAACTGAAATGCATGCTAGGAGTCATGAATGAGTTTTGTACTATAATGTTACCCAGCATGCATTGCAGCATGACATTTTCTTTTGTTGATTGTCACCATTGTGAGATTCATACACTGATTCTTATGTCTGATTGAGTCAGAAATTAAGAATTTCTTTTTATGAGTATTTAATATTAGTTTACATTGAGTTTTAGAACCGCAATTTTAATTTCACACTGTATATGATATAAATATGATCACACAATATTCACACATTAGTATCAAACTCCTAAGCAATTATTTAAAAAAAACACACAATGATTAAAATCTCCAGTCACCTGATCCCAATGGATCTTACTTTTCATTGCCTCAACAAATGCATTTTAACACTGTCACAACAGACAATAGTCAAGAGTCCAACTAAACCCAACAAAAATCACAATAATGGTGGTTTGTTGAAATACATATTTTCTATTTGAACAAAGTGAAAAATATGATTTGAGAAAAACAACTTGTAACAAATTGAAGTATTTTTTTTTTAAGTTGTCCACAGTTTCATTTGTTTCGGTGTAGGTAAGGCCCAAGCAAACCGTCCTATTGTCTAAAGTTTATGTGAAGCCTGGGTACTTTGCAGTTTATTGTTTTCTACTCAATTCAGTAAAACGTAGTACGGTACGGGAGACACCCCTTGAGATTTGGGTATAACTGTTGATGCAAAATTCTGTATTTTCAGATGTTTTGAGGCATCTCAACTTTTTTGGCTCGTGCAAATAAAGTTTGAACTCTTTGACACCTGGACCGTGCAGGACTGATTTTCCACCACACTAGTTACAATAAAATGCTTGCACAGAATGACACCTTTAAACTTTTCTTCTTTGTTAAGAATCCTTATAAAACAGATACTCTGGTACATATACAACACTTTACATGTGATCACATTCATCAACCAGATTTACTCCGTCACACTTCAAGAGTAACACATTAGTACCATGAAACAACAACATACTACTACTAATAATAATGCTAAGGTAAATTACCTTGTATTTTCCTCAGGAGGTTTTGTGTCTCGGTGTCCAGATCTTTTGCTCTTTGATGGCTGCTTTCAATATTAGCAAGAGCTTTCTGAGATTCTTCTGAACGTTTCCTTGCCTGAAGAAACAGAAAAGGCTTGAAAAATTAGTTCATCCCTACCTTGATGTTGAAAAGAGGTCAAATTGATACCAAACACACTTAAATCAACTTCAAATTGACATCAAAACACAGGTCAAAAATGCTAATCAGAATGACATCAAACTTTTACATCAAAAATACTGGTCAATGCATTTATGTTGTTTTTGTTTCGTATTTCAACAAACCACCATTATTGTGATCAGTGATTACTTTAGTTGGGCTCTTGATTCTTGTTTTTAAATCTTAAGCATATTTGTTGTGATATAATGACTTTGAAATGACCTAAATCATTTTAAGTGTGTTGTGACAGCGATGTGATACTGGAGTGTGATTTTAAAACAGTGTTATGACTCAAACAATCAACCAACTTAATCAATTACACATGAAGAATTTGTGTATGAAACTCAACAATGGTGACAATCAACAAAAGAAAACTTCATGCTGCAATGCATGCTGGGTAACATCACAGTACAAAACTCATCCATGACTCCCAGCATGCATTGCGGTATTAGTTTGGTGATTGTCACCATTGATGATGTTTTGGTGATGGATGTAATGAATGTTGATGATCAAGTGTGTCCGAAACAGTTTGTTTTGTCACAATACTTAGGTTTGAGAATCTCAACAATAACAGAATCAGCAACAATATTTCATAAAGAAGCTTCTTAACTTTATTACTGTTTGCTCACAATTGTCAATCAAGGCAAACTACCCCATCTAAACCAAATCTTCTCTTTCTATAACTGAACAAAAGTGTTCTTAATAAAATGCAATTGCAAGTATTTAAAGAGGAAAGGAAAGATAAATAACTTACAGATAGAACAAGAATCAAGAGCATAACTAAAGCAAACACTGATCACAATAATGGTGATTTGATGAAGTGCAGAATTGTGGGTGTGTTTTGGTGATCGAAAGGACATCAGTGTGTGGACGTCACATTTTTGACATCAGTCTGATTTGCATTTTTGACCTGTTTTTTGATGTCCATTTGAAGTCAAGGTGCCGCTGAGTAAGCAATGAGATCTTAGAGCTACAATCTGAAACTTTGGTGTTAATGATGAACAAAAATCAGTTATTGAGCAAGTGCATAAAAAACAATCTACTACTTCCCTTACTGTTTATGTCATAGCGATAAGATTATAATAATGATCTGATTGGATTTTGTGGAAATGCGAGTTGTTTTTTTTACCAAACCTAAATATAATTGTTGTGCAGTGTATAGTGTTGTGTAGTACCTGTTCCTTCAGATATTCCATATCATCAGTAAGATGAATGACATCTCGCTCCAGCTGATTAGTCTGAAGCTTCTGGTTATTAACTGTGGAGCTGAATGTATTCACATGATTCTGAAGAAACACAACAATAACTTTGTAAACTTTTACAAACTTTGTTTCTTTTTTTCTTCCAGTCATTCTGTGAAGTGTAACATCATTACATTTACAGCCCTAAAGTCTCAGTGTGAACGGGGTGTTAACTGTGTAACAACTAAACCCGCTGTGTAAAAATGTTTTCAAGCCTGGCAAAAAAGTTGCTTTCATGCCACCAAACACACATTTGTCTAGTATCTCCATGAAAACCACATCCTTCTGTAAACCCTGAGGGCTATGGGTGTCTCAGGAACGGCGCTCCAATGGGTCAAGTTTTACCTCTCAGGTAGGTCTTTTGGGGTATCCTGGAGGGGTGAGGTCTCTGAGCCTCAACATCTCACTACAGAGGTACCTTAGGGTTTCCATATATATGGCATCCCTAGTAACGGTCATTCAAAAACGGGGCTTGATGATCAGCTAAGCTTTACGGATCATGTTCCTAGCACGACCCGGTTATGTAGATTTGTCCTGTATAATATTAGGAAAATTAGACCTTTCCTATCAGAGCATGCCACGCAAATCCTGCTAGTCCTGTCCAGACTGGAAAACTGTAATGTTCTCCTGATGGCCTTCCACTACCAAACCTCTGCAAACCTTCCCACTGAGCAAAAGCTCCTTCTTATAGACGTCCCCTGAGGAGCCAGAATGAAAGTTTTTCTGACGTCTTCTGGACGTCCAATGTTGACATCCATATGACATCTATAGAAGGTACGAATTTAGTTGAAATGTGGTCATTGTGGACGTATTTTCAACGTCTTATAACATCAACGCAGACTCATTTTAGACATTTTAACAAAATAATTGTTACACTATGCATTATATTAAAACATATTTATGTCATTGAATCAATATCACTTTTGCACTCGCTATTAATGTTGAAATTTCAACAAACCACCGTTTTTGTGATCAGTGTTTGCTTTAGTTGGGCTCTTGACTCTTGGTTTAATGTCATGTTTTTATTGGCTGCCAATTTTTGTTCATACACATTTGTTTTGGCAAAAAAAACAATGATCCAGTGAGATCAGAAAGTGTTGGTGATTTCATCACTATGAAGTCACTCAAACAACTCTTAAGTGTTTAGTTATTAATATATGAACACTGTGTTATGATGCAGTTTAAAGACAGAGCATGTGATTTAAAAACCTGTGACACGGCTGAATCAATTAGACATGAAGAATCAGTGTATGAAACTCAACAATGGTGACAATCAACAAAAGAAAACTTCATGCTGCAATGCATGCTGGGTAACATCATAGTACAAAAACTCATTGATGACTCCCAGCATGCATTGCAGTTGATCTGTTATCTGAATTAGTTTGATGATTGTCACCATTGTTGAGGTTTGTATGATGAACATTGATGTCTAAGTTTGTCAGTAAACATTTTCTGATATTTTGTCTCTGTACTTTTTTACTTTTGAACATTTATGTCAACATCAATCATGAATGGATCAAATCTCAGTATAATTTAGAGAAGTTTCTTAAACTTACTACTGCTTAACACTTGTCATAAAGCAAACTACTCCTTCAAATCTTTTTCAAAACCTTATTTCTTTATCAATGCACAAGTGTTCTTATTGAAACACAATTACAAACATTGAAAGAAAGTAAGTTAACTTGATGAATTTTAAGAATCAAGATCTAACCAACTAAAGCAAACACTGATCACAAAAACGGTGGTTTGTTGAAATTTCAACATTAATAGCGAGTGCAAAACTGATATTGATTCAATGACATAAATATGTTTTAATATAATGCATAGTGTAACACCTATTTTTGTTAAAATGTCTAAAATGAGTCTGTGTTGATGTTATAAGACGTTGAAAATACGTCCACAATGACCACATTTCAACTAAATTCGTACCTTCTATAGATGGTCTATGAACGTCAACATTGGACGTCCAGAAGACGTCAGAAAAAGACGTCAGACAAACTTTCATTCTGGCTCCTCAGGGGACGTCTATAAGACGTCTATAAGAAGGAGCTTTTGCTCAGTGGGTTTAGTAAGCCAAAGAGAACACATCATTTGTTAATTATAGCTCTATTTCCAATCTATCTTTAATTTCTAAAGTACTTGAAAAGGTAGTCTCATCACAGCTATGCTTCTTTCTCCAAAGGAACGACATCTATGAACAATTCAATTCAGGATTTAGGGCACATCACAGAACAGAGACTGCTCTGATCAGAGTTAGTGTGTGTGTGTGTGTGTGTGTGCGTGTGTGTGTGTGTGTGTGTGTGTGTGTGTTGTGTGCGTATGTGTTTGTTTCTGTGTGTCTCTTGCATTGTGTCTGTGCCCTTTTCGTCATGTGTATTCACTTTGCTCTTCATTCTTTTTATAATTTTAATGTATTGCTTATAGTTATCATGTTTCATGTACAGCTGCTTTGTAACAATGAAAATTGTAAAAAGCACTATATAAATAAACTTGAGTTGAGTTGAGTGATTATTCACTCTTAATAGAAACAACAGTAAAGACATTTGTCTTGCTGTCCTTGAAATCTTAATATGAGAATATGAGGAACTACAGATATTGTCATCAATTGATTGAGATTAAAAAGGCATGAAAAGGCATGACCTTGAGAAAGAGAGAGGTGTACAGTGTACAGATGCAGACACACTCATAGATAATAATACATCAATGGTTGACATGTTTAGAGATGACTGACACATCAGGTTAAAAAAAGAATCATTCATTCTTCTGCCATAGTTTAACACCTCAGATTAGATTTTTTTTACTTTAAATGAGTTCAGTAGCATCAGGTTTGTGTGTTTTTAGCTTTGGAGACTGAGGAAAAAAAGAGGGATGGGGAATACCGTTGTGACAGTAAGAGCGTCCTCAAGCTTCTGCAGATATTCTTGAACTGAAGGTCTGAGAGGATCCAGATCCAGCTGATTTTTCATTCTTCTCAGGTCAATGTCAAGCTTTTCCAAATCATTTAGCAAAGTTTGTGCACAGCTGTCACACTCTGAAACAACCACAACACAGAGAGATGTCACGACATGACATTGGATAAAAAAGAAAAGAAACATTCTGTAATATCTTGTACCTTCACATAGCTCGTCTGTGTTACTGTCTCTGAGCTCCCGAAAATCCCTGCACACTATGAAAGAAGTCGACATATGAGACCCCAGACAGCAAGCTAACAGGTACAAACCATTGAATCAATGTTAAAAACTGTTGATGTTAATGACATTGAATCAATATCGCTTTTGAAAGTGAAAGTGACCTATTTGTCAGATATGGTGACCATACCCGAAATGTGACCTCTGCATTTAACCCAACCAGTGAATAGTGAACACACACACTTCAAGTCGTGAACACACATACACCGGGGCAGTGGGCAGCTAACCTGCCGGTACTGAGAATCGAACCGGCAACCTTCTGGTTACGAGTCCGACTCTCTAACCATTAGGCCACAACTGCCACCTTTTGCACCCACAATTAATGTTAAAAATATATTGAAATAACAACAAATCACCATTAATGTAACCCATGTTTGATTTAGTTGGGCTCTTAACTTTGGACTTTCATTAAGTTAACTTTTATGTAGTGCTTGCAATGATGTTTATTAAAAATGCCTTTACATTAAGAAAACCTAATGAAAAAGATTTTTACACAAGTAAATGTGTGGTTATTTGCTTCTATAAGATTATCTGTAATCAAATAAACAACCTGGTTTAAGTAAAGTGGAGAATAAGCTTTTTGTGACTCAAGAAAATTGAGGTTTGTAAAATGCTACGACAAAGTAAAGACATCAATACTCATCATACAAGCCTTAACAATGGTGACAATCAACAAACGAATTCAGATAAACAGATTAACTGCAATGCATGCTGGGAGTCATCAATGAGTTTTGTACTATGATGTTACCCAGCATGCACTGCAGCATGAAGTTTTCTTTTGTTAATTGTCACCATTGTTGAGTTTCATACACTGATTCTTCATATTTAATTGATTCAACTATTTTTATATATATATATATAGATCATTTCTAATAATAACTCTGATTATTTTTGGGTGTAATCAGAGTGTCGTCTAAAAAAATATTGCGGCACTGACTTTAGACCAGGTTTAAGTTGGTCTATGGTGCATTTATTTTCAATTTTTCAACATAGCAATACGCCAACAATGTGCCTGAACACACCTCTTTTTTAGACCAGCACGCCTCCGGGGGCGCACAAATGGCTGCAAATGCATTTGCTATTTAAACAACGTGGCGCAGGATGGGACAATGAGAACTGCGTCAGGCTGAGACTAGCAAAAACACTTTCGCCGCGCACCTTGGAAACATTAACAAATGAACAGATTTTAACATTGATTTCTAGCTGTTAGCTTGCTGTCTGGGAAATCCATCACATCACAGAGAATATCTGGCTTCATGAACAGATTAAACATCAGAAGAGAAGTTATTGAGACCTCCAGTCAGGTGATCACAAAAGTTTCCAGGACAGTTGCATGGATGACAGCCACCACCACGGACCCGTGGATCACCGTAAAACCCTGGTGCACACCTGAAACACACATAGACTGTCATGACACGACATCACTTAATCATCATGACATGATTGATAGACTGTCTGAACACGACTCACCGCTCACATCTCTCACCCATGTAACCTGCTTTACACAAACACTGCAATCTGCCATCGCTTTCACTGCAGCCCACTGCAAAACTACACAAACATGTACAAGTCTTATCACACATGAACAGCAAATCCACATTACATTCAGGGTTCACTTGTTTGAATATGTAGCATGTAAAGAGGTAAAATAAGGAGGAAAACATCATCTGCAACATTTCGATTTGGCTGTATTTTGTACCAATGTTTGTGTAATTGTTTATATTCTGTAGTGCGAATTCAGTGATTGAGTGACACTCACTTGTTGTCTTGAGTGCTGAGAGGACAGGGACAAACTCTGCATGTTCTCTGAGCGGCATTACCGTAGTATCCGTCTTGACAGCGCTCACACCGATCTCCTGCTGTATTATACTGACAGTTCTGTTCAACACAACAACAACAATTTCTGTCAAGCGTATGACACATTTCAAAGCAGTTCCACACACTACCAGCAGTGGTCTCCAATGTGGTGAGCGAATTCTGTAAGGTGCTGACCATATCCATCGGCAAAGTGCTACATCATCTTGTATTAAGCTTTAATATATTCAAGTGCAAAAATATGTGAGCAGAAAAATAATGCATCACATGTTTAAAGTTTAAAAGTATTTTTTTAACAAGTAGCCCTCTGGATGATTTGATCTCTTCAGGTAGCCCTCACTTACGAAAAGGTTGGAGACTGCTGGTCTAAAGGTTCATTTAAACATTTTCAAAATAACAGTATACATGAAATATACTTAATGAAGTTAACTACTGTACAACTTTTTCTTTCTTTATCACCACACCTGGTAACGCTTTAGATTACGGCTCGCAATGTACTGCATAATTAAACAGAATTTACAGCGTTACTATTTGTAACAATAATGTACAATCTACAGTACATATCTAGGTAAAGGGGAACAAGATGCAAAGTTCGGGGAATAAAGTGGTAAGAGTTAAATGATCTTTTAAACACTTTTTAAACAATCGCCAGTTCTTTGCATTGGTTTTATTAATTATAATGAAAGAAATGCACAAAATGCTAAGGCGAAAAATGAAGAGCGTTTCTCAGCAGGTGTTCTTAAAAACAGGCTGGGGACCGACTTTTATCTTATCATGTAGATATGTTATACCTCAATTTAAACAATATAAACAGGAAAACCATATACCAACTTATGTTTATATGTTCTTTAAGTTACGATGAGCTGTCTGCTTTATTAGAACGTTTTCCCATTCTGCATGAGGTAAAACAAGTTGGGCACAGCCTCATCATTAAAAGAAGAAGCTAAACATTGAGTTGAGTGTAAACCTTTATTAAATTGTTGTAAATTGTAAAAAGCTCTCATCTTTTGAGAAGGCACTACAAGATGCCCCTCATGAACGCAAGGATCTTGATGGAGTGTAGGAAGGTATGAAAATATGCCGGTGCAGAGTCAGTGATAGTTCTGTAGGCAAGCGTTAGTGACTTGAATTTGATACAGGCTTCAACCGGTAACCAATGGAGAGAGATAAAGAGGGGTGTCACATGAGCTCTTTTGGGCTCTTAGAAAACGAGCCATGCTACTGAATTCTGAACCAGCTGGAGTGGTTTGACTGCCTTGGTAGGAAGACCGGCAAAGAGAGAATTACAGTAGTCCAACCTTGAGGTAACAAGGGCCTGAACAAGAAGTTGTGCTGCATGCACAGTGAGATAGGGTCTAATCTTCCTGATGTTGAATAAAGCAAATCGGCATGATTGCGTTGTCTTTGCAAATTGTGGACACTGAAGGACAGCTGGTCATCAAAGATGACTCCGAGGTTCCTGGTTGATTTGGAAGGAGTAATTGTGGTATTGTCAAGTTGGATGGTGAGGTCATGTTGGACTGAGGGGTGTACAAGAAGTACAAGAACGCTTCTCCAACAAAGTGTACTGGTTTAGTCACTGATGTTAAAGTGGAGATTCTGACTTATTAACACTGTAAAACTGCTGGTTTCTCTTACTTAACATGGTCAGCTTGTTAAAAACGAGTTGGACGTATGATGCAGTATTTCTGTGCTTGATACACTCCCCCAGCACTACAACTTATTTTATAAAGTTTTTTTTATAAGTCTGGATGCCTGTTTCAAAACAGGAATCTGTTCTCTTAATTGGGCAATTCTCCCAGAAAAGCTCAGCAAGGCGAAAGAAATAGCCCAACAAGCAATAGTAAGACCCGCCTACCATCAAGATTAATTGTGCTGCGCTGCGTCAAGCTCGGTTGCGCTGAGAGCGTGCACTGCTCAAACGCTTATGATAGTGAGAGAAGTCAGTAGATAGTTTGTTCACGGCATTTCAGTGATGGATGTTATAAAAACGGTGGATATAATGCTGGATTTGAAGATTGTTTTAAACTGATAGATGGCGTGGTCCCAGTGCTAAATAATGCCAGACATGAACCGCACGCGGTAAGTGAAACTGTGCGTTTCCACTGGCACGGAGTGTGTGGAGCAGAGCGGGCGTTTTTAATTCATTTGTATGAGAGCTGCGCTTGACGCTCATGTGTTGCATTATGGGACTGACAGCGGGGCGGAAAGAGCGTTGGAAGCAGCCGAGAGCGTCAAAAAAGTCGCCTCGAAGCGAACGCGTTTCAACGTTGCCAGCGGCCCCCCGTGTTTAGTTTAGTTTAGTTTTACTTGTTTGACACGAAGGAATAGAAAGAAATGATGCGCACATTGTCAACTGACATGTAGATTGAGTTTGGCTAAAGTTAGCTAGTAGGCTAAAAGCTAACGTTATAGCAGGGTTAACGTTAGGCTTCAACCTTCAGCTATTTGCTGAAGTTTAATTTTTTAAACCAAACAGCATGGAATGCAGTATTCATCAGGTGCTTTTGCCACCCTAGTGTGTTATTATTACTAACCTTTATTGACATAAATTTATTCTAGAGTAAGATAACATAATACATGTTGATTACCTTTTTCTAATGCTTACATTTTACATTTACATTTATGCATTTGGCAGACGCTTTTATCCAAAGCGACATACATTGCATTGTACTATACATTTGTACATTTTGTATAGTAAGCAAGTGGGGGTTAGGTGTCTTGCTCAAGGGCACCTCAGCCGTTACCCACCAGCCCTGAGAATCAAACCAGCAACCTTCTGATCATGAGTCCAACTCTCTAACCACTGGACCACGACTGCCCTGTGCTTAAGTTATGAAACAGATGCTAAATCTTGTATGTATTTTAAAGGATCATAATTTTCAAAATAAGTAATAGCATGTCATTTACCTCAAAGTTTGCCTTTGATTTTTTTGTCTACTTTTTCATATTCATATTCTCTTCCCTTACTCAGATGCTGTGAAGAGTTGGAGTCCGAATGCAACAGATTCAGACTTTGAAGCATCAATGGTGGAACACTCGAAGCATGCTTGGGGTGGTGGATGTAAAAAATGAGCCATGAATAACGATCACCGACTCTAAAAACATTTACTCATGTTAACCATAATCCAGAATTTTGTTGTTTACCTGTTTTATTGCTGTTTAATAGTAATGCAAGACTTAGGGAAAAAATTGTTATTGCCATAGCTCTGACTTCAATGCATCAATGGTGGAACACACTCCTGGAAGAGCTGGTGAAAATGAGAGTAAACATTTTGAAAAAAAAAACAAATATATAGAGAGACTAAAAATAGTTACATATGTGTTAACTATAATACTGTACTTTGATTAATGACCACTTAACATTAATGTAACACTGTTATGAGGAAATGTCATTGACATTCTACTATTTTATTTTTTTAAATCAATGTTTAACAAATTAAAGACAATTCATAAATGTAATGTTCACAATAAAATAGGTTGTGCTAAATTTAAACACTCTTCTGTCTGCACAGATAATGTGTTATTGTGATGTACATGTGATTAAAACGTTTTATAGACGATCAGGTCAGACTGGACCGGTTTTGGACCTTTTTAGAACCTGTCAATTTAAGACAAAAACCTTAAAACAAGACATAATTGGTTGCCGTTCACGATGTTACACAATGGGTGTGTAATTATTTTAAACGCAGACTTGCATATACGCTTAAATTAAGCGCCACCATATATAATAATATTCGTCCAAAAGATGACAAATTTGGACGTCCAGGGACGAGCAGAAAAGATGTTGAATTCACAGCCAGATGACGTCAAAGACGTCGGTTCAACTTTAATTTTGGAACTATTTTTCAACCGTGACGGTACGTCTTGGAAAGATGTCTTTTCAACGGTCATTGCCCGGGCGTGGTACGGAGCGATCACACTAGTCAACTGAACCGGACTTTAGGGTTCGATTGGGACAGTGTGAGTACACCCTTAGAACATTCCATGCGAAGTCTTGATGTGCCCTGGCTATCTTTACCGAGCGTTTACCCTGTTTTCAGTACGCTTGTGTTTGACCCTGTCTGCCTTTGTTTTTGGATTGTTTGCTGCCTGCCTCAACCTTCTGCCTGTATTATCACTCTGAGTTGACGTGCCCTTGTTGTTCTGTTAGCTGGTGTTTTACCCTGCCTGTTTGACTACGCATTGTTCATTAAAAAACTGCAAATGGATCCTCAGCCTGTTGGAGCCTCATTACAACTACTGTAAAGGTATTCAAGATTAACATGAGATTGTTAAGTTATGACCGCATTAAGTTTTGTAATGCTCACTGATGTTACAGTATGAGACTAAATAATATTTTGAAAGACTTTACAACACATCATGAACATGAAGCTTTTCATTTAATGGTCACCACTGTTGAGATTCATACACTCATTCTTGATTTTTGTGTTTCCAATTAAAGGCACATTTTAAAAACAAATTGAAGCTTATTCACGCTGTTATTAAAAAGCCAATGCAAAACCTGAAAATATCAGAAAAACATGCTTTTAGTTGAGAATTCACATCCCTGAAAACCAGCCAAAAGCACCTGATAAAACAACTATGTTTTATAAAAGCACTGTAATAGCAGCCAAAAAGAAAATGCTATTTAACAAATTGCGAGTGAAGAGCTCAACTAAAGTAACAGGATGTTACTGTATTTTCACGGTAGTTTACTGGCAACCACAGCTTCCGTTATTTTTCCGTAAAAACTACGAAACATTTTTCCGGAACAGTTTTTTTCAAAAACCAAACATCTTTGTTTAAATACATGTGTGTCACAATTACGGTCACCCTATAAATTCACATGAGCAAAATTTTGCTGTTGATATTTTGCATTTTTTTGTACACGTGTGGGACTGAGGACTACCTTAGTCATTCCTCACAACAGCTAAGACAAGAACATAGCTGAGATGTGCGGGTTGTTGAGCTTCACAAAATGGCAAGTGGCTAGCTATAAAAAACAAATTGCAAAAACACAGAAAATGCCACAAAGGCAATAATTAAGTAATCTCCAGTCATCTGAATTAGCCTGGAGGAGGACGCGTGTCTGTCCTGTCCCAACGCACAGGTCAGGTGGATGCTTCGAGTGGCCAAAAAATCTTAAATCGGGTCAGAAATTCTCCAGAACTACAATCCAACGTCACCTACATCATCACAAATGGTTTGTGTCTAATCTCATCCAGAAACAAACTCAAGCGTCTTTAGTTCGCCAGACGCTACTGGAACTTAAAATGGAATCGATCGGGTTCTATGGTCAGATGAAACCAGAGGTGGGTCTGCGCACTGAGAGGTAGCCATATAGAAAAGTACCTCATGGCCACAGTTAAATATAGTGGTGGTTCTTTAATGTTTGGGGGCTGTTTCTCTGCCAGATTTTCTCCATTTTTCATCATTGGAGTTTTGGTTCTTTGCCACTGGGCTGTGTTGGCTTGCTCACTGGAAGATCAGTGAGTGAATCAGTGAGTGAATCAGTTGACGTCTAGTCTCTCTCACATTCATTCACCTTGAAAAGATCCTCAAAGGTAAAAACTAATCTCTTTTGTATACTCTTGTACAATGTATTAGTGTAACATAATCATGTGGAGTAAGTACAAGTGTGAATGTGTTACACAAACATTTACTTTAATTAACATTAACATGTAAGAAAACACAGGCACATAACACACACTCAATAAACACACACAAAACACACACACACACACACACACACACAAACATGCACACATACACAAACACATGCAACCACATTCGCTCATGCTCACACAGCGCACATGTAAGAAAACACAGGCACACAACACACACACACACCAAACACAACACACAAGTACACACACTCCCACATGCACAAAACAAATGCACACACACACACACACACACACACACACACACACACACACACACTATTATTACAGAGAAGCACACATAGAAGATATAGGAACATATTATATGAACTATAAATTCCATATGAGTATTAAATTAATTAAATAAATTACGCAGAGTGATTACATTTGAAGTGACTTTAGAAATACAAATGCTTTCAATCCTAGAGCTGATGTCAGCAGCCCCCCGGTCGGGCAAATAGTGCAAAACAACATGCAAACACACCACTACATTACATCTACTGTTTTGTAAATTCTGTTAACATGGCTTTTATTAGGTTGGACCAACTGCATCATGAATGACTTCCTATACATTTCATTCCTTTTCACGCTAAGACAAATTCTCATACAATTCTCTCTTCTTGTAGAAACAATAAAACGCTGAAACAATGCTCCTGAAACAATGCAACGCTGTAAAAAACTTGAACAGATTCTTCATTTCAAGCCAAATAACATCAAAATGGTTCGCCTAGTATGTTAAATGGAACTGAAACCATTTTAAAAGCTGGACCTACACATTTGAAACAAATACAAATATCTGATATTCTGTTAAAGGCTCTTCTGTTAAGTCTCTTACCCGTCTCTGATGGACTGATGGATACTGAATCTGCTGAGACTCATGATGGCTTGATGGATTTATTCCTGGATGATGAATCTGATTTGAGAATCTGGGCCCTCCAGACACCAGTCCCATGAGCAGCGCCCCGAAGACAAGAGCCCCAAACACGGCCACGTTTAATTCTGACATTACCTTCTGTTCAATCTGTAGGAAATAACCTGGACGACTCTCAGGAGCAAGTCTTCTTAAAGGAGGAGGAAACGCCCCAGACGATCAATCAGACATGAATCAGCGGATGAGGCGGACACGAGTCATGTTTAGGCTTGATCTGAACACTGTACATGACTGATGTCTACGCCAACCATCAAACACACGCATACGTACGTAAAGAAAACAGAGAAACACTTATGAACGCTGCAAGAAATGTCCTGGGGGTTTTTCCAGCTCAATGTTATTTGAACATCACTTGAGAAGAGTTTATGTTTGTAAAAGCATACATTTCATAAAATACTGTTGAAATCAAGACAAACAAATGTTTCTATACAATTCTGTAACCATTCTTCAAATAAGACAAGACGTATGGCAGTAAATCAGTGAGTACATAGTTCAGACTTTACACACACACTAAAACACAATGATTATGACAAGGGTGTGTCTCTCTCTCTCTCTCTCTCTCTCTCTCTCTCTCTCTCTCTCTCTCTCTCTCTCTCTCTCTCTCTCTCTCTCTCTCGCTCTCAGCACAGGAGATATAATGACCTGCGGCTACAATTCTCATCACTGACTGTGAGGCAAACAATACGTGTTTAGGGTGTGGAGGGAATGTGAGAAACAAGAGTAATAGATTAAACTCACAAAATAATTTCATGCCAACTGTTTTTTCTTGTTCTGTTGTCAAGTTGACAAAACCCTGAGCCAGACTGAAGCGATGTCAGAGGTCAATGTATTGTCAAGTTAGAATAAAGCTTTTTTTACTTAAAGAATGTTGTGGGGAGTCTGGGGAAGAAACATTCAGGTTTATAAAATGTATTAAAGTTTTACTACATCGAGCTGTATTCTCTGATGCCTGTTATATATTGTCAGCTGTTGTACAGATTGTTGTCCATTCATCTGTTATTGTGAACTTAAAATGATCAGGATGTTAAAGAGAAGACTGGTAAATATACAGAATAAAGGAGAACGTTTGCTAACCTTATATTATCATGTGTGAGTTGTGTAAATGTTTTCCTGTGCTAACATTGTGTACCCTGGGTGTGGTTGGGCATGTCGATGCAATGGATCATGCTTTGATTCCTTATCCATCTGCTTCCAGTTTTTTTCTTCAGCAGAACACAAAGATATGTATAAAAATATGGCATCTCTCTAACAAAAGAGAACAGGTTTCAAAAGTGAGTTAGCTGTAAAACTTTTATTTTCTATTTTTTATTATATAATTATTTTCTGAATATAATTTTTTTTTTCTGAATTTACTATTACTATAGGTATGTGTATGGGTAAATATCACGGGTAATGTAGTCACACCAGACTGGAGAGTAAATCCACAAATAGTGTAACACTTCTGTGTGTTCCTCTGCCTGTTTTCGGACTCCATTTCCCAGCATCCCTCACACTCCTGCACCTGCCAGCCATCACCCTCATCACCCTGGACACTATGGCCGTTTCTCAATATGCGTTCTTGTGAAACGTCATCAGTCGACGCCCAAGTACTGTTCCAATTCAAAGTTCACATCTAGCCAAGTACAGTTCAAATCCCCGGATGTTTTCTTTCTTCGCCCCTTTTATCGAGGATGCATCGGGATGTGACTTGTGTGGACTTGATACTGGCCATAACCCAGAATTCAGTTCGCGCCAACGGACGTCTCGTAATGGTGGAGGAGAATGCTCACAACTGTATACAATTAGTTGTATAAGTAATACATTTCTAAAAACTATTGTTGTTGTGTCACGAAATGTAGTTCTAAGAGTTTTTGAGTCGAGAATGTAGTTGTTTAAACTTCAAATTTGCTGTCAAATTATAAGTTTAGCCCCTATTTAAAAATGTTATATTATATTCCACCGAACGGGTGCATTTTGCTTGTTGTAACTATTCAAAATTAAACTTCTTGTTTTACATTTTTCAAAAAAGAATCTAATAATACACACACTTAACTATTTAAAATGAGTATTGGTCCATTTTAAGTAACTTAATTTAATTTTTTTACAAGGTTTATAAGTGGGTGATGGATGCATTTTTTTCAGTCCTGTTACCAAAACTCATAAGACTTCTGAAAAGCAGGATTTACAGAACTTCAACTAATTCCTTTGTTATCCACTTAAGAAAATCTTTGTTTTTTAAAAATGGTTGGTTACATTTTCAAATATTTCGTATTTGTGATTTATTAAACCATTAGGCAAATTATGGACGAAACATAATTGAGGAAATTGTGATTTAACTTTATTTTTCATGAGAAAAACAATTCAGTAACAGGAATAGACACTGGGTAACAGGAATGTGTGTGTGTGAGAATTCTGTGTGTGTGTGTGTGTGTGTGTGAGAATTCTGTGTGTGTGTGTGTGTGTGTGTGAGAGAATTCTGTGTGTGTGTGTGTGTGTGTGTGTGTGAGAAAGAGAAGAATTTCTGTGTTCTATGTGTTTGTAGTTCTTAACAGTGAAGATAGTGAACAATCGAATATAACAGAACAGTAGAGAGAGAGAGAGAGAGAGAGAGAGAGAGAGAGAGAGAGAGAGAGAGAGAGAAGGATTGAGAGGGGGTTAATCCTTCCCCTGCAGCATGCCATGGGTGGGTGTTTCTGGCTCCTTCATAGGATGGGATCTCTCTTTCTTTTTTGACATAAGAAAGACAAAGACAAGAACTGTTACTATAAATACTATTAATTGTCTACAAAAGTTTTTATCTAAAAAAAAAGCATTAAATTCATAAAAACAAACTTCCCTAACCCCCCCCTAAACAACCTTCTCTAGTTTGGCCCAGACTTCTTTTTCAATTTCCATGTGATGACCTGTGACTTGCCTCGGGGGTGGGATGAAACATACAATGTCCTCAAACAAGTACCAAAGGATGTCTTCACGGGCTGGCCAAAAAAACCTGTTGACTCCGATCTTTTGCATACAACATGCGTTTCACTTGTATTTGTGATGACACCAGGGTACAGATCACCTTCGTACTTCAGCAAGCACCATTTGCCAACAACTTCAGGACTTTGCCACTGAACTTCTGTTCCTGTGGGAGCCATGTGAGCCACCTGTTGATTACTGAACTTAAAATGCTTTGCATTGAAGCACTTACAGTTCAGATTTTGTGTCACTGTGCACAAGCAGCTGACATCCCTGTCAGTGGGCATCTCTGCAACTGCTTTTTCAACTTCTTCCTTGCTGTAAACATGGATCGTGGAGACCTCTGGATGTGTACTCTGCAAGTAATGGAGCACCGGTGACAAGTGCTTCCAGATTGCTGGTGGGCCCTTATTTCTTGAGGGTGACACTGTGCAGAAGGACAGTGGGCAGGCTGTTGAATGCATATAAAGCACACCCGTGTGCACTGCCTGTAATTCTGCGCTGTACTTGCAAAGGTAATTTTCGGAAAAGTCAACATGAATTAAGCATTCATGTGCTTTTAAGCTTTGTCTCAGTGCCCTGTAGTGGGTATACTGATTTTTGATGTTAAAAATGTGTCTTTTAAACCTGTGTAAGAGCAGGTTCAGCTGTTCCAGCAGTTCTTCTTGTGTGGTCTGGAACTCTTTTTCATTGTGATTTTAGATGTTTAGCCATTGGGGTCATTCTTGTGTTCCTTATCCACAACTACCCACTGGATGTAAGACACGTTACTCTCTGCACTGTACAGTGTAGAGACTGGGCAAGAAAGGTCTTTGCACTCAGAACATTCTCCGTACATGCACTTTATGTTTTCTGTGTCACATGTAATCTCTTTTGTTAGGTCTTCCAAATTGCTGATTACTTTCAAGTGGTGTAGTTTCTGCACAAGAAAGCCCAGATTCTCATGCATCTTGCACATGCACGTGTCACGGTCATGCAGAGTCGGATGAACAACCCAAAATGGCCGGAGCATGCAGAAGAGAGAGTAAGAGATGGAGCTTTGTTCTTCAGCCATAAACTTTCTGTGCAAAATTTTCATGGTATCCAAAAGAAACCGTTCTTGCTTTTTTTCTGAGTGAGTGTCTGTCTCTTCCCAGTTGTGATACGACTCACATCATCCCTTGAATAAAAAATCTTTCACTCTGTTTATAATACCATCTGCAACTCTGGATTTACACTTCCGCTGAAAGTTGAAGTTACCCATCATATTCTTCTGATTCTTCCATCTTTTCTTTGAAAACCCCAGTGAATTGAGAGCAAAGCGTTGCAGTCTGTACTTTTTCAGAACTTGTCCTGATATTACTTTTGAAATGATATGCTTTTCCTTCTCTCCCTGAGCATTCTTGTATTTGTTTCGGATGTCCTCCATCAGAGCTTCATGAAAAAGAAGTGTCTTCTTAATGGCCACATGTGGGAACTGTCTCATCTGTTTGTTTACTTTTGTGTGTGGAGATACATTAGCATTTTTAATGCGCTGGATTTTTTCTTGTACTTTTCTGTCTTTTTGGTTTGTTTTTTCAACAATATCTGTAGTTCTTGTATTTGTTTATGAAGTTTATTTACTTTTCGTCGTCTTCTCTGCGGATTAGTATGTTGCCTAAAACACACATGTACATCACTATGAATTACACATTGAAATAGATGTGACAATACTTTGACAATGCTATTAACTGCTGCACCTATTAATGTGGTTAATTTAATACTGTAAAGTAATCATGTCTATTATTGCCACCTTGAAGTATTTGGCTGTGGATCTAAAGCATGCTCTGGTGATTGCTGGAGACTGTGTGGAGGGGTGACGAGTTCTTGTAGAGCTTTCTTCCTGTCTTTGATCTTGTGGTAAGTCTCCCTCCACTTTCTGCGACGTCTGCGCTTTTCTCTTTCACTGATGTCATTGATTGTTTTCTTTCTGCCTGAATCTAGTCTTTCCTGTATTTTTCATGTTCCTTCTCTAAATATTTCACTCTCCTTTCTGGGTCTGCATCGTGACGGGCGCGATAGCGTCACTGCTTTTCTGCAGCACTTAGTGGTCGACTGGCTGCCTGTAGATGTGATATTAATATGGTAAAACTTATTTCATTGTAAAAATGTAGGGTTTACCCAAAAACAAACATTGTCATCATTTACCCACATATCGTTCAAAACCTGTATTCTTCTGATGAGAACAAAATATGTTTTAAGGAATACTGGTAACCAAATAGTTTAGCGTCCCATTGAGTTCAATGGTATATTTGTCCATAAAATGGAAATCAAGTGGATAAATTCTTCTTTTGTGTTCCAAAGAAGAAAAAAGTCAGATAGGTTTGGAACAACATGAGGGGAAGAGAATAATGGCAGAATTTTCATTTTTTTGGGTGGACTATCCCTTTAAATATCTTACAGCTTCAGCATTTTTAACGGTAAAACATAAAAATCAGGTGAACAATATTATAACAATTTATATTCACACTAAAATTAATACACTTCTCACTCCTGTTACTGTTTCTAATTCCTGTTACTCTTTATATAAGTAAAGACTTGGACTTGGTTTTATGCAGCCCAGTCAAGTTCTTCCACACTGACTGAATCATTATTTCTTTCTGAATCATGTCTCATACACAGGGACATTGTCATAATGGAAAAGGGCTCTTCCCAAACTGTTGCTATTACATTAGAAGCACACAGTTCCATAGAATATCATGATATGCTGCAACATTAAGATTTGTACTCATGGAAATTATTAAAGTCATCAAACTTGTTTATTACATAGGGTGACCCAATACTTTTGGCAATATAGTGTATATTGAGCAGTAAAACATGCGTCATGTGTGACAGTGTCACAAGTTCCTCTGTGTCAGTGGCCAGACGGTGGGTTTCTGTGGTCTCCATCTTTCATCAATTTGACGTATTCCTTCTGATGATGGTAAAGCACCAAAAAGACTGCATACTTTTTTCTGTAAAAGCTTCAGAGACATTATAGAGACAAATATAAGTTACCACATGTAACCAATTACATTACTAATTCTATACATGTTATCTAAGGTGTTGCCAATATTACAGTACTCCTCAAAAAAGCACATCCAGGATACCCATAGTCACCTTAAAGATGATTCTCAAAAAACCTAGATATAAAACCTTTCATATAAGGGCTCAGGGAGTTGTAGAATTCAAGGTAAGGAATGTTAGTTTTGACATAACTCCATACTTGTAGAGACTTAAAGAATTTAAAGAAAGGGAGTCCAAGTCTTGAAAGAGAGTTTAAGTCTCCTATGGTATTTTTTGCTCAATGGTTGGCCATGCAGGGGTAAACTTAAACCAGCAAGCGAGTAGTCTGTAGTCACAGCAAGAGCGTATGCGTAAGTGTTCGGTGTATATTATATGTTTAGGGGAAATCTCTGCTAGTTTTGAGAATTATTTTACTTCTAATTCTATACTGCTTTGGAGTGTTGTTTCCTGTTTAGATTACAGAAAAGTTTTTAACCAGTTGATAAATTCGCAAGTCCAGAAAAGCCGATTTGAGCAATTTGCGTGCTTTAGGATTTGTCAGCACAGGCAGATGTTTCCACTCATTACGTGACAAGCCGCATATTAAGGGTCGATATGTGCGCAGGCTCGGAAGACAGACAAGGTAAAGACCTGCAACTCTACCTGCGCGACTCAACGCACAGTAGCGTTCTTTATTATTGTTCCCTTTATTATTTTCTCTTTTTTTCTATTCTCATCACTCACACAGTATGTGCTTCCAAAACATTCCTTTGGTCTTTCGCCCACGACACTCTCTCATTGTCAATCAGCCCGTTAACAAATCTAATTTCATCCCTCCATTTGCAACCCACTCTGCTCTTAGTATCCTAGGCTTAACTGAAACCTGGATTACTCCTGAAGACATCCCAATTTATCACAATAATGGTGCAGTTATGTGTGTGTGTTTTGGTGATTGAAAGAACGTCAGTGTGTGGACGTCAAATTCTTGACATCAGTCTGATTTGGTTTTTTGACCTGTTTTTTATGTCAATTTGAACAGATCGTGGCCGTCCAGGAACTGAGTTTGACATCACTGATTTAGGTAGAACCTGCGCTTCCCTTCTCTACGCTCTGTCCTAGAATCCTCTCTTCCATTTCAATTCTGCCACAGACACTTCTCACAACACTAACCTCGTGCCTAGACACTAACTGTCCTCTTTCCTCCAGGCCAGCACGTGCTACTTCTAGTCAGTGTTGACAGATTGGGTGGACGATTTCCAGCCCAAGAGCTCACCAAAACCCACCCCAAATTGTATATTTATTTTATTTTAACAATGTTGATAAGGAACATTTTTATCTCCTTAAAATAAACAAGATGACAAAATACAATACAAATCTATTTTCCAGGAAAACGGATCAACCAATGCATTAAAGAAGTTAGAACAAATGACCAGAAACCATTTCAAAGCTGCAATCAAGAAATTACCTGATGACTTTGATGCTCAAAACTTTTTCAACCTTTTTTATGCAAAAAGTGCTCACTATAATTAATAATAATTAAAGCAACGTAATGAGCAGACAGTTTACACTCATTCATGAACTTCACGCACACACCACGACAGCCCAAAATACTGATAATACGACAGAATTATCAGTCGTATTATCTGATAATGATAATACGACTGTTGGCGCTGTTGGTGTGGCGACTGGTAGCTGCGTGTGCGCTTCACGTCTGTGTGTTTATATATGATTTGAGTTTGAAACCCAAAGACTCAGCTGCGGGAATGTGATTCTAGTTTTGACGCATGGAGTCGCTGCGGAGAACATGCCTGTGATTTCCAGGGAGTTTTTGTTGGGCTTACGCTCAAAGGCCGGTCCTGTTGATTCTGCATGGAAAATTCCTGAGGAACATATCCGGCCTTCTGGGAATATATAAGGCCAAAAGAAAAGGAGAATAAAGAGGAAACGCGGTAATCAAGGGAGAATTCGACGCAGATTGAAAAGGAATCAAAGATTCACCCCACTGCCCGGAACACTTCTAGGCAACCTACGTTCTCTTCGACACAAGATAGATGAACTACAAGCTAATGTGAGTTTTATGCATGAGTACAGAAATATTCATATGATGGTATTTACCGAAACCTGGTTGGATGATCAAGTGGATGATAGTACTTTAGCAATCGAGGGTTTTGGCATACCAATCCGGTTGGACAGAGACAAAGAGACAACAGGGAAACAACACGGAGGTGGTGTGCATTTACGTTAAGGAAAGCTGGTGTAACACGGCAATACTTACGATGTAGGATTTGCAACTCTGACATTGAACTTATTGCAGTTTCAGTACGTCCTCTCTACCTGCCTCGCGAGTTCCCTCAGTTATTCTTTGTTGTTGTTTATATACACCCACGTGCCAACCCGGAGGTGGCATTTGAAACTGTTATATGTATAAATTGGACAATATATCTCCAGATGCACCTATATTTATTCTGGGTGATTTCAATTGTTGTATTATGGACAAATATCTAAAGGGAAACTTTCAATATGTCACATGGGAAACTTTCAATATGTCACATGTGCAACTCGTGCTGACAAAGTCGTGGACCATTTCTGATTATATTACCTTCTGTGTTGATGCTGTAATACCCACAAAGAAAATAGTATTGTATCCCAATAACAAGCTGTGGGTCACAAAGGAGTTGAAAAGTATACTGAATATGAAGAAGAGAGTATTCTTTTTAGGGACCAATGAGGAGAAAAAAAACAGATAAATAGGGAGGTTAATAGGGCAATTAAAACTGCAAAAATGAATTATAATAATAAGATTGAAGATGTGTTCATGGAAGGTAATCTTAAAGCTGCCTGGAAAGGAATTAAAAGTATGGCAGCAGTAGGCACACAAATATCAACCCACAACATGCATTCGGAGAGCTATGATACAAATTTTAGGTTATCTAATGAGTATAATGAAGTTTTTTCACGCTTCGAAGCAGCTAATACAGGCGATGAGATGGATATTTCTAAAGATCTTTTAACTAATATTAATGATTTTAAATTGGAACCATCTAATATTCTGAAACAGTTGAAAACCACACCGCTCAATAAGGCCCCGGGTCCAGATGGCATATGTGGCAGAACTTTAAACTACTGTGCTGAACAACCTTTCCAATTATTGTACCAATACCTAAAAAAGCTAAGACAGAGTCAGTGAATGATTATCGTCCTATTGCACTTATCCGTTGGTTATGAAGGTGTTTAAAAAAAATATTAAAAAACATGGTGCCTGGACCGGTTCTTGATCCATTACAGTTTTCTTATCGCCTGGCCGAAGTGTAGATGATACGAAATTGTTTCTGCTGAATACTCTTTGTCGTCATTTAGAAAATAGTGGGGCGTTTTGCGCGGCTTTTGTTTGTCATCTGCATTTAACTATTTGCAACCGATAACTTATTAGTCAATTTGGTTTTAACCATGGGGTCGTCTTATGGATTATGAGTTTTTTTAACAGATAGGAAACAAACAGTTAGGCTAAATGTAGTTCTATCAAATTCAACAAACATCTCCATAGGTTCACCACAAGGCTGTGTACTATCTCTCATTCTGTTTATACTTTACACAAACGATTGTAGGAGTTTACATAATAACAGCTATCTGGTGAAATATGCTGACGATACGGTGCTCCTTTCTTTGCTTTCCTACACAGATCAGGAACATGGGTTCGTTTTAAATGAATTCATCCACTGGTGTAACAGAATGAAATTGGATTTAAATGTGTCAAAAACTATGGAAATGATGATCAATTTGACTAGAAAAATGCTTACACCTCAACAGGTGGTCATTAATGATGCACTGGTAGATGTAGTTGAAGAGTATAAGTACTTAGGATATATTATTGATAATAAGCTGAGGTTTGACCAAAATACAGATGCAATTATTAAAAAATCTAACTAAAGGTTGTTTGTGCTGAGGAAGTGAGCTTAACTCTTTTAATGTGCAAAGAATTGTTCTTATCTCCTTTTATAATTCCTTTGTTGAAAGTATTTTAACCTTTTGTTTCATTTGTTGGTTCATATCACTGTCTACAAAGAATAAGAACAGTCTGCAAGGTGTTGTGAACGTGTGCAAAAATCATGGGCGTTTCCTTACGAAGTATTGCCAGTTATTATGAACAGCAAGTGTTGAGGATGGCTCATAAAATAATAGGAGATGGGACACATCCTTCTTCACATCATCTTTTTGAGAGGCTGCCTCATGGACGACGGTTAAGGGCAATCAGATGTTCAATGAACCGGTGTAAATGTACCTTTCTGCCTGAAGCGGTACGGTTATGTAATAAATTGTAGTGGTTGCATTTTTTATTTTATTTTTTATAAACATGTATGTATGTATCGTAGGTGTTATATGTTGGATGTGTATGTGAAGCACCATGACAGCATAAAATTAAATTTGCCCCATGGGTATAAATAAAGTTCTAAACTAAAAAACTAAAAAAAGAACAAAAATGAACAACAGCATAAATAATACGTTTACCTTTGAGGTGAGCTGATGCTTCCATAGTCTGTTAGATTTTTATAATTAAATCATGGAACTGTGCTCTGATTACATTTACAGTTATATTTACAAAGAGTCTTTGAGTCGTCATTGTGAAATACTCTTCCACTCTTATATTTAGTGCACTTTGGCCTTGTGATCTCTAAAATACACAAGCAGACAACTACGTGTTCAAAATCTGCATCCTTTATGCTCTAATATCCTGTCACTCATGAGTCATCACATCTCACAAATGATGGCAGATTGATTGACAGGTCTCCCTATCCTAGATCTGATTGGTTAAACTGAACCAATAAGGGGGTTGCGTTAAGGAGAAATGTGTTTTTATTATTTTAAATTACACATTATAACTAAATTAAAGCAAAGAAAAAGCAAGCAGCTTAGGTGTTTTTAAATTTTATAAGCTGCCCCAATTTTGTCCACCCGCCCAATGCGTTTTTCTCTGATCAAAAGAACCCACCCAATCTGGCAACACTCCTTCCAGTCCCTGCTTGTCCGATAAAGGAAATGGCGCAAAACTAAAGACCTAGTGGACCTCTGTAAGTATTGGGCTTCGCTCTCTATCTTTTCTACAGACATTCACACTGCCAAATTTTTCCACCACAAAATCAACAGCTCCTCAGACTCGCACAGCTTTTAAAAACCTTTAAAACTCTCCTCTGTCCCCCCTCCACCACCCCCGTCCAACGCTCTAACGGCTGATATCTGTGCCAGCTACTTCACCAACAATACTAGGTTCATCTGTCATGGTTCTGCCCTTCTTGTTCTGGCGATCTCTTAGAGCCCTGTGGGCGGGGCCATGACAGTGCCATGTCTCCGTGTTTATGTTTTGTGTGGAGACGCGTGGCTAGGCTAGGGCGGGGTTCGCCTAAGTCACGCGCTCTCCGGTCTTGCGTCATGACCACGCCCCCCAGATACTTCCGCAGTCCTGTCCTCCTTGTTTATGTCTTGTTTTCATGATCTAGTGGGCAGGATTGCGTCAGTATCTTGTCTTTGTGTTCATGTTTTTCCCCATTGTGGGTTTTTTGTTTTGTTTTTATAATAAAAGTATTTTTTGTTGGAACCGTTGTCCTGCGCCTGGGTCCTCTGTCCACCATCATGACCAGCAGACAATTCTCAGCTCCACACATCCAGGATCTCACCACACATACGCACAACAGACCATCTTTTCTCCTCTTTCTCTTCTCTTAAAGAGGAAGATGTGTCAAGAAATTTCTTCTCCAATCACTAACCCACCCAACCACATCCCCTCACACTGTAAACATTTTGAATTGATTCAACTAATTATTGTTTAGTAACTAGTTCCACAGAATATTTTCCTCCCAATTTCTTTCTCCCAAAGAGTTACTTGAATTGTTATTTTAAACTTGACTCAAACTTTTAAAGTATGTTTGTTCAACTAGTTTTATCCCAGCTTGGGTCAAACATTTACAATGTTGGGTCAAAGGTGTATTTTGGTTGAAAATGGAAATCTGACGGTGACTTGACGTCAAGTGATGAAAGAAGTAATTGAGCATTAGTAATAAAATCTGCTGTTAATAAAGAGACTCACTACAACTGACTTACAGTCACACAACCTTAGATTAACACATTCAATCTGGCAAAATCTAGAGGTTTAGCTCTAGTGAAAATGTTTGGTTGGAAATCACCATTATTGTGATCAGTGTTTGCTTTAGTTCAATATTGTAACAGTGTCAACTGCAGCAGTTTTTGGTTCAGATCATGTGAGAGTTGGAAGAGATGGTGTAGTTGAAGCATCCTGCTCTTTTCAATCTTGTGTTTAAACAAAAATAAGAAGGAACTTCACAGTAGGGAAGAATGCATGCTTGTTGTTGTTGTTTTTGTTTTGACTAGGCAATCAAAAGCAATACTATCATAAACTAGGTACGAGAGCTTTTAGGTACTCTTTGACATCAACATTCATCATACAAACCTCCATAATAGTGACAATCAACAAATTCAGATAAACAGATCAACTGCAATGCATGCTGGGAGTCATGAATAAGTTTTGTATTATGATGTTACCCAGCATGCACTGCGGTATAAAGGTTTTTGAGTTGATGTTCACCATTATTAAGATCCATACACTCATTCTACATGTTTCTGCTCATACTTTTTTTTATAAGCCAGTTTACTTTTTCTTTTCTATATTTCTTCCTGTGGTATAAGATCTTCATTAAAAAAATATTCACAATGATATTGTCACGCCTCGGTTCACCACCTGAGGGCACCATGCTTCTCTGTGTTGTTCTTGTCATTGACTCCATTTCCCATCATGCTGTGTTGTCATTTGTGTTTAATCTGGTTCAGCTGTTCCCCATTTCCTCAATAAGAGTGTTTGTAGATCTTCACTTTTTACAACACCACGTTCACTTTATTTGTGTTTAATTTTCAACTGCTGACATCTTGCCAGATTTAATGTGTTCATCTGTTATTTACACTTGATGTTCACGTAAGGTTGTATGCAGTCAGTAATTCTTTGTCTTTTCTTCAGTGAGTCTCTTTATTAACTTTAACTTTTGGAAAGCTCCTGCAATGGTTTGGTCAATTTATATGAAAGCATTTACTTTGTGTTTTATATGTAATTTAAACGAAGATTAAACCTAAATTAAAACTAAAATCCTCGACCCCGGACCTCTTGATCCACTTCCCTGCAAAGTTCCAACCCAAATCAAACACACCTGAACAAACTCATCAACATCTTCAGGATTACTACAAACTTGCAGGTAGCCCTGATACCAAGAGAGCAGATGAAAACCATTGACTTGATGTTAAAACTTGTTGATTTGTCAATGTTAATGGCATTAAATCAATATCACTTTTGCACCCGCAAATGTTGTATTTTCATCAAACCACCATTATTGTGATCAGTGTTTGATTTAGTTGAGCTCTTGAGCACAGATTTTGGTAAGTTAAATCTTCTTCAGTACTTACGATAGTGTTTTAATGAGAACATTTGTGTGTTGGTAAAAGAGAGGCGCACTTAAGCTGGTTTAGATTTAGGTTTAGGTTAAATAGCTCTTTTTGACAGCTGTTAAGTTATAATAAAATTAAGAAGTTTGGGCTTTCATGACTTATGTATATGTTCTGGTTGACAAATGTAAAAGTACTGTGAGAAAACAATAGGAAAACTTTATTGACACATGCCGTTATATGAGATCGTTTTCAAATAAAAACAAACTTTTGAAAACGGGTATCAAAGTCCAAGTTTCTGAAAACACTGCCGTTTTAGTATCCATGTAAACAGCAGGACAGAACTTTTGGGAAATGATGACATCACGCGCATGCGTATTACGAGTTGAACACTTTTTGTGAGTAAATTTAAAAATCTGTAGACAATTATTTGTAGCTTTTATTAGAAAATCTCAGGTAAAGTTTACATGAAAATTTGTATATCTGTGGAAACCATACATAAACATGTATGTTATGTTATTATATGTGTTATACATATATTTCTATATATAATTGTTCTGTATGAGGTGTGAAGGTATTATATTGCTATTTATAAATTATTTTCTCTTGCAAATATCTTCTCTTGTAAATGGAATTCCTGTCACCAGAAGTTTGAGTTGTTTATTGGTTCCCCCCCCAGATTATGAATGCCCCCCTGTTATACCCGCTTCGCTAAGCTTTGAGAGGAGTACAAATTCCTGAGAAACTTTATTTATTTAAACCAAGCTGTAATTCAAACACTAGAATGTATTTATTCTTACCTTTCTAGCTCAGGATTAGGTCTGACAACATGCCCTATTCTGCTCATGTTCCTCATTGCGTCCTAGAAAAGCACCAGAATGTATTTCCTGAAAATATGACGGATGACGTAATGATGAGGAAAAACCTGTGAAATCCAGGGCTCTATGTACTGTACCTGAATGGAGCTATAGTCAGATGATGCACAGGCTCCTAAAACTGCAGCTCCAACCAGCACAGCCTCCTCCTCTTCTGACAGAACAACAGGCAAACCTGTGCAGAACACACATCTCAGATCTCAAAAATGCCAAACTACCAACAAACTTTCCTAGAGATTTTCCCAGATTGATCAGCGATTTTAATCACGGTTGTTGTAGTTAATGTAAGTTAATGAAGTTATGACAAACATGCCCATACAGAAAAAAGATATATAGAAATAAATATATGAAAACATAACACACTGTTAGCCCTTACCTGCCATTTCTACAGTAATATACTGGAAACACTGTTGTCAGCTAGTTACTGTAGGTCACACATCTACAAAAGCTCTTATTGAGGTTGAAATGTTGAATTTTCCATTAGTCACCATTAATATGATCAGTGGTTCTTTTAGTTGGGCTGTTGACTCTCAATTTAATGTTAATTCTTCCTGTATGTGTGTTCTAAACATGGAAAAGGATGCTATGCTCAAAAGTGACCATATGTTGTGAAAACTGTCATGAAGTGATTCAAACCAGTATATAATATAAACACAAAAGATGAATCTACAGTATGAGCCGGACACACAGAGACATCAACAATCCACACATGAATCTCAACAATGTTGACAATCAACTGAACTGCTTCATGCTGCAATGCATGCTGGGTGTATAATACAAAACTCATTCATGATTGTTTGTCACCATTGATGAGGTTTGTATGTTAAGTCTCTTAAGTGTGGCTCTATTTCAAAGAAAGTGGGGGTTTTTTTGACAGAGACCTTTCCATTATAACAGCTATGATCCCTTTACCAAACATATCTTAATAAATCATAGATTTACATTATTACATAATAATCAACTTATTTTGAATGCATCTTCAGGTATTAAGGAAAACATAAAGCTGCATTTCTCTAAAGGCCCTTTCAGCATTATTGCATAAGTGTACATTACAAAGTACTAATGCAACTACTGAAAGAGAAAAACGGTAATAAGTCAATATAAAGTCAAGAGCAAACACTGCTCACCATAATGGTGACTTAAAACAATGAAATCACTGTGAACTAGAGTTAAACCTCTGTTCATTCTCAATAAGATCTTAGACAGAAATAAAGTAAAAGTTGTGTCTGTAATAAGTGAAGATGTTAATGTGTTTGTGTTTAATTCTCCTCTGAGATCTTGACAGATACTTAATACTTGACAGTATTTATACGCACATTTGAACTTCTCACGAAAACCTTCTGCTTAATTCACAACACGTGCATACGCACATGAATTTGTTCGTAATCTCATCCGAATGTTAGTGAATCTGGAGTATTTTGAATAAGCGGCCACGTGCACGAGTTTAGTCATTTGCATAAAACACGCCCACACCATCTCCATATTAGGTCTTTCCATATAGCGCTTTCTTTACCGCCTGTCAGCACTGAAGTCAAAGATACTCCACACAACCCCATGTGACGCTGTCTACAGATGCACTTTCATCAGATCTTTGAGTAATTCCAAGTGTGCAGTTCTCAAATTCAGTTCATACACAATAAAACACATTTTATACAGACACACACAGTTTACAGAGATCTCTCTTTAGCTGGCTGTACAAGCGCTGCTATTCAGAGAGAGAGAGAGAGAGAGCGAGAGAGAGCGAGAGAGAGAGAGAGAGAGAGAGCGAGAGAGAGAGAGAGAGAGAGAGAGAGAGAGAGAGAGCGAGAGATTATTAAGACCAATGATTTATTTATTTATATATTTATTCTTAAATTTAGAATAAATTTTGATACGCTTTGTTTCAGTGAATCATGATTTGTTCATGAAAACGTTCATGATTAGTGAATGAGACCCAATATGTTCATCTGTTATTTACACTTGATGTTCATCTAAGACTGTGTGACATCAGTTTAATAGATTATTTGAATAATGTCATTGCAGTAGTTTAATGTAAAATACCTACAGTAACTAGCTAGCAACAGTGTTGCCAATATATTACTGTACAAATGGCAGTTAAAGGCTAATAGTGTACGTTCATGTGCGGTTTCCACAGATATAAAAGTACACTATAATGCCAAAAGTATTGGGTCACTCTATCTAATAAACAGGTTTGATGACTTTAGTATAAATCATGATGCTGCAGCATATCATGATATTCTATGGAACTGTGTACTTGTAATTTAATAGCAACAGTTTGTGAATAAAAGCCCTTTTCTATCCCATCATGATAATGTCTCTGTGTATGAGAAAAGATTCAGAAAGAAATCATTGATTCAGTCAGTGTGGAAGAACTTGACTGGTCTGCATAAAACCAAGTCCTGAACCCAGCTGAGCACATTTTGGTGTCATTTTAAATGCAGACTTTGAACAAAGAACTCATCACTAAACACCAATGACTTGTGAGTTTTTATTTCAAAATGTGGTGTTTCTCATTTTTAATGTGAAACCCAGCTATTGTTACTACACTTCTACCAGAAAAAACTCAATTTCACTTCAATTTTCATGAAGGAAAGCTTTGTGACTGTTTTATAATATAAACTTTTTTCACTGTTTTTGGTGATAGGCAATCACATTAATTCATGTATTTGTATGTGCGACAGCAGGTTTGTGATGTATTTTCTTCAAAGAGAAACTGATGAATCTGTTTCGTGTTAGGTTAGGGTTAACCCAGCACAAATGGGGGGTTAGTGACGTACCTGTGATGTTGGCGTGTAACCGCACGAGCAGCGAGTTCTTGCTCAGCCCCCCGCAGAGGAACAGGGTTGTGATGTCATGTCCTGCCTCTCTCATGGCATCTATAATGTGTCTTGTGCCAAGCTTCATGTAACAGAGTGAGAATAAAAATAATGGCAGTGTTGCTGCAGACAAATATTTGATCAGATATCTACAGTTTGTTTGTGTGTCTTACAGCGATAGCCTGCAGTGTGGCTAGGTACAGCAGGGCCAAGTCATCCAAAGTTTGTGACAGAGTGAGTCCAACAACCTGTACCCAAAAATAAAAAATACATAGTGGCCTTAAAAACAGGTTTCATCGGAGCATTCCAAACTTTCATCAGAAAACCTTTTAAATCCCATAAAGCCATCACTGTATCAAATCTAATCGAATGTGCACTTGAGGATTTGAGGACAATGTCTGCATCTGTCACCATGCCCCTAGATGTCTGGTCGGCCAGTGGAGAGCGGTTGCCATGGAAATCAGGCCAGACGTGCAGGCCAGCGGTCAGCTGCTCCAGGTTTGTTGGACATTTGGTCATCTTCTCCAGATGTGCATTCAGATAGGAGTAAACGTTCTTCGCGCTGTAGAGACGGAGAAATGTTGAGAGATCACACGCTGCAGAATCGCTGAGATTTATGATGACTGCAAACTGCAAACCTCTTGTCAGCCAGCTCTTTTAACTGCGTGTACTCTGCATGTCCCTTCACCACATGCTCCACCTGCTCAAAGAAAACACATCACAAACGTCAAATAATCCATTGTTAGGATAACATACATCTCATGCACTATATTTACAAGTAGACATCATGCAATAGGTTTATGTGCTTTATCATTTTTATAAGCATTTCATTTCTTGTGTCTCTCTGAAAAGCTTGATTAAAACACATTTGCAAAACACAAAAGAAGATAATGTGAAGCATGTTGGAACAACGGCAGTACCCATTCGCTTCTATTGCTTCTATTCTTCAAAATATCTTTTTTTGTGTTCTGCAGAAGAAAGAAAGTGTAGTATAGCAGACCTGCCAACGTTGGATTTTTTTTGAGTACCATCAGCCAAAGGGACAGAACGCAGGTTGTAATTTGGTTGAGAAAATAGCATTGCTGTCACATTTTTAAGAAGAACTTTTTTTATTGAACACATGTATTTGAATTTAGGAAACATTTGTGTCTTGAGAATAATCTTCAGTGAGATGCCCTTGATGTGTATCAATCACATTTTAACTTGCAGTGGCACTTGCTCTTGACTGCTTTGCTTCATAGGTCGTTCATTTGGCCTTTCTGTATTCCCACCAGGGATTCGCAAGTGTTTTTTGCGATCAAAATAGCTGACGTTGTGGCGGAAATTTTAAAGAATTTGCAGGAAATGTAAGATTTTCTAAAACTGTAAATACGTAAATAAATACTTAAAACTATTTATATAAATACAAATACTTAATAACTATAAATTATACAACTTCTCTAATTGAAATAAAAAAGTTTTAACGTATTTTTATGAAGTAAACCAACAGAAGGGTCCTGTCACTAAGTATTTCAGCAATGCGCCGATCCAGTAACATACTTTCCTAACAGTTTTCCCCTCATAATGTTTGTTCACTTTATATAGGCACTTGCAGAAGGGGGGCTTGAGCACCTGCCTCTTTGCCCAAAGTGCCCTTTCGTGAACGGATGGAGGGGGATCCCCCAGGAAGGCGTTCGGATGAAACAGACGTGAATAGGCGCGTGTGATCAAAAATGTTTTTAAGTACCCACCTGCCCATCTAAAGGGCTCTGCACTTAATACATAACAGATTGCATTTACATAAATACTCAGATATTTCAATGTAATTACGTGTTTATTTGACCATAAGCAATAAGCCTAAAAAGACTACTCGCAAATGTTTGCTTCCTCTGATGGTAGTTAAAAGTAGACGCTTTCGTGATTTTGAGATTACAAGGACTACAAACCAGTTTGCTCCACTACCCTGTAACATCAGAATATTGCTTCACCCATATGTGAGACTGAAGGTAAAAAAGGTTCACACACAGCATTCACTCACGTGTGCAACAGGCAACATTTGAACACTATCTTAGTGAAAATAATGCATTTATTAATCAAATTAGAGAAAATGTGATCATTTTACTTTATTTTATGTGAGATTTTTTAATTCTGTGCAATAATTGTTCTGTTTATTTAATCTACACCGCTGTTTATTTAATCTACACTGCTGTTTATTTAATCTGCACTGCTGTTTATTTAATCTGCACTGTTGTTTATTTCATTGGTTTGCACATTTATCTCGATTACATATCCCTTGCTTGTAAAGTTGTTTTGTGTATATATATATAGTTTTTGTATTTTATGTAATTTGATATATTTTTTTGATATATGTTTATTCTATGTTATCTGTATGCACCTAGGGTATGTACTGTACATGTGGCAGAATTGACAATAAAGCTGACTATGACTTGACTTGAAATTCTGCAGGATCGCGAAAAAAAATTGACATTTTGTTAATTTTGCAATTTATGCCACGATCTCGGAATCGTGAAAAACTGGAGGGATTGTTTCGGAGCACAGCATCAGTAAAGTTTTCCATGTGGCAGTTAGTCCCCATTGCAGCCATGCTCATCTTTCTTGTCACCAATGCACTTATCATTTCTGTGCTCAGGGTGGCTCTGTACTTGGTCTTGTTTTTTGCGACAAGACAATCAGCATTATTATTTCACAATCACAACTTTTAGATCCAAGATGGCAGCACGATCACATTGCAAGGCTCAGGCTCTCTCCAGATTCTGCAATTTTCCAACAAAGTGGTATTTTTCTTGCTCATCTCGGGTCTGTTCGTGTAGAACAGCTGTGCCTTTACATCGTACACCCGACATAAGCTTTTGGATGTTGGTTTGCGACTTCCCGACAGTTTTATCGACAACCTTCAACTCCTTCCTGAGATCGCCAAAACACCCGAGGCCGCTCACTCTACTTGGCCGGGCGGAAGTGCTCGCAGGTGGCGTCGAGATCGTAAACAAAGGCGGGGGAAGAGTGGAGGACTAAGAGCTAAGCTAAAGCTAACACCACACCGGCTTTCTTTACCCAGCATTTTTCTCGCTAATGTACGGTCACTTGTGAACAAAATGGAGAAGATTCGACTCAGCATCACTTACAGACTTTTGAACTGTAATTTTATGATCTTCATGGAAACATGGCTACACAGCGGCATACCGCATAATGCTATTGAGCTAGCGGGATGCCACACACTCTGGGTGGATAGAACGTTAGATGGCTCCGGTAAGACCAGAGGTAGTGGATTGTGCATTTACATTAACAAAGCTTGGTGCACGAACTTTGTTATTGTCGGAAAACATTGTTCAGCTAACCTTGAGTTTCTCATGGTTAAATGTAGACCGTTTTATCTGCCACGGGAGTTCACTTCCACCATTATAACTGCAGCCTACATTCCCCCGGATGCTGATGCCAAGCTTGCTATGAAAGAACTTCATGCAGCCATCAGTAAACAACAGACTGCTCAGCCGGATATTGTTGCGAGTGATTTTAATCATTCAAACCTAAAGACAATGCTCCCCAAATTTCACCAGCATGTTTCCTGTCCCACCAGAGGAAACAAAACCTTAGACCACGTTTACACAAACATGGCTGAAGCTTACGTTGCGACCCCCCTCCCCCACCTGGGACAGTCAGATCACCTTTCTTTGTTCCTCACCCCCAAGTATTCACCCCTCATCAATCGTGTGAAGCCATCAGTGAAGACCATCAAAGTGTGGCCTGTGGGGGCAGATTTCACACTCCAGAAAAGGTTTCTACACACCTCCTCTGTACTGGATTACATCAACATCACCATAGACAATGTCACAACTCAGAAACAGATCATCACGTACCCAAATCAGAAGCCATGGATGAACAAGGAGGTGCGCCTCCTGTTGAAGGCACGCAATACTGCCTTCAGATCAGGTGATGCACAAGCCTACAGCACATCCAGAGCTAACCTGAAGAGGGGCATCAAAGAGGCCAAGCACTGCTACAAGCTAAAGGTAGAGGAGCACTTTTCCAACTCCGACCCTCGACGCATGTGGCAAGGCATCCAGGCCATCAGTGATTACAAAGCAGCTGTGTCACAACATGCTTTAAATGCACCTCCATTGTGCCAGTGCCAAAACACTCCAGCCCAACGTGCCTGAACGACTACCGCCCTGTAGCACTGACACCCATTGTCATGAAGTGCTTTGAGCGGCTGGTCCTGGCACACCTGAAGGACTTTCTGCCATCAACATTGGACCCACACCAGTTTGCCTACCGCAGCAATAGGAGCACAAAAGATGCAGTTTCCATGGCACTGCACTCTGTGCTCACTTATCTGGACAATAAGAACACTTATGCTCGTATGTTGTTTGTTGACTTCAGCTCAGCATTCAACACTATCATTCCATCCAAGTTAATTGCTAAACTTGAAGATCTGGGCATTAACACCTCCCTATGCAACTGGATTATTGACTTTCTGACCAACAGACCACAGCAGGTGAGATCAGGCTTCATCTGCTCCACCACTATCACACTCAACACTGGTGTACCACAGGGCTGTGTGCTAAGCCCCTTCCTCTACTCCCTCTTCACCTCCGACTGCAAGCCTGTGAACGGATCTAACTCCATCATCAAGTTTGCGGACGACACTACAGTGATTGGTCTCATCAGCAACAATGATGAGACGGCCTACAGGGAGGAGATCCAGCACCTAGCCACATGGTGCAACAACAATAACCTGCTCCTTAATACCTCCAAGACAAAAGAGCTCATTGTGGACTTTAGGAAAGAGTCAAGAGGCACCCATGACACCATCCACATCAATGGGATGGCTGTTGAACGTGTCTCCAGTTTCAAGTTCCTGGGGATCCACATCTCGGAGGACCTGTCCTGGACTACCAACACCTCCAGCCTGGTCAAGAAGGCTCACCAGCGCCTCTTCTTCCTGAGGACACTAAAGAAGAATCAGTTGTCCTCGGATATCCTGGTGAACTTCTATCGCTGTGCAATAGAAAGCATCCTGACCAACTGTGTCACAGTCTGGCATGGGAGCTGTTCTGTTGCAGAGCGCAAGGCACTGCAGCGGGTGGTGAAAACCGCCCAGCGCATCACAGGGACTCCACTTCCATCCATGGAGGACATCCAGAGGAAACGCTGTCTGCGTCGAGCTCGCAGCATTCTTAAGGACCCCTCTCGTCCTGCTCACAGACTGTTTTCTCTCCTGTCCTCCGGCAGGCGTTTCAGGTGCCTCCGGACCAGGACTAGCAGACTAAAGAACAGCTTTTTTCCCAGAGCTGTCTCTTTATTGAACTCTGCCCCTCGCTGATCCCACTGCCCCTCATATACTGCTACACTCTTCTCTCCCCCCTCATTGCACACCTGACTTCACTTGTTATTTGCACTACTGGACTGTCTATACATTACATTTATGTTCATCTGCACTACCAGACTGCTCATTTGCACCGCCAACTGTTCATTTACAGTACCGACTGTTTACTATGCATCTTGCACTCCTACACTTTAACTGAATATCCAATAACTTCTTCCATCGTTACTTAGATAGCTTCTGTCCATAATTTATTTGCACTACTCTATATCCATTGCACTGCTGCTCACCATAGCCTAACTTATCATTGTATACATCCACCTGTAAATTTCTGTTTATAGTAATAGCCATCTGTATATTATGATCATAGTACATATCCATCTGTAAATTTCTGTTTATAGTAAGAGACATCTGTAAATCATGGTCATAGTACATATCCATCTGTAAATTACTTCTGTAATATTTATTTATGTAACTTACGCAACCACTGTATATCCAGCACTTGCTGCTATTGCACTTCTGGTTAGACCTAAACTGCATTTCGTTGCCTTGTACTTGTACATGTGTAATGACAATAAAGTTGAATCTATTCTAATCTAATCTAATCATTGCTATGGAACACAACCAATATCCCAAACATTACTAATGACGGTTTAGAGATTAGAGAAGACCTCCCTGCCTCACCTTTTCACATTTACATTACATTTACATTTATTCATTTGGCAGACGCTTTTATCCAAAGCGACTTACAATTGAGGAAAACAGCAAGCGATTCGTCTAAGTAAGCAATATTCACGAGAAGTGCTAGTAATACAAAGTTTCAAATACAACGTCAAGATAGTATAAGCAAGTATATAGAGAACATTAGGAAAGGAAAAATAGAGGTAGACATTTTTTTATATATATTATGAGACAGTTACGTGCTCATGGAAGAGGTGGGTCTTCCGCTGTTTTTTGAATTGTGAAATTGATCCAGCCGTCCTGATGGAAACAGGAAGATCATTCCACCAGCCGGGAACGGAGAAAGAAAATGTCCTCAAGATGGATCTCATGCCTCTCTGTGAAGGAACAATGAGGCGCCGCTCGTTTTCAGAGCGCAGACTTCTGGAGGGGATGTAGGTCTGTAAGAGAGAGTTGAGGTAGATGGGTGCTGTGTTAGTGGCTGTTCTGTAAGCAAGCACCAGTGCCTTGAACTTAATGCGTGCCGCTACTGGGAGCCAGTGTAGAAAGATGAGCAGAGGTGTGACATGTGCTCTCTTGGGCTCATTGAAGACCAGGCGTGCAGCAGCATTCTGGATCATTTGCAGAGGTTTGAAGGCACAGGCTGGGAGACCGGCCAGAAGAGCATTACAATAATCCAGTCTAGAAATGACAAGTGCCTGGACGAGAAGCTGTGTTGCATGTTCTGTTAAGAACGGTTTGATCTTTCTAATGTTGTACAATGCAAACCTGCATGACCGAGTTTTCAACAGAACAATGCCTCACCAGGCCTCATCAATACGCTTGCTGACAATGCTATCATCAAAGCTACATACAGATACATCCGGAAATCATCTTCCACTTGATCGACAGTGACTTCTTCAAGCAGAATAGAAGGAAAAATTCCACAGATTGCCTTTTTGATATGTCTGCTACAACAGCATGCATAAGCAGTTTATCCCCAAATGGAACTTTGGAAACCATGTATTCAGCTGCAGATGAAAAGAACTTCCTAAAATCTGAAGAATGGCTTTAGCTCGAGGTTACCTTGGCTTTTAATAAAGGTTTGAGTGTCATGGCCAATTGACAGTTTCTCATCAGGTAGCTGATTGTCCCTTGTGATGATTGGCTTCTACTAGCCAATACTTCTACTAATTTCACTCATCATAGTCATCACATGCTCAGGCTTACAGAATGAAAGCAATACCTTTTCCTGTTGCAGCTTCAAACTTGGAAGTAAGATATGTAGGCATAGCTCTTCTTTTTAGAGTGTTTGGTTGCCTTCAAAAAGAATGCATATACCTTTGATATGGGGTCAGTGGGCAGTCGTGGTCCAGTGGTTAGAGAGTTGGACTCATGACCAGAAGGTTGCTGGTTCGATTCTCAGGTCTGGCGGGTAACAGCTGAGGTGCCCTTGAGCAAGGCACCTAACCCCCACTTGCTTACTATACAAAATGTACAAATGTATAGTACAATGTAATGTAAGTCGCTTTGGATAAAAGCTTCTGCCAAATGTATAAATGTAAATGTAAATGTAATGTCAGTAAGATATTGAAGTAACTTCTCTGGTTTTGTCAGATCCCTATTCTCTTCTTTGGTGGGGCCAGCTTTGAAGCTGATGGTGGCAGCGTTGGTGGGGCCAGCTTTGAAGCTGATGGTGGCAGCGTTGGTGGGCCAGCTTTGAAGCTGATGGTGGCAGCGTTGGTGGGCCAGCTTTGAAGCTGATGGTGGCAGCGTTGGTGGGGCCAGCAGCGTTGGTGGGGCCATCTTTGAGGCTGATGGTGGCAGCGTTGGTGGGGCCATCTTTGAGGCTGATGGTGGCAGCGTTGGTGGGGCCATCTTTGAGGCTGATGGTGGCAGCGTTGGTGGGGCCATCTTTGAGGCTGATGGTGGCAGCGTTGGTGGGGCCATCTTTGAGGCTGATGGTGGCAGCGTTGGTGGGGCCATCTTTGAGGCTGATGGTGGCAGCTTTGGTGGGGCCAGCTTTGAGGCTGATGGTGGCAGCGTTGGTGGGGCCAGCTTTGAGGCTGATGGTGGCAGCTTTGAGGCTGATGGTGGCAGCGTTGGTGGGGCCAGCTTTGAGCTGATGGTGGCAGCTTTGGTGGGGCCAGCTTTGAGGCTGATGGTGGCAGCGTTGGTGGGGCCAGCTTTGAGGCTGATGGTGGCAGCGTTGGTGGGGCCAGCTTTGAGACTGATGGTGGCAGCGTTGGTGGGGCCAGCTTTGAGCTGATGGTGGCAGCGTTGGTGGGGCCAGCTTTGAGACTGATGGTGGCAGCTTTGGTGGGGCCAGCTTTGAGACTGATGGTGGCAGCTTTGGTGGGGCCAGCTTTGAGGCTGATGGTGGCAGCGTTGGTGGGGCCAGCTTTGAAGCTGATGGTGGCAGCGTTGGTGGGGCCAGCTTTGAAGCTGATGGTGGCAGCGTTGGTGGGGCCAGCTTTGAAGCTGATGGTGGCAGCTTTGGTGGGGCCAGCTTTGAAGCTGATGGTGGCAGCTTTGGTGGGGCCAGCTTTGAGGCTGATGTTTTAGAATCGTGGGTTAACTACTGTTGCATCCCTAGTCTATAGGATAGAAAGGTTATCCCATCAATAATGACTTAAATTTAATCTTTTCTTCAAGCAAACTTATCAGTTGAGTCTTGTGAGGATGGAAAGCATCAGTCCACATTCATCATGTGTTTATTCTCATCAAAATGTTTGAATTTATTGCGTTGATTCATGTAAAGGGGCAGACACATGTTGTCCAGGAAGTCTGATAGGACTTTCCCCCCAAAAAAGCAGCATTGTCTCTCTTCTTCAGTTCACCATCAAGCAATTCAAATATTGCTCTTTCAGTAGACTCTCTTGATTCAAACAACTTGAGCAACATTACAACTACCCTCCCAAGACTGGGATCAAAAATCCTAACAACATGGGGTAAAATTTTATGTCCTCCATACCGGTGCTTCCATCTGTAGCAAAGCAGTATGGAGACCACTTCATTGCTTCTGTAATGCGCTCATCATCATTCCTAGCCAGGGATTTTACTATGGATGCTGTCTTGGTTCTGGCACAGCCATAATGTTTGGCTATCTCACTATCAGGAAACATCTTCCTAAAGAGTGGTCCGACATGGTCTGCAGCAGCTAACAGCAAGTTGTGTTCTACAATGAATGTAGTGAAAATGGTTTCTGCCTGAATTAGTCTCAAGTCTTGTGATTTTAGTCAGAATGCATTAATTTTAGGGGTTGAATCTATAGCAGCCGCAATTTTTAAATGTTTTTTTCCCCTCAACATGACGCCGACAGTCTGAAAGACACACACGTTTATGGGAGTCAATATTAACAGACTAGTAAACTGTTATTTTCAATGTTGACTAGCATCAGCTATAAAATTTCACACACCCCTAATAAACATGTGTTAAAAAAAATAAGAAAAGTGTTCTCTTAAATAGCACGAGAACATTTGTAGTAAGGGTCAAAATTAGCCATTTTTCTTTTATGACAAAAATCATTAGGATATGAAGTAAAGATCATGTTCCATGAAGATATTTTATAAATTTCCTAGCATAAATAAATAAAATTTTTATGTTTGTGAGAGTGCTATACTAAGCACTTCATGTGGACAACTTTAAAGGCGATTTTCTCAATATTTTTTGCACCCTCAGATTCCTGAGTTTTAAATAGTTGTATCTCGGCCGAATATTGTCATATCCCAACAAACCATACATCAATAGAAAGCTTATTTATTCAGCTTTTAGATGATGTAAAAATCTCAATTTAAAAAAATTGACCCATAAGACTGGTTTTGTGATCCATGGTCACAATTATATTTTTTGATCATCTCCGCAATTTACAAGTTTTACATTCATAATAAGAGTTAATACATTTTTCCGGGTTTTTATTTCCTCCACTGTTATACATATCATAAAAAAGAACAGCTTTTACAGTGCCAAAAACAATTATCATTTATCTATGCCGCACACGCACACGCACGCTCATGCTCACAAACACAACAACACCTCTTGGTAACTTTCTAAGTAACATGCTGCACATGCACTTACATCTTTTCCTCATCCTGCCATAATCTACTTTAAAAATTATGAATGTGAATAAAATCATGTTCAACCAAATTTGCCACACATGGTCATTAAAAACATTATTAATGTTAAATACGATGTTTTATTTTATTGACAATTATCGAGAGCTCAATTTTGCAGAGCGCATTCAATCCGCTCCACTCGGATGTCAGGCGGATTCCCTTCACTGAGAGATAACGCCGCCGGTGCTTATGGTACATGGTAAGTTTTCGTAAGCGCTCATTTACAAATCAGAAGTAATGTTAGCACATTTTGCGGTCAAGTGCACGTTATGAAAGGAGCTCATCAATATCAATATTTCAACTTTCCACATCCCGACCCGTTTAGCTTATGGGTCAGACGTCGTTTTAAAAATACGTCAGAACGTGCAGGTGGAAGGGGATCACGTGGCATTTTGTGGTTCTGTCAATTTGCAGACTCTTGTTATTGATTGATAGGCAATAGGACTTGTCAATCATCCCCGCTTTCTATTTGAAGGAAAACTCAGTGCTATGATTGAACTTATTCTTCTTTTCTCTGTTGCTTGTTTTGAGTACTGCGTGTGGCAAATGTGTCACCGGGTTTTTGCGTAGTTTAGAGTGACAAATCGTACCAGCGTACCTTGAAATGCTTTGCATAATGCGTACAGGTTGGCAGGTCTGATATAGTATAATATAGTAATAGCACATATATAAACATTCTTTTGTAAGCCTAAAAGAACCCATTCGGATTTCAGAATTTTTTTTATTTTATATATGCTTATTTTCTCTTTTATAATAATTTGTCTTGTCATTGTGTAAGAAAGCACACTTGGCAATAAAGCTCTTCTGATTCTGAAATGCAGCTTCTTTGCCAGGCTGACTGTGCCGTAAATGAACCTCAACCTCACCCACCAAAACATGAGTGGACTAACCAGTCTCCCAGTGGCGCTCTGACCGCCCTCATTCAGCCACAGACCCGGCACCATGGCAGACAGATACGGACCCCAGACCCCTGGAACAAACAGCGCTCGCTCGCTAACCTACAGAACACAGAACTTCACAATTATACTTTCACACATATGCATACATTTTCTTTTCATCAGCCTATAGTGAAGCTTACAGCCATGTGACATGAGGATGTGCCACAAATAACAGCCATACGGGACGTGATGGGCTTATTTTCACACGGCAGGTGGTGACCATTCACGTCAGCTCCCATCACTCCTAAACGAGAGATAATGAAGGTCAAGCATGAAGACTCATCAACAAACTCTTTCTTTGCTTTCTGTAAAACCTGTGTGGTGTACCTAACCCTCCTGCATGAGCATCTATGAGTGAAGCTCCGACAGCGGTGCCCTGTTTCAGACCCAAATCTGCAGCAGCCTCTGCGGTGAGATGTCCTATCAGACTTCCTGGACAACATGTGTCTGCCCCTTTACATGAATCAACGCAATAAATTCAAACATTTTGATGAGAATAAACACATGATGAATGTGGACTGATGCTTTCCATCCTCACAAGACTCCACTGATAAGTTTGCATGAAGAAAAGATTAAATTTAAGTCATTACTGATGGATAACCTTTCTATCCTATAGACTAGGGATGCAACAATAGTTAACCCATGATTCAAAAACATAATATATAAAAGATTTACACTGGCAGCTTACAGCAGTTCTTTGTTTACTGTTCATCAACATGCCAGTAAAATAAGCTTCTTGAAGAGGTTTTGCACATCAGTGTATTTAGAATAACGTAATGCAAACTTGCGATTGCTGCAACACTAGTAAACAGACCGACGACGGCGCGGTCGATGGGCACGGCGCTCTAGACGCTCTCCCTGTATGTGCTGCTTTCGTATGCAGTGTAAAACAGATGAAATACATTCTTCATTTGTCAAATTCGGACATTATCACTTTTGTACAAATAGGTGTACTACAAACACGCTGGGCTCTAATGCTTTCGATGGCCAGCCTGCATCTGTTCTTCAGCGTTATACTCAACAGCGAAGTGCTTCTCATGTTCTAGGCATGGGCAGAGTACTGGTATCAAGGTATACCGCGGTTTGAAAAAGCCAGTGTCTTCTAACCGCTCACCGTTCCCAAGGTATGAGCTGTTTTTATGTCTCATCAAAGACGGAAAGTGTTGGAATCCACCAGGTTCTGGGCCATTTTTGGTTTATGCCTAATTTGTCGTTTGCTCATTTGCATTTAATTGATCTATTTATATGTATGTATGCAAGCACCTAAGTTTAATGAAAAATGATTAGAAAGGGGTGCCATGCTTTCAAAAAGTTTGGGAACCACAGATTTTAGCTGACCTGTACATGTTTACTACCTTCCAAATATTTTGTGTTGTTTAAAAAGAAAATATATTGTGTTCAATGGGGCAAATTTGAAAGAACACACTTTGAAATCTGCAATAGTAATACCGCCACACCGTGATAGTTTGGCTCAAGGTTATCATACCGTCAAAATATCATACCGGCCCATGCCTATCATGTTTGCAGGCGGTCTCTTTAACGTTAATGCATTGTTATTCCTTATTTAACCTACTAGAGTCGTGGGGAGGTTTTTATTTATCTCAAACACAGACAGAGCCAGTTCAGAGAGTAATAAAACACGGAAATTCTTTCAACGCCAAACCGCAATCACATACACATATTAAACTGTGTAAGTCATACCGAATGGTTCAATATTATTATTAGAATTGTGGCATCCCTATGGTGGACTGTTGATGGCAGTGAGTTGAACAAACGAGAATCAGCCCAGTGTGTGAATGAATCAGTTTTATGAACAATTCTTAAGACTTCATCTCTTATAAAACACGAATGCTCCAGTCCATATTCTTTGTCAACTCGCCTCACACTTGCCTCGTTTTCTTAGCTTACCTATTCTGGAATAATTGTTGTCCACTAGGTCCTCCAGTCCAGCGGCAGACCAGAAGCTGTCGTTCCAGCCGTCTGACGGGGAATAGGTCCACTTACAGACTACAGTACATAAAGACCTACATCAGAAGATCAGGGTGAGCCAGCGGCTTTACTGCACAAGCATATTCATAACAATACAGATGAGAGCCAATCTCAGACCTGCCAACCTTGAAGCTTTTTGGGAAGTCCCATCAGCCGAAGAGACAGAACACAGGTTTTTAAGCCAAATGCATGATTCAGCAGTTTTTAAGGGCGGAGACACAGGTATTGCACCTGATACTTTTTGACTAACTGATGTGGGGCATAGATTCTGCTGCTCTCTTTCTCTCCCTGTCTGTGTTTTCATCTGAAGTCCTTTTTTTTTGCTGCGAGGACACACACACACGCTGCACATGCACTCACTCTTTTCCCATCCTGCCATAATGTGCTTTCATAATAATTATAAATGTGAATAAAATCATGTTTAACAAAATTCGCATACAAACAAACATGCCTTTATGCTATTTCTGTTAAGTAGATGATTCCGATTCCGGATTTGCCCAATGATCCATTTAAATGAACTATTTTACCTGAATTGAATGGAGTGTTGCTGTAAGGTAGTTAGTATTGTTGTCGAGTAATGCTTGTCCATCAATCACATGATGTTTTTACACTATAACTATCCACAGTAACATCCTGCTTTTCAAGCAGGAATAAGCTGGTTGGCCAAACAGTTAACCTTGAGGACTAAGACACTTGTTAATTTCAATGAATAATGCAGCCAGGAGATGATGTGATGCAATGAGTGGTTTTCACATTTTTAAACATTTTCTGTCACTTTTCATCACACTTGAAATGACCTGTACACTGAACCCTCATACTAACAGAACAATAGCAGTTTATTTATTTAGTGGTCAAAGTCAGTATGTATATTAATGACAATATGGGACAAATATAATGTAATTTAGTGACGGAGGGAGCTGTGCGCGGCTGGTACGTGTACATTCAGACAAAACAACTTCACAGTTGTGTTCAGTAATTAAAGAGGCGGCGCAGCATTTCTGTTTGATTTGTGACACCCTTTACAAGAAACGCTGGTGCAAGGATGCTCACAGCGATTGGCCATGCTTTGCATCAGAACCGTTTTCGGAACCCAAACTTAAAAATTGTTCACGGTTCCGGTTCTTTAAAAAAACAAAAACAGAACCGGTTCTGGGTTCCCAACCCTATTGAATAGTGGGTGATTCACCCGCAAATGACATTCTGTCATCATTTACTCACCCTCATATTGTTCCTAACCTTTATGATTTTCCTTCTTGTGTGAAACAGAAAAGAAATTATTTAGTTGCTGGTTACCCCTAAGAAAAAATACAATGTAAGCTAGTGAGGACCAGCCACTGTTTGGTTATCAACACAATATAAAGTCGATAACTCTTAATTTGAGGCGGTTTTGTATATGACATTTTATATTGACAATCATCTTGAGCCTGCGATATCGTCGACTTCATAGGATTAAGCTAATTCAATATTTCACATTATTACCAATATTACCTTATGGGTCAGATGTCATCTTGACTCTTTGTTTAAAAGAAAGTGCGGGTGGAAAGAGATCACGCAGGATTTTGTGCTTCCATAGATTTGCAGACTCTTGTTATTGATAGGCGCATACAACTCTCTATTTGGTGGATGAACCCATTGCTATGATTGGACATATTCTTCTTTTTCTGTTGCTTGTTTTGAGTACTGCGCGCGGCATCAGGTTTTTGCCTAGTTAAGAGTGACGAATCATACCAGCGTACTTTGAGGTCAAAATGCGTACAGGTTGGCAGGTCTGGAATCTCACAAAACCTGTCAGACGTAGAAATACGATGAGTAAATGATTGATTTCAATCAGCACAAATTCAAGGCAGTTTAACAAATGTGCAATTTCAATACTAATGTTTTGCATTACGGCAGCATTTGACATGTTCTATGAAAGGCTTCTAGCGAAATCTTTTTCACAGGTGTTGTGAGATTTAGCCGCAGGAAATAACCTCCTCGCCTTGCTATGGACGCAGTAGCTTTCCACGACAGAAAGTCTGGAAGATCGAAGAAATGTGCCGTTTCCTTCCAGCATGTTTCCGTCAGATTCTACTCAAAAAGAAGCACAGGGAACACACAAGGGATGCAAACTGTTCGCAGTACACACACTACGCTCTCAGGGACATAACTCACCTCTTTGAGCCACAGTAATTTTGGGGGCTGCATTTCAGGTGACATCACCCCTCCAACTCTCTGAAGGACTTCATGTTTCATGGCTGTGATTCGAGAGGCTTGTTCAGCAGCCCGATGATCCATCCACATCACCACATTCCTCTCTCGGATTCCTGCAATACTGAAACTCGATCAAACATCAGTGTACAGGGACTGTAAAGGGACTGTTGGGACAACAAAAATGGGCTCGTCACCAGTTTGATTGACTGCCACAGGCTGAAAGTTTCGATCCAGAGCCACTAAAGAGCATGTAGCATCAAATCCAACTCCTCTCACAAGGTCTGCATCAATGTCCCGAGTTACTTTCTGAAACAACATGCATACAGTCTGTTTAACGGTGAAATGATTTTTGTACCATCAAGCATCTGTGTGGACTGTGTCTTTCAAACACTTTTCATGGTTCAGACAAGCAGGGACTCCTTTGTTTCAGTTAGTGACATGTGGTTATAAGAGTGACCTTCACAGCCGCGCAGCATTTGTTCCAGATATCTGCGGATGACTGCTCATAATGATCAGCACACGGTTCCCATATGTCAATGTTTTCCTCTGCTGTGCGTACGACGTGACCGTCCCGTGTGACCAGAGCCGCTCGTACGCTGGCCGTACCCACATCCACTCCAATATAATAATGACTGCTCATTTTTCCTGCACACACACAAAACTTCCTAAAAGTCTACTTTACAAGAAGAAAAGAACGCTTTCTACAGTCTTCACTGGCATGCAAAACACATACGTATATCACTACGTAATTTCTACATCATGAATGCCCGGAAGCAATTTTTTGTGAATTTTGTAATAATCAAGTGTCTTTTTAAATAATGCCGGCCAACTATTCCCATTGCAGGGTAATAGTGTTGTATTAGCTCTTCACCAGATATACAGTTAAGTTGATGATCATGCAGCACTCTACTCTTTATCTAGTGCCAAACGTGCTTCATTTTATTTAGAGATAGAAACAGTTCTAGTATGGATCATGCCATGGAAAGGCAAATTTAGTAGGCCTACCTTTGTTTTCTGCTCATGATGAGAGCATTTTATTACATTAGGTATGTTTAGTAGTTTTTACTTCAAAATATTTGAATGAAGAGAGCAACAGAAGTTAGCTTTGAACTTGTTAGATCTGTGACTATGAGACCATTTCTTTCTCGGGTCCCCAACAAACAGGACCCCGTCTTGTGTTGTTCTGGCACTATGTATAATATTTAAATCTCTGCAATATCTCTGCTCGTTAACATGCCAGCACGCTGCGCATGAATAGAATAGTGCATAAAAAGTCACCAAAATGAAGCATTTCAACCTCATAATTAAACGTGAGGAAACTGCATAAAGGTCCACTTTTTCCACTAGGCTCGCTACGGGCCTGTTATGTTAGGGTTTTTGCTCTAACGTTAAGTTAATGCTTTAGTTTTTAACCTTCGTTACATGTTATTACAAAGAATCGGATCATTAGCAAACAATGTTAACGGTAGTAAAAGAGTTAACGGAAGTGCATATAAACAAAAATAAATCACTTAATATTTTCAAAGTAAAGCTGCGCGTGTGTGTGTTTCATACCTGTGTCTGACTGTGAGACGAATGAAATCACGTGCGTCTCAGTCAGCGATGATCTTCACTTACGGAGCCCGAGCTCGGACAAATGCACTAAAATACCGCGGGCACGCGACAGAAGCACACTCGTTCGAGATGGCCAAATTCTGCGCAGATTCGATCACCGGTGACTAAGGCGAGATGCATGCCGGTGTTACGGTTTATGGTTTGTTTGATGACCGTGTTATCCAAGGCAGCACGTAGTGTTCGCTGCCAGCCCGGAGAACTGCTGGTGGGAGGAGCCTACGCCACAAACTACAAGTGGGTGGAGTTTAGGCCGCAAGTAGGCTGGATTCTTTTTTACAGTGATTGAGGATGGCAGGAAGTAGAGACAGTAATGAAAACACTGTTTAAAATTACATTTTCATCGCAGCTTGTCAAAATGCATCAAATGGATATACAATAAAACCAAAACAAACAAACAAAACGAACAAAGCACGTTTTAGTCCTCCTGAAGTTCAATGCAACGTGAAGTTACGGCCAGCATGGCATAATAAAGGTTTCAACAAATAAACACTTAGGAAACACAAATGTCTTTACATTGATATAAAAATAATAATTATGCCTATTCAATTCTTGTATTTTAATTTCACAATTTCTCTAAACCACTACAATCACTGCAGTTTCTGTTTATATTAAATCAAACATTCTCTGCTGTTCTGACATTTTGTGCTACTATAGATTGCGCTGCACTTTTTTTGGCTTTCACGTGACTTACATTTACATTTACATTTACATTTATTCATTTGGCAGACGCTTTTATCCAAAGCGACTTACAATTGAGGAAAACAGCAAGCGATTCGTCTAAGTAAGCAATACGAGAAGTGCTAGTAATACAAAGTTTCAGATACAACCTCAAGATAGTATAAGCAAGTATATAGAGAACATTAGAAAAGGAAAAGAGAGGTAGAAAGTATTTTTTGACTTAGGTTTAGGGTTGGGGGAGGGGATAGTCTTGTATTTTAATACAAATTATTCCACCACCAACTGTGGATCATGAACCAATATTACAACACACTACATTAAATAAACCAATCAAAATCCTCTGGAGGTTTGTACAGCCCACTTGCGGCTGACCAGCCCATCTGCAGCTCGCTCCGACCTCTGCTGGTACCCATCTCGGCTGGTGCAGGAGCTGTGGCTCCCTATTGGCTGTCGCTTTTGATTTGCATGAAGTTGAAGAATTCGTAACTTTGTCGCGTCGCTAGACACGCCCATCCAGTCGCCAACGGTTGCTCCTGCTCGTGTCGCCGGAAGTCGCCAGCTCGCCGTTGAAATGAATGGGATCATGTCGCTTTGTTGCTTGTAATGTAAACACCCGTTATATGAATTCGTTTTCAAACCATGGTTGCGAGACTTCGAGACTTGGGTCAATGGTTTAAGGAAATTAGCCGTATGTAATTAATTTTGTCCCATAAAATCATAGTCCAAACTGAATATAGACTTTTTGACAATTAACAGATAAACAACAGTTGTGCCTGCTGTTGAGTTTGGTTCAGTTTCGGGGCAGTTGTGGCCTAATGGTTAGAAAGTTCGACTCGTAACCAGAAGGTTGCTGGTTCGATTCCCAGTACTGGCAGGTAACAACTGATGTGCGGGATCTGCCAATGAGGTGCCGGTGTTGTGTGATATTCAGTTCCCGTGAAAAACTGTTCCAGTGGGCGTGGTATACATGAATATTCATAGGTTCGCTCCGCGATGGGCGACGCCGTTTCGCCAACAAACAGGCGATAGACTGGAAGTTGTTGTTGTTTTTCCAGCGCTAATTTCATGACTTATGTGAATAAGGTAAAAACGCTGAATGGTCATACGCTCTGTTAAGATGTACAACTGTTCATATTCTTCACACAATAGACTAAAATGCTTTGCTTTGCACGTTATCAGAATCACGGCTACATAAAATCATTTTGCGGTGATAATACTAATAATTTCGGTGATGATACTAATATTTCTCTTGTTCCTTATTGTTCTTTATCGTGTCTTTTTTGTAAATGATGTTGGTGTTTTAAAAGAATGAATGCGCTGCTGTGTGTATACCAACTGTTGTTCAAAGAAATATTTTTAAATGTTCTCTGGCGGTGTTGTTTTGTGTTACCTCTTGCCAGTTTATAAATTATTGAAGTCGTAAAAGAGCCTTACTAAAAGGCACCCTTTGTCATCATTCGACAGTTCAATTCATTCAGATTTGAAGTTACATATCTTAGACCTATGGGTAAAGAAAATATATAATAAAATTAAATTTACAGCAAGTTGAACAATACAAAATAGTTAAATGTGGTTATTAAATAAAACAACAATCAAAACCAAAGAAAAAGCACATATATTATACTGTATATAAAGTTTGGCAATGTGTTCCTTATATCATGCACACTGAGGGCACACAAACTGAACATTTAGGCTACTTATATTGTAACATTTTAATTAATTAATGAGCTAAATTAATACAATTGCTAATCATCCAATATTGCATGAGCTGGTGTTGAATTAAAAATTAAGGGTTTTCTGATAAATAAGTCTGTCCCTGTACCAACAATTTTCTGATTGCAAAAATGGATAGAACAACTTTTCAGTTGTTGTTTGATTTAAAAAAATCAGATGTCTTACCTGAAGGATTAGCAAAAAACAAAAAGTATGTACTTTTGAGAAAGGCAAAGAACTTCATGATCGTGAGTGGTTCTGGTGGTAGAGCTTGGTAGTTGAGTTCAGGCCTGTTAAGATCATTTAATGAACACAACTTACTGCTTTTAGATGAAGTTTTGTACTACATAAGAAAACAGGGAGAGGGAGGTTTGGCTAAAGTGGTGTGCTGCAGAGAGGAGGCCAAAAAGGTTTTTAATGAATTCCACAGCAGTCCAATTGGGGCCCACTGTGGCATTATAAAAACCACTGATGCCATCAGTCGTCGATTTTACTGGCCTTCCATGACTGTTGATATCAGAAATTGGGTAAGTAGAAATAAACATGTAATGTTTTGTGTGTACATACATTCCATCCAATACTGAATGACTCTGTTTAGGTCAAGCACTGTGCTGTCTGTCAGACACAGCAAGCAGATATTAAAAACCATGCTGATTATACCCCTATTGAGGTATGATTATTAGTATGATGATGGTTGTACTATTTTATGAAAGCAACCACATTAAACATGTCACACATTTTCTCAGGTGGCTGAGCCATGGGAGATAGTTGGAATGGATTTAGTGGGAAAGCTCATACCAACTGAAGATGGTTACCAATACATTTGTGTTATGGTAGATTATTTTACAAAGTGGTGTGAGGCTTTCCCACTAAAAACCAAAAGCGCAGAGGAGGTCACAGGTTGTATTGTGAAACTGTTTTACAAATTCGGTGCCCCAAAAAGGTTTTTAACAGACCAAGGCCGAGAATTTGTGAACAAGGTATGGTCTTCACCTGATTTCTTGTCTTTAATTAGTTTAAGTATATGTACATATAAAATAGTTTATTTATTTATATTTACATTCAGATCAACATGGGTGTTTGTCAGCATCTTGGAATAAGCAGGAGTTTATGTGCACCCTACCATCCGCAGACCAATGGATTGGTGGAAAAACTCAATCACACAATTCAGAGGTAACTGACGATTCATAATTAAATTTAAATAAAATTATTGCCTATTGATAGATTCAAATTTCACATGGATTGGTTAAAACTGGCACATATCTTGATAATGTTTCAGTGTTTATCTTTAAGCAACCTGGTGGGAAAGCAGCCGCACAAGTGGGCTGATTATTTGGAGGCCACAATGTTTGGTCTCCGTACCAAAAAACAAGTGACTACAAAGTATTCGCCATATTTCCTCATGTTTGGCCGTGAGGCAAGATACCCATGTGAGGTACCTGAAAAATATGAGGTTAGTATATTAATTTTGGCATGATACATTATATTTCTGCCAAATTAAAGTGTGCAACTTTTTTTTATAGATCAATGAAACCATCGAGCACATTCTAGCCGAGGAGTGCGTTTCAGAAAGCATAAAAATGCAGGACCAAATTTATAAGACAGTACTGGAAAATATCAGTAGTGTGCAACATAAAACCAAAAAAAGGAAACTAGAAGAGGGACTGTGTCTGAACATTCAAGTTGGAGACCGGGTACTGCGACGAAACATACGGAGCAGGCAGAGAAAGGGAGGCAAACTGCACACAGACTACATTGGTCCATACACTGTGACAAATGTACAGGGTAAATCGATTGATTTAGAAGATGACAAAGGACATTCATGTCTCAAAATTAACAAAGACCATTTAGTTCACTTTTTCGAATGTCCCCATAAAGAACCAGAACACAGTGAAGGTCCCATTACCATGCCTCCTGTCTGCTCTTCCACCACCGTGCCTCCTGTTTGCTCTTCCACCACCGTGCCTCCTGTTTGCTCTTCCACCACCGTGCCTCCTGTCTGCTCTCCCACAACCGTGCCTCCTGTCTGCTCTTCCACCACCGTGCCTCCTGTTTGCTCTTCCACCACCGTGCCTCCTGTCTGCTCTTCCACCACCGTGCCTCCTGTCTGCTCTCCCACCACCGTGCCTCCTGTCTGCTCTTCCACCACCGTGCCTCCTGTCTGCTCTTCCACCACCGTGCCTCCTGTTTGCTCTTCCACCACCGTGCCTCCTGTCTGCTCTTCCACCACCGTGCATCCTGTCTGCTCTTCCACCACCGTGCCTCCTGTCTGCTCTTCCACCACCGTGCCTCCTGTTTGCTCTTCCACCACCGTGCCTCCTGTCTGCTCTTCCACCACCGTGCATCCTGTCTGCTCTTCCACCACCGTGCCTCCTGTCTCTCTTCCACCACCGTGCCTCCTGTCTGCTCTTCCACCACCGTGCCTCCTGTCTCTCTTCCACCACCGTGCCTCCTGTCTGCTCTTCCGTGCCTCCTGTCTGCTCTTCCACCACCGTGCCTCCTGTCTGCTCTTCCACCACCGTGCCTCCTGTCTGCTCTTCCACCACCGTGCCTCCTGTCTGCTCTCCCACAACCGTGCCTCCTGTCTGCTCTCCCACCACCGTGCCTCCTGTCTGCTCTCCCACAACCGTGCATCCTCTCCAGACTAAGTGTGCACTCTGTATGTATTGTTTTTATGACATGCATGTATCTTTATTTTAATAACTTATTACAATGAATTCATTAAATGGAAGGGACATAATTTTTTCTCAAACACAGTGTTACAAGAAATATGGGCCCAAAGAAAAGGTGGCACACTCTGTAGCAAAATTGGCCCATATAAAGTATTTACCTGGGACATTGAACGCCTCAGACCTGGGGAAATGGTTGAAAGTGAGGTAAGTGATGCAACTCATCCATACCTGTGTTATACAATTGTTTTTCCAAAAATGTTTTGTTTTAATCAGTTATCCTACGGATATAAATACACTGTTAAGGGTAAAACTGTGTACACATTTTCCACTTTTTTTAGGTTATCAATGCATATTTCACCTGGCTTTGTAAAAAATATGAAGGCAAGGCATACGTGCTAGATTCCTTTCAGGCATCAAACATCTGGAAGGGTACTGCCTCTTCTATGAAAAGGGTAAAAATAAATCCAGATTTATTCAAATGGAGCTTTCATGTTATCAGAGAATATAGTGAAATGAACTGTTGTTTATGTCTATGTATCTCTACTGTAGCTTAATCCAGATGAGTACGATGTGCTGATTGGGACTATTAATGAGAACACCAACCACTGGACACTCCTGGTCTGTTTTATTTTTCTGTAAGCTAAAGTGATTACATTCAGAGAAAAAAATCATTTCTATTTTTTACAGGTTATTTATCCTAAACAATGGAAGATGTTATACATCAATTCATTTGGGGAAAACCGAGGAAAACTAGAGAGGTGTAAAAAGGCTGTAAGGTCAGAACAAATATATGACCTTAATGTATTCATGTATTAATTGCTGGTGTGATCGTTAATTGGTATTGACATTTTGTACTTCTGAACCCACAAACAGCAAATTTATGGAAACAAAAGGAAAGCTTGGGAATTGGGAATGTGGTACTTTACCACACAGCTACCAACAGGATGCCAGTTCGTGTGGAACCTTTGTATGTAAAGTAAGTTTTTCATTATGGATATCAAAATATTTGAAGTGTGGATTTATGTATTCAAGGTTTTATGACCTTATTTTGTAGTTTGCAGAAGCTATACTGACAGGTGGTAGTCTGCAGTTTTTAAACACAGCGGCCAACATTGATATGTTTCGCCAAGACATAGCCCTGTGCCTGCTACGAGAAACTGGTATTTATATATTATATATGCACACAGACTGTACCATATAAATATTTCTATATATATATGGCTGTGTGCATGTACACTGTATATACAGTATGGTTCAAAAGTGCTTTTGTTTCCACAGAAGACTTGTCAGATTCATGTATGGCTTGTGGGGACATCTATCCTTGCACACAAGACAGTCAGGACTGCTGGGTGAGTTAATCAGCAAACTGTTCTTAGAATTTAAACCTTGCTTTAAAACATTGTTGTAATCTCATTTATCTTTCTTTTCAGATTCAATGTGACTGCTGTGATGGATGGTTTCATTGGGAGTGTGTAAACCAGCCTGATGTAAAAGCTGTTTTTGTTTGCCCTGGGTGCAATGGGCCCATTTAATTTTCTATTACCTTTTTAATTTTTTTATGTGCATAAGCACAGTTACAAGCATTTTGTGAAGCATATGGTGTGAAATGCATCGTTTCTTGCATTTATAAAAAAAAAAGAAAAACACATTGTGTGTGTGCGCGTGCGACTGTGTTTTAAGGCACTATATATATACACAAGCACAGCCTTTTCATACCCGCTTAAAAAACCACCATTGAACATCATCTCTCAACTGCTCAGCGTATAATGGTATTCATATATTTTACCAGTAAATGTCATGACTCCTGAGAATCTGGCCTCAGCGAGTCTTTAGGTCTAAGATATGTAACTTCAAATCTGAATGAATTGAACTGTCGAATGATGACAAAGGGTGCCTTTTAGTAAGGCTCTTTTACGACTTCAATAACTTATATAACCTAGCAAGAGGTAACACAAAACAACACCGCCAGAGAACATTTAAAAATATTTCTTTGAACAACAGTTGGTATACACACAGCAGCGCATTCATTCTTTTAAAACACCAACATCATTTACAAAAAAGACACGATAAAGAACAATAAGGAACAAGAGAAATATTAGTATCATCACCGAAATTATTAGTATTATCACCGCAAAATGATTTTATGTAGCCGTGATTCTGATAACGTGCAAAGCAAAGCATTTTAGTCTATTGTGTGAAGAATATGAACAGTTGTACATCTTAACAGAGCGTATGACCATTCAGCGTTTTTACCTTATTCACATAAGTCATGAAATTAGCGCTGGAAAAACAACAACTGTTTGTTGGCGAAACGGCGTCGCCCATCGCGGAGCGAACCTATGAATATTCATGTATACCACGCCCACTGGAACAGTTTTTCACGGGAACTGAAATCACACAACACCTGTTAGGATTTTTTAAAACTAGTTAAACCACTACTTTTGACTTGCGTTCACATATCTCAACTGATTGTAATATTACATTAAATCTAAACACTGTTTTCTTACTCGAAGAACGCGCTGACTTTGCAAGCTCTTTCTTTCTATTTAATAATTATAATAAATGAACATTATATTTGTGTATTCCAACCGCTGCTTAATAAGTATTACTTTGTAAACATGTTAACTTGTGGCTTGTCTAGAGTTCGAAAAAGTAGGTTACCATGACGTCATATAGAATGGCATGAGCCAAGGGTTCAGAGAAAAAAGAATTTTGTTTCTATGATGTATGTGGAAGTTTGGACTGTTGGTGGCGCTATGGAGCTTGGGTTAGAGACTATATTTACCATGGTAACAGTTCTGACTGTCCTCTATGTGTGTGCCAAATTTCATAACTTTCCCATACGGTTCTATGGGCTGCCATAGACTTCCATGGCAGAAGAAGAGGCAGCAGATGCAATCGGTGTCTACACACTTCGTGGCTTTGTTTAATTTGTTAATGATAAGCTTTAAAATTAAAGTAAATTTAAGTATAGCTTTTTTTACACATTAAGTGCATATTTGAAGTTAATATTAGTGTTGTTAAATAATGTTTTTATAACTTATATAGTATTTATGGAATTTTTCTTGCAACCACAGCTTCCAGTTTTTTTTCAGTGCACGACTACCTGTTCTATACACACATGGAATCAACATTTAGCTGATTTAATTCTGCATTTCAATGTGATTGTCAAACTTCGCAGTGTGTATGTGGTCAATTTGAACTTGCTAGCCTATGGAATTTCCTTGTTATTTCTTTAGTTTTTCTTCAGAAAAAAATCCAAAGGGACTCTCTTTTCTCTGCAAATGTGTACCAGAAGTTAAGTTTGGGCCACAAAAACTTTGTTTATGTTATGTTGTCCTATTCTTTATATTCATAACAACATCCCAAATGGCAAGACAGCGATTCGTTTGATGAATGTGATGAATTATTAAAATATTGATGTCAGACATTCCATAAGCCTGGAGACTGTAGTGTACAGTGAGTTTAGCTTTAAACAATGCTTAAAAACGGTTGTTTGTGGAGGCTTGGACCCAGAAACGATATCCAGCTGACATTCAGCTGTTCAATTTTTATTCAATGTGGAGTGTTTTAAGGCAGCATAAACGTCATTTTACAGATGTACAAATAATCTACATGCATACCCAAATATTAACAATCGTACAGTAGATTCACTGTCATTCGGCAAAAAAGGCCCTAAACACTTTTGCACTTTTGTAATAAAAAAGAAGCCTGCAGCAGTTCGCAGATAGAAAATATATACACAGAAAGCTGGTATAATACAGCGTGTGTGTTCTAGATATTACAGTCCTATCTGACACACATGACGTCCTGTCATCGAAGGGCATCTGTCAGTTAACCAGCAGGCCGTCTTTGGTGGCAAGATGCTGCCGATGGATGTGATCCTGTTCCAGCTCTTCACGGCTGGGATGCCAAAGCCTGGTGAGAATCCTCTCCATGTTCAGTGCATACATGGTGTGTGACGGCATTATCCTGCGATGAACCTGAGGAGAAACATCAGCATCCTTTTACAAAAAAAATACCAGATCAGTCTGATTTTTTGTCTACTAAAATAACACAAGCCACTATCACAACAGTGATGAGATCGCTTCCACTACAGAAATGAGTGCGCTCGGTATCGGTGTCAAGCCTTAAACCAGAACCCAACAGCTTCTATTGTCACATCACAAAGACAGCCCACACCTGTAGAGCTTCCAGTAAATCATAGACACTGATGGGGGCAAGAGGGGGTGGGATGACGTCACTGGAACAGGCCAGCAGAAGAGCGGCCTGCTGCTCCGCTTCATCTGGTGACATTTGAGGAGGAGGGCCGACAGGAAGTGAGGCGCTCGCTGGAGGGCTGGAACAGAGATGAGCAGCCAATCAGAATCAACTACTTCAAAACTCATCATCACATCAGCCCTGCAAACCTTACCATTCAGTGACACTGTGGTAAGCTGCCAGACTGTTCTTTAGGTACGGTCGGGGTGTGACATCACTTCCAAAAGCATACTGAAAGTGTCCGTCCCGCAGACGGTAGGCTTTCCTTCGTGAGACCACAGCGGTGATAATATCTTTCAAAAGGATCTTTAAAAAGAGCAAAGAAAATGGGAAATCTAAAATCTGAATGAACCCACAAAAAAGAAACAAAACACGCAGCAAACATCTCAAGCTGTCCATTTTTTGGGGAAAGTAAAGGACTGTACGCAGTTAGTTGTTGTTCACCTCTGGTGCTTTGGATTTTATACTGACGCCTGTTAAATGAAGTATGCATAAAGTATGTTGTGTCTCTCCAGTATTCAGATTCAGGGATGTACGTTGACTTTTTTGCACATAGCACTGATGCTAAGGAGATTTAATGCTTTGAAGCACAGTCCAAACAGTTATGGCACATGTATGAACATCTGTTATTATCTTAAAAAACACAAGTGCAGATCACCACATGAATAGGCAGGTAACTGACAAATGACATCAATGTTACATACAGATAAATGAATTAGGGCCATTTAATTTTCCATTTTTTACTATCCAATAGCAATATATTTGTCCACATAAAAAAATAGGCTACTGTAGTCTATTTTGCAGTAGAATTCCTAATACTATGTTTTGGAACTTACTCTAGTAAATACTAAAATATAATACAGTGTTGTGTCATCTAAATGTTAAGGTTAAGCAGGCTTTTATTTTGGCGGGTCATCTCAAAGATGTTGCTCGATGCTCGTTAAAAAAACAACAACCTCAGAACAACTCTAAAGATGAAGTTCATGTGTTCATGCCCTCATACAGTAAGCTAGTACGTTAAACTCATTCACGCGAAGAACAGGCAGATGACATATTAAAACAGTGGGATTCTGCATAGAGTTCTACATTACGGTTGGCTCGATACCAAAGTTTTGTTATCTGTAATAATATCAGTGACCTATAACCTGCCCAAAAATAAATTAAATGAAAAAAATATTAAAAACGGCATGAAACCACTGAACAACTGTGTTGCTTTAGTGCATATTTTATATATTATATTATTTTTACACTTTTAACTGCATTACTGAAAACTGCTTTGGTTATATAGACTTATAATCATAATTCCACAAATGTGACCCTGGATCTTGTGTGTACATTTTTTGAAATTGAGATTTTTACATCATCAAGCTTTCTATTGATGTGGTTTGTTAGGACAATATTTGGTCGAGATGCAACTATTTAAAACTCAGGAATCTGAGAGTGCAAAAATCAAAATATTGAGAAAATAACCTTTAAAGTTGTCCAAATGAAGTCCTGAGCATAGCATAGTACTCACAAAAATAAAGTTTTGATATATTTACAGTAGGAAATTTACAAAATATCTTCACTGAACATCATCTTTACTTCATATCCTAATGATTTTTGTAATTAAAGAAAAATGTACATTTTTACCCATACAATGTATTTTTGGCTATTCCTACAAATGTTCTCGTGCAACTTAAGATAAGGTTTTGTTATCCAGGGTCACAAATATGAACAATTCAAAGATTCAAGGAGGTCTATTTAACAGTAGCATTCAAGATAAAAACTGAATGATTAATATGCACATAATGCACAGTCTTCACTGTATGAAATAAATATGCAATGACTCGAAATACAGCTACAAAAGTTTCATTTTCTCTTTAATATATGACACAGATTTATTGGGTTACTGTCACTTTAAGGCAAATTCCTTTTAATGCGGCTATACATACGGACTGTGCTTATGTGAACCTTTTGGGTTTTTGACATAACAGTGTGTGTATTTGGCAGTATAAGATAGGGATGCACCGATAACACTTTTTCCTTTGCCAATCCGATTCCGATATCTGAATTCTGGGTATCGGCCGATATCGATCCTGATCCGATACTAGCTCTGTTTTTCCTGAGAATTGAATATATTTTTTATCTTTTATTGCCAGAGGTGGAAAGCACTTTAACATTTTTACTTTCAAGTACATTTTAACATATCTGTTTTTACTTTGGAAAACAATTATTTCACTACATTTCATAAATAAATGTTGTTTTTTAACCTTTTAATCCTTGAGTGCATTAAAGATAAAAAAACATATAAAAATGTATTTATGAAATGTACTGTGTATAATATATGCTTTACAATGTATTGAGATCTCAAAATACAGATACTTAAAAAAATTACTTATGTAAAAATCCTACTATCTCTGTTTATTGCACAAAACTATCACAGCATAAAGTCTCAAATGCATAAAAGCACTTATGTGCATCCCGGGTATTAATGATGCGCTTAAAGCACCTTTTCCTTCAGAAGTCACAGGGATCTTTGCTCCCCAAGTTCAAAACAGTTATAACACAAAGAGGAGAGATATATTATGTGTTTAACACATAGTGCCTTGCATCCATCCAACAGTTTACAGTTTAATAAAATGTAATGTGAATGAATGAAGCACAACATTCAGACTGCCTCCAGTGCTTTGAACTGTTGACACTTAGCGAGTAGCGTCTTTAGCAAATACATTTTAAACAAAACCATAGACTATTATCTTGTGATTATGAAGAATAATTAAAACATTGGGACATCTTGGAATGAGTAACATCCTGACTGTTACTGAACACACGCATGCTGAATTGAGATTGCCAGATGACAGCACCAGCGGAGGTCAGAGCTTCTAAATTATGCTATATTGGTTTGTTACTTGCATAACGCTGTCGAATGTAACGTTACATGACTTTGAATATAGTGCATGAAAACGTTTACGGTGGCTTAAGAGCAACATTCACGGGTAATGCACCGGATCAGATTTAAATGGAGCTGTCAGTCTGATACCCGATCCAGCGAAAATGTCCCGTATAGGCCCAGATTCTGATCCAGAGTATCGGATCGGTGCATCCCTAGTATAAGAACATATACAAGACGTGAAAGAGAACTTCATGATGATTAGTAGACTAACAGATACCTGTGACAGAGATATACAGTTGGGGACAAAAATATTAGCCCCCTTAGTAAATATGAGCAAAGAATGCTGTAAAAATAAATCTGCATTGTTTCTCCTTTTGATCTTTTATTAAAAAAAGTTCACAAAAATCCAATGTTTCATTGAAGAAAAAACAATTGAAAGGGGGGGGGGGAAGTCACATTATAAAATAAATGTTTTTCTCTAATACACACTGGCCACAATTATTAGCCCCCCTAAACATTTTTACGTCTAAAATATCCCCATCGAGTAAAATATATTCCCATTGATATTTATATTATCTGAGCACACCAAGGTGACTAGAAACATGATGTTGTTCAGTCATGACCTCTTGTTGCACAGAAGAATAAATATTAATAACACAAAGCCCAAACCCTCTTAATCATTCATCACAATGAGTAACACTAAAGAATATAGTTCTGATGTGCAGCAAAAGATTGTTGAGCTACACAAAATTAAAAAGCGAGGACAACAACTTGAGTGGCCAAAGACTCTTCAAGGATCACAGATGGAAAATTGCAGAAATCAGTTTAATTTTGGGGTCAGAAAAACTACACATCCATCACCACAAGTTGTTTGGGACACTGTTCAAGAAACAAATCTGCTCTAATGCAAAAAATAAACTCCACCATATTAATCTAACATACTGGAACTTAAAACCAGGACTGGAGTCTATGGTCACATGAAATGAAAAATAGTTTTTTGGCAGCAAGAAACAAAATGGGTTTGGTGCACAAAGGGATAAAAAAAGGTCCCTCATGTCCACAGTTAAATATATCACCAGATCTTCATTGTTTTGGACCTACTTTTACAACATCTTTTTCAGATACATGAAATCATGGATTTTATAAAATACCAACAGATAAAAAAATCTAAACCCGACCTGTTCTGCTAGAAATCTTATAATGGGCCATGGTTACATCTTCCATCAGCACATTGGTTTAAAACAAACATTAAAATCAACAAAAAATGACTCGCTGAGTACAAAACCAAGGTCCCTCCATAGCCATCCCAGTTCCCTGATCTGAACACTATAGAAAATGAGAGGGGTGAACCGAAGAGGAGATAACACCAACATTTGAAGGATCTGGAGAAATTCTGTATGGAGAAATAGACTAAGATAATTTGTCATGTATTCGTCAACCTCATCAACATTATAAGAGAAGACTCAGAGCTGTTTTTCTTGACGGTAGCAAAAAGAATTAAATGAAGGGGGGCTAATAATTGTGGCCAAAGCAAATTAGAGAAAATGCTTATTTCATAATGTGACTTCCCCCCCCACTTTCAGTTGTTTTACTTCAATGAAACATTGGATTTTTGTGAACTTTTTTAAATAAAAGATCAAAAGGAGAAACAATGCAGATTTATTTTCACAGCATTCTCTGCTCATATTTACTAAGGGGCCTAATATTTTTGTCCCCAACTGTATATGCTGTGTGCCATTGAATGGGGATGTAAAGACACAGCATGTATACACTGTAGCATAATCCAACGATCTCTCTGCAAAAGTAGAAAAAGCCGAATTTGTAATAAATCACTCGCAGTGTCTCATTTAAAATGGTTGCAAAGCCAAAGTGCTTGTAGAGTGATTCATCTTGTTCTTCTATGTTGCCGGTTTTGCATTAGTTCTGTGACATACTGCCGCATAGCGGTGAACTTTGGAAAAGCAGCATTTCAAGTACCAAAACAAGAAAAATTATGGTTTTCAACTGTTTGAAATCTAACATGTACCAGTAAATTTCCAGTACCGATTTACCACGCAACCGTACACCACATATACAGTGCCCTCCACTAATATTGGCACCCTTGGTAAATATGTGCAAAGGAAGCTGCAAAAATAAATCTGCATTGTTTCTCATTTTGATCTTTATTTTTTTTATCTACAAAATTTCAACTTTTCATTAAAGGCAAACAATTTGAAGTAGGGAAAACATCACATTGTGAAAAAAAAGTTTTTTTCTAATACATGTTTAGCTACTTGATTGAAACACGTTCTTTTGATATAAAAACAAGCCAGACAGATTTGAATTACCATTTCCATTATTTTAACATGATGCAATCATTTTTGAGTGTGAATTCTCATAAATGGCATTAAATCAAAATGAATTATCTAAGTAAAGTGAATGTTGTGTTATTGCTGCCAAAAAAACTTTTTCATATCATATGACCATAGACTCCAGTCCTGGTTTAAGTTCCAGTATGTTAGATTAATATGCTGGAGTTTGTTTTTTGCATGAGAGCAGAAGATTTGTTTCTTTAACAGTGTCCCAAACAACTTGTGCTGATGGACACTTATTTTTCTGACACTAAAAGTCAAGACATTTCTGCAATTTTACATCTGTGATATCTGAAGAAATTTTCACTCAAAATCTTCTCTTTGCTGTGAATTAAGACAATATAGACACACATTCTCTTTCAGGCAGATTTACAACATCTCCAGTCCATTAAAACATGCCCTGATGTTGGAAATGGGAATTTGCATTGTTTTAACCATTTAGTTTTAAATCCACTTTCTATTTTGTGTAGCTCAACAATCTTTTGCTGCACATCAGAACTATATTCTTTGGATTTACTCATTGTGATTAATGATATAATAACTAAAATAATTTTAGAGACATTTTAAGGTTGAAAAGCTACTCGTTGTCGCTTTAAGAGGGTTTGGGCTTTTTGTTATGAATATTTTTCTCCTATGCAATAGTATAATAATAATAGTGGAGGGCACTGTATGTAGCCGGAAAATGAGTCAAGTGCAAAATAGACTAAAACTTAACGAAAAACAAAGTAAAATAGCGGTGAGCCATTGAATAACGTCACACACAAACAAGCACAACGGCAAACGCACTTCACACAAACACGCAACTCTGTCCAAACTGTATCGCACACGTGCTACACTGCTCATTTTATTCTTCGCACAAACTGCTTTTGTTCATGTCGAACTGTACAGCCCTGAGGTTGTACTTGGCATCAAATTGCATTGATTGTGTGTTCTGTTCATCTGCTTTGGGATGCATATATCAATGAAAGTGTAGTAAGTGTATCATGCCTGGCATCTAGAATGATTTTGATCAGCATTTTATTGTTCATATCTGAGGGCTCTCTCAACTTATATTTTACATTTTGCTTTTTGTAATATTGTTCATATCATTATCTTAATTATATCGTATCGACCGAAATTAGTGAATCAATTTCAATATACATTTTAGCAATATTGTCCAGCCCTAATCATGTGTAAGTGTTTGTTACTATCATTACAATTACAGTTATTATTCCTTGGAAGTAATTATACACTTACATGACTGCAGTCACAATGTAACACTTTTTTTTGTTTAATAAAACACACACACACCTCTAAAGCATAAAGCATGGAGCTGACAGCGTCGTCCGTCACATTGTCCAGGCCCATCTCAAAGGCACTCACCATCATTCGAGCTTCAATCTGTCCTTTAGTGGGCAGTAAGAGCGTCTGAACGCTCAGTCTCACCTCCGTCTCGTCGTCTGCTGCCGCCTCGCGAGGACTGAACTGCTGAGCTGCGCTCAGAGGGTTTTGAGGTTGAAACCGATGCTAGGCAGAAAACAAATTATGTACTTATTTATATGTATTCCACATGCCATAAAATGCAAATCATTGAGCAGGTTCACGTAAGGCGGACATAGAAACTAACGTCAAACTTCTGCCGAACGGAGGGAAATTTTTTCTTTCCTCGGCTGGGTTTGCCTGGTTTAGATGCAGATCCGCCCGGCCACTGTAATGAGCCCGGCCCTTCTGTACCAACACACATCAACAGGACAGAAGAGAAACGAGTAAGACGTGAATGGGCAGACATGTGTGACTACGGTTAAATGTGTGCGAAAAGACTAACTATACCTGCTGTGGACACAATGATCTGACAGCGTGTGAGAATGGCCAGCAGAAAGTCATTGTGAACATGAACTGTGAACGACAACACCGCAAACATTTTACAGTCATCTATACAAGACCTCAAATAAATGACTGAAGCAGGCCATGAAGAAGGTTCTTACCATTATCCTGAGCCAAGAGACGACGTGCTTCGATGTCAAACTCTTCTTTGCTTATTTTCTGCTTAAACCAGAGCTTTAAATTGGCCCAGTAACTATAAAATATCAAACACACACACACACACACAGGTGAGGTGATCTGAACAAGAGAAATTCGAATGGTTATCGTTACAATGCCATTATGAACCATCAGCTGCTTACCATTGAAAACGTTTCTACCAGTTCCCATCTCAGATAACATCACACCAGTAGAGACCATTATAGTTTCCATTAAAACCAACACATTGCATTCAGGTGGGAAACACCTCATGTGCAGTGTCATTGATAACACACAGTGTAAAATATATGGCTCTTATGCTCATCTGTTGTTTGTTTGCCCAATATTATTTTATACATACCTGTTGCTGTCTGTTTCCGTTCTGGTGGAGAACTAACGGTCTATTGCTTACCCAAACCACTTCATACCAAGTACCAAGAATAGACCAATATAAGCGTCGGTTTGTCGGATAATAAACCGATGAGGGATTTTCATAATAAATGCCGTCACTTTTACATACACGGGGTTTAGAAATGACCTAAATCAATTCTGCATAGTGTGTGCGTGCGTGTGTGTGTGTAAGTTCGAACGAATGTAAATGTGAAACTTCCGTCAGTAAAAACATCTCATGTGTCCATGAAAGAGAACGTTAACTGTGCTGCTATAACGTTATGTGAGGTTAAAAGTCCCTTTAAAATATCGTCATTAGACACAGAATTATGTGAACGATTTATAAATACTCACTGTTTAACATTATCTCCTATAGCGTCGGTTAAATTCTTCTTGGCTATCTCGAGTTCACTAGCGTGAGCTGCCATGACGATCACGCCGGAAGCTGATGTGAAGCGCTTCCTCGTGACGTGTGTGCGATAATCTGATCACTGAGCTCATTACTGCCACCTGTAGACATAACGCTACATTGAGCGCTGCTAAATCACGACAACGCTGCTGATGAAACACAAAACATTAGTTTACATTTCTTAACCCTTTGAAGGTCTGCTAGTTTGAGTAAACACATATGGTCTCACACACAAACCCTTACAAAAACAACCTACAGGAATCCTGTAGGATTTTCATATTTTCTGCAGGATATTTGCTGGTATCCTGTAGGAATGATAAAATCCTACAGGACACATTGATAATATGTGCAGGATATTCCTACAGGTTTTATAACAGATCCCTCAGTAAAACAGAAACATGCAGGAGTATCCAGCAATCCTGCAGCTCAAGTGAAAAGTGCTGCAGGATTTTATGGTTCCTGCAGGACTGGAAATAACTACAGGATATAATTGTTTTCTTGCAGGATTTATTTCATGTAAATTAAAAAGAAATAAACAAACAGGTAAAAACCTACAGGATTCTACAGTATAGGTTATAAAGTCTGCAAAATAAAACAATAGTTGCTGAAGTTTTAGCCATTTTAATTTGAAAAGATTTAATTATCAATGAGTCCTGACAAACAAACAAGCTATAAATAAATAAACAATACTAATATCTATAGACAATTATAAAGAATAACCATAAGCCTACTCTAAGCCATTTCAAAATGATACATTAAATGATACATTTCATTATTCAGGAGATAGGAGCTTGTATACTGTACACTTTTAACTTTCATATAATTAAAATGTAATCCAGCTATTTATTTCTAATCCAACTCCCATTTATTTGGCTGAATGCAAAAAAAATTATCTGCAAGGCCTGGTAGGTCCTTGAGGTAGACACAGGTTGAATGTATGTCTGTGCATTTGATAAGTTCAACTGAGTCTATCCCTCTTTCTTTTAAAATGCCTGTTGCTGTTATCCCAGATTCTCTGTCTTTGCTGATGTTATTACTTGTTGTTTTCATAACATCAATGAACGCATGTCCCTCTCCTTGTTCATTAATTAAGTCTATAAATGATCGTATTAATGCTACAGATCCATTTTTGGTTTGAACGGCATTGTTGATTCTTTTAGTCAGAGATTTTATTCCTTTTGTATGAATTCGCTTGCCATTGACCACAGCCCTAGAATAAAAACTAAAAGCTTTACTTGCACTAAAACCTGACTCTTGAAGGAGATAACACTCTCTTGGGGTTGGCTGTCTTACATTTGGGCTTCCAAGAAATATCACGCTAGACCTAATACACTTTGTCACAATCTTTCTACCTCCCAACATTTTTTCAACAAAACTTTTGCTTTGTTGTGTTTCGTCATCCTTAAATACAGCAGCAATGAGTCTTGGAACATGCTGGTAAAGGTTAAACATGCTAACAATTTGTTCTGCTATAGCTTGTGTGCCATGAAAGAGTTTCTGTAGGTGTCCATTCTGAGTCTCATACAAGAATGCACTGTGACTCCATAAAGGACCCCAATTTTTTACAGATGCTGCTGCATGTACAAGTATGTGGACATTAAAAGACACGTGGCACTTGGCATACACAGACTCAAAACGTCCCACAAACGTTTTTAGAAGGCCATCAGCTGTGTCACGATCTAGTGGAGAAATTGAATCTTGTAGGAGAATGTATGTGGCCTGTACTAGAAGTAGTAAATGGTCAACATATTTTCGGGGTAAAATGCCAAACAAACAAGGAAGGCTGTAAAATAGGAGGAAGTGTCTGTATTCAGAAGCCTTCCAATATTTACGCAAAGTAACTGAACGAGGTGGTCTTGTTATACTTGCAGGGGGTTGAATGGCAAGTAACCTTTTGTCAATTTGCTTTATTTCTCTCCCAATGTACCAAGGCTCTGTGTGGTATTTGGAGTCAAACCATAGGGTAATCAGTTGGCGACAAACACCTAGTAATATTCCATGCATGTAATCATATGCAAACCCAGAAACCATGTTAAAAACCGTCAGCAGCATTAGAGGAGATGGACCTTTTACTCCATTTATGCATTTTCCAGAATCAACAGCCTGCTTAGCATCTTTTTTGTGTTTTTGTGTGTCCTCAGCTCTGGCTCTGTTGACTGCAAAGGATACACCCTTGTAAACCCATTACCCTTTTCTACAACCTCACCCATTTGATAACACCAGTTACAACCATGCTCTCCATTAAATTGCTTAACATTTTGTACAGCACAACGAGCCACTGAGTCACAAATGCAAAGCAAACTGTAAACACGGACTACTAATGGTTCTCCCCTGAGCTGACAAGGCAACCCTTGGTTTTCAAGACTTCGCAATTCATTGACAAATGGTTGTAGAAATGAGTTCATTTCTGGCTTTGTAGGCCCAAACCACAAACCACCCAGAATGACATGCTTTGCTCTTAGATTAGGAGGGAGCTCATTAATTGTGACTTGAAGTGGCCAGATATGAAAAGGAGAAGATTTGAAAATTGGAACACCATCTACATTCCATGACACTGAAATATCCGCCAATTGTGGGTCATTGAGTGCACTGATAGATTTGTACATGGCACCATCAAATATGTCTTCAACATTTTGTGAATTGCACTTTGACCTTGACCATTTGTAATCCAAAGACTGACAAAAATCTGCATCCTGAAATTTAACTCGCAATTGATCTGAGATAGATAGCTTCATAAAGACAGAGCCAGATTTGATGATGTCTTCCATGTCCCCTGGGGTACCATCACATGAAGCACAATGGGTAGGAATTTCAGTACCAAAGAAATATTTGCAGGACGGGCATATATACTGGACTTCAAAAGTGCCACAGTCAAAGGATTTCATGAACTTGTATAAGCTATCTGGAACGCCATTGGTTGAATCAGGACAGTGGAGATTGATAAGAGCTAACAAGTCACTCAAAGCTACTTTGGATGTTGTATGTCTGAGGCTGTAGGCAAGAATACACAGTAGGGATTCTTCATTGGTGATCTTGGCATTCTGATATATTTTTTCCTTACAGGCACTCCACTCCTTTCTTTCCTCTCTTTCCTCTGTGCTTCCCTCACAAACTACATTGTGCTTTCTGAGAATCTAGAAGGTACATACTGCACTAATTACATACTGACACATAAATAAGTATGTGCTCTAAAAGAAGTAGATAAACTAAATATTTTAAACAGTATTCTCACATGAGTCTCTTGAAAGTTCTCGCAAGCTGTGCTGAAAACATCGCCTTCCTCATCAGTAGAAAATTTTTCCTGTTAGTACATTAACAAAATCCATATATGAGACACATATTAACAAATGTTTGCATAAAAAGAGCATGTTTCTTTAAAAAATGCATTGGGGAAAGATTAGAAATGTATTCTCACATCAGCATCTGAAAAATTCCCATCAGCATTGACACCTTCATTATCATCAGAAATGTTTCTCTGTGAGACATGTACAGATATTTGGATCTCTAGTTTTATGTATGTATGTACTTTTAACATTTTTTATTTTTGTATGCACTGACCGAGAAAGGGAACAAATAATTACTTATCTTATTTATCAGTGCATGTGAAATAAGGAAACACAATTTTAAGATTAACAAACAAAAATATGTATTCTCACATCAGGAGAGTTCATGTTAGACTTCCCACCAGTATCATCATTGGAAATGTTTTCCTATAAATATGAAATTATAAACATACAGGGACATGTTAGACATATCTTAAACAGATGGGCATGAATTAGTAGGCTATCTGAACATGTTTTATATGCCAACATCAAAACATAAATTACAGTAGCCTACTTCAACTATATTGGGAATAAGCCATGTCTTGTAGGATCTACTTTTTTTTGCACCTGAAATAAAAGAAAGAGCAGAACGCTTGTTTGATTAATGTAAGTGGAAATGTAATTGTACAATATAAAATATTGCCTTAATTAGAATTAATTGCAGATTATTCTGAATTCAGCAACCTATTGTATTCAGTGTCCATCGCCTTTTTGTGGCAGCTGGAACAGAAGTCTCTTCATTTAAGTACACTTTGTACTCCATTTTAATCCTTTAAAAAACAAGTTAGTGTTATTATTTATTTTCTTCAGTAATTGCAGACTTCAAGGTTTCAAACTGTAATAGTGATCTAAACTGTAATATCAGAACATTGAAAATTATTACTGTCAATTACGTGACAAAATTGACTCGTAGGAATCAGTTGAACAAATGATTCAACGAGTCACAACGCAGACATATATTATGTCTATGAGTCGCACAGACGCACACAAAAAGACGCTCGTGTTTCGCCACCTGCTGACGTAACAGCGCAATTTACACGGAGATCCGGTAAATGGGCCATTTGAACGCACGTCACCAACTGTCACCAGCCGTCTTCTGAAGGTATCGTCTTACTTTTGTTAAAATATTTTTTATTAAAGTTATTGTTCTGTTTTAAATTACTGTTCTGTTTTACAGTAATTTTACATGTTTTTTTCCTGAGCTAACTATAGTTATAGTTAACTATAGATAGTTTTAGTAAATTAGGAATTAGGAATAGGCTAATTATAGCCTAATTATAATTTAGCGAATTAGGAAACATTGCCTCAAATTTATTTTAAGAAAGAATTATATAAAATTACATGTATTATTAACAAAAAAACATTGCTTTCACTGCTTATTATTGATGTCAATATACTTTACTGTTACCTTAGAAATCACTGGAGACTGTCCCTGCTAAAGTTTAAGGTAAACACTGTTGCCATAGATACAGTCAGCTGCAGTCAACTGATGATTGTTGTTTAGACTATGGCAATTTGTAGACCTTTGTTTTTTTATATATTTCATTTTAATTTAATATATAAATGTATTTATGTTACTGTACAACTGTATGCATTACTGTCTATCTATCTTAGACAATGAGCAAAACATGGGTTTTGGTGGAATGGAGAGAGGAGCCACCCACCTATGACATTGTCCCTAAAAAGGACATACTTAAAAAAAAGTTTGAACCTGGGGATGTTGTGGATGTGGTCTATGAGGATGAAAGTTCACCAGCCACAATTATAGACATTGATGGTAAAAATAACAGCAAAACTCAGTCATGATATAGGCTAATATAAGTATTTGTATATGTATTTACTTGAGTCTTTTCATCCCTTTAGAGAGCAAAGAAACTCTCAGGAGGAGAATGTTCAGGCTTGAGGGGAAAAGAAGAAACCAATCAGGTGTGCCAAATGTTGATAAAAGAGTGGCAAAGAAAAAGAAAATGTACACTCCAACTCAGTCCCCATCATCTGATGCAGAGCCTCCATTGAAACATCACGTAATAGATATATTTAATTTTATTTTGCTACTTTTCATTATGATTTTTTAATCAAAAATGACACTAAGATACCAAATTTGTGTTATTCATCCTAGGTTATTCACAAAAAGAATAATATATTAATGCAAGAGGTAAACATGGACAGTGAAGCTGAGGAGTCAAGCAGAGAAAATCAGCTTGCACAAGAAATTCTCCAATTACAAAAAGAAAATAAGAATCTAAGAGCACTGAATATATCTCTACAGCAAAGTATGCATTTCTGTTTATTCGCAATTTGTCCATACAAATCTGTCAGGGTGGTCTTCTGCTAGTAATTATACTTTTTTTTTCTTTTTATTAAGAAATTCTTCCAATGCTCGAGTCCATAAATCAGGACCCTCGTATTAATCAAACACCACAAGAGAATTCCAGCCAGAAAAGTCCCAATGGAAAGGTAAATAAATATATATTTGTTTGTTTATATTCAGGTACAGTGCTCTACAGAAGTCTTAGAAAGCATGTTAACTTCCTCATGTACTATTAGGGTGATTCTCACGAAACCGCTGAAACATCATGGCAGTAAAGATTTGAAATATAAAACTACAGTTTAATAACAAAAAATTATCATGATAAAGGTAATTGTGTCCTCTACCTTGGACAAGAAAAATATATTATTTATGTATTTTGTTTTTTCTGCTGAAATTCTCATAACCGTAACATGTCCTGATTTGTCTAAGTGCATTATATGTTGTAATTAAACCGAGTAAAATTAAAATATTCTGAAAAAACAGTTGGATGTTCTACTAGATGTTCTCAAATTACAAAAAATGACCCAAAAAATAATTGACAGAATATTCATGTATAATAAAAATAAAGAAATAGTCCTAGGAAAGAAATAGGAAAGACGTGTCCATGACTGATATTCTCATCCTCCGTAAGGTTTTTTAAAGACTGTTTAAACACACACAAACATATTTACATTAAGTTTGATTTAATGTAAAGAAACACATCTACTAGTACTTATGGCTAACAAGTTAACAAATTACTTTATATTTTTCCAGTTAAAAACTTAATAATCTCTTGTCACACTGTGTACACGACTTTTTCCCTTCTCATTACCGATTCAGGTCATTTTCCACATTTAAAGAAACTCTACATGTATAATATTCTATTAAAATATAATGCATTAATGTCATATTGCAGTTGTGGGGCAGTTGTGGCCTAATGGTTAGAGAGTCGGACTCGTAACCAGAAGGTTGCCGGTTTGATTCTCAGTACAGGCAGGTAACAACTGACGTGTCCTTGATCAAGGCATCTTACCCCCGTTTGCTCCCCGGGCGCTGCAGTGTTAGCTGCCCACTGCCCCGGTGTATGTGTGTTCACGACTTAAAGTGTGTGTGTTCACTATTCACTGGTTGGGTTAAATGCAGAGGTCACATTTCGGGTATGGGTCACCATATCTGACAAAAATAGGTCACTAAATATTATGTATGATTAATAAAAACGTGCTTATAAGCATCATGGCTTTGCTTGTTTTTGGCAAAACATGCTATGAGATTGACAGTTTTCAATGGGGACGGTAATGAGGATTTTTAAGGCCTTTTTTTGTAAATATTTTTTTCAATTGTGTTAAACTGTCAGTAAAAGTTTATAAATGAATGCCTTTAAACATATCATACCTTGTTTTAGATTAATATAAAGGACATTTGTTAATACAAGTGTTTTTAAGAAAATCAGGTTTGACATCTTGAAAGCAAGATTTCGTGAGAATCACCCATAATTAACTTTTGTAACTAAGTCCAAATATGTTAATAACCACTTTTTCTTTTAAATACACTGTAGCAAAATATATAACTTTTTTGTTGACGAATCTAACAAGCCAAACAACTCTAACAAACACTTCCACAGTAATGTATTTTTAGTGAGTGTTACATGGATTTAATTGTTAATGTATTTCTTATGACCTTTAATTTGTTTCTTGGCAGACAAAGGGGCTAGGAATTAGTCCTGCTGTCTTGGCAAGTTGTGGACGGGGTGGCACATCATGTTCTGCCATGGTGAAAGATCTGGCAGTGGCAGTGTTTGGGAGAGAGACATTGGCCACTCATGGGCTGTCTGGAAGGGCAAGCAATGCTAACAAAAGCACTACAGCAAAGCCAGCTCTTGACCAAGACAAAGTAGTGCTCATCTTGGGTGAGTAATATATTCTTTTTTCTTTGAACAAACCTTTTACAGTGCAAAAATGCAATCATTGTTAAGTTGAATTGCATTACAGACACAGTACAGAAGAAATTCCCAGATGTCCCAGTAAAGTTTATCAGGGCAGCACTCAGAGAGAAATTAAACGATGAACACAAGTTACGAGTAAGGTAATAATTTAGATTAGATTTAACTTTATTGTCATTACACATTTACAAGAACAAGGCAACGAAATTCCATGTTTCTGTTGTTACACGCATCTCAAACACATTTGTATCCTTGTAAATCATAAATAATAACAAACATAGACAACATGTTTTTTTTTCTCTTTTTTCAGGAAAATGGAGTAGTGGCTTTATTATCCAAGCAAAATTTGGCTTTGATTTGACTCCGCTTTGCTCTGCACTGACAGTTTCAATAAATAAAATAGTTTAAGGAAATATGTTGTTTGGTTGTGAAGTTATTTCCCCTGCATGGAACCTACAATACCTACAAAACTATAATAATAAAATATAATAAACTATAATAATATAATAATTTTACATCTATCCTGCACAATTGTCCTGCAGGAACTGTATGTTTTAAATATACCTACAGGGATGTAATTCCTGCATAAAATTCCTTTATTTTCCTCTAGAATTCCTGCAGGTAATCCTTCAGGAAAATGAACTGAAAATCCTGTAGGTAATCTGCATATTATTCCTGCAGGATTCCTGTAGGTTATTTTTGTAAGGGAAAAATTGTAACCCAAACACTTTGTATAACTCACGAATATGAAGCATATAATACCCCAAATGGCAACTTGATGACCAGTGCTTGACAGATGACAGAGTATGCATATAGACATAAGATGCAAAGCGGACACTTCCCAAATCGCGCCGTGAAAAATATTCAAACACTTATATATTTGACAAACTCTCAACCATGTCAGGTCTGTAAGAAATAATTTCGATCTTTTCTTTGAAAAACGAATGCTTAAATTTATTAGAACCTCCTATTTAAAGTTTTCAGTTTATCCCAAAAAATGTAGGAAATTCATTTAAAGGAACAATACTAGATTTTTTGTATGATTTATTAAAAGAAATGCAATATAACATACAAAACTGTTTCTTCAGAGGTGTATAAAGACTGTACGTAATGAACAGTTATGTTTTTATTACCTTAGAATAACCCAGTTTTATCTACATATGCGCGGGTCTATATATGTGGAGTTTTCCATGTTGCGCGGCCATGTTTGGTTACAGCAGCACTAAACGGACAAACAGCTCACAGAGCGCATTTAGTAATTCGTAGAGGCAGCTTGTGTCATCACTGAGTTAAAGACCACGAAGAAGTTAGTCAGTCGTAGTATGTAGAGAAGGAAGAGTAGTTGTCATCTAGCTGAAGCATAGCTCGTTCTGTTTTTAGAAGTTTTGATACAATGGAAGAACATACGTATTGTGCACAAGAGCCGACAGAGCGCGAATCTCCGTCGGTGAAGCGCAAATGTGACAAATTAGAGACAAACGACGGCAGAAATCCAGGATAAACATCGGTGTCGCTATTACCAGATGAAGGACAAATGTTTTCAACGCGACGCCGAAGTTGCCTGTTTTCTGCTGGGCTGGTAAGATATTTAACTTTTGTGAAAGTGAAACCAGTTTTTTGGTAACGTTAGCATTTGATACAAACGGGCATATAACCTACGAGAGACGAACGTTTTCCTTCTAAGTGTAGAAATAATGTAACTGCATTGTAATTTCATGTGAAGTAACATAACAGTGTGACTACACTGTAAAAAATGTCTGTGAAATGAACAGGGAAATTCTGTAGTTTTCACGGAGAAAAACTGTTGTCAGAAGACTTCTGTATAAAATACGGAAAAACACTGTAAAACCCGTCAGTGAAATTAACAGTGAAATTCTGTCGTTTTTACGGAAAAACTTGTCACACGTTGTAAAACCTGTCAGTAAAATTCTGTCGTTTTTACGGAAAAAACCTGTCACACGTTGTAAAACCTGTCAGTGAAATTCTGTCGTTTTTATGGAAAAAACCTGTCACACGTTGTAAAACCTGTCAGTGAAATTCTGTCGTTTTTACGGAAAAAACACGTCGTAAAAACTCAAATGAAATTAGTTTTTAACAATCAGTTTTTTGTCTAAAAACTCACTGTGGCAAGGGGGCGTGGCCACGCTCCGCCTGGGAGGGCGGAGCTACGATCCGGAGCACGGAGGGTAGCGAGTCCGCCACGAGTGGCTTCTAACCTGCTGTCTCTTGTTCCAGTGATTGGGGAGAGGAGGCTTAAGAAGCGCCGCCGGGGCCGGCTTCGGGAGAGAGAGGCAGAGAGAGACAGAGAGAGAGACTGTGTGTGCAGGGAAGCACACAGATCAGCGCGTGGCAAACTAGCAAGGGAGCTAGTTTTTTTGTTTGTTCATTTGTGTTTGTTTGGGCGTTTTGGAAGCCACTTTTGAGTTGTTTTACAATAAATATTATTTGGATATATCTTGCCGACCCCGCCTCTTTCCTCCTATTCTATCGAACTTGCTACACTGGTGCCGAAACCCGGGAGGAAAGAGGAACACCGCTGCCAACATGCAGACTCCGCCAGCCTCGCCCTTTGTGGAGGTGGTTCAGGCGCTCGCGGTTCTTCACGCAGATCAACACCGGGCCACCCTAGCGCAGGAGAAACGCTTTGAGACTCTCCTGCGCGCCCAATCGGAGGACCGCGAGCTCTTCCGGAGCTGGCTGATGGTGGAACATCACCAGGCGGACGCTATGTCGCCCCAACCTCCATCCTCACCGCTGTTGCTCCAGAAGATGGGGCCCCTGGATGACCCACAGGCCTTCCTGGACCTGTTCGAGAGATCCGCGGAGGGGGCGGGCTGGCCCCGCGCAGACTGGGCCGCCCGTCTAGTACCACTGTTGACGGGGGAGGCCCAGCTCGCGGCTCAACAACTGCCGGTCCCGAACCTCCGCATCTATGAGGATCTCAGGAAGGCCATCGAACAACGGGTCGGGTTAACCCCGGAGCAGCAGCGGCTTCGCTTCCGCTCGTTGGAGCTGGGGGAGGGCGACCCGCCATTCATCTTGGCTCAGCGGCTCCGGGATGCCTGCCACAAATGGTTGGTGGCCGAGGATAGCGACGTCGACTCTGTGGTGGAGACGGTGGCTCTGGAACAATTCGTGGCGCGGCTTCCGAGGGGGACCGCCCAGTGGGTCCAGTGCCATCGTCCGACGTCGCTGACGCAGGCCACCCAGCTGGCGGAGGACCATCTGGCAGCGTGCGCTGGGGTCGGCGAAACCCCACCTAATTTTGCTTCTTTTCTCCCTTCTCACTCCCCTTCCCCTTTTGTTTTTTCTCCCTCCCTTCCCAGGTCCGTGGGAGGAGCCTCACAGCGGGTGGCAACCCGCGGCCGAGCGAATACCGGCCCGCCGGCCACCGCAGTTCCCCGCTGGGAGCGGGGACCCCCACGTGGCGGGAACCAACCCCCACACTACACCCTTTCACCCTCCTCTCTCCAATCCCGTGGCCGACTTCCCGCCGCTGAGGCAGGGGAAAAGCCTGGGCCGGTCTGTTGGCGTTGCGGGAATCCGGATCACCTCATTGCCCACTGCCCCCTCATGGAGGTGGGAGTGGTGATCCGGGTCCCCGACGCGCCTCAGGCCGCCCGCGGTCCAGCTGGCCAGTACCAAGTACCAGTGAGTACAGAGGGGGGTACATATCAGGCCTTGGTGGATTCGGGGTGTAACCAAACCTCCATTCACCCAGCCCTGATTCAATACTCGGCATGGGATACCAGCCGCATGGTTAAAGTGAGGTGTGTGCACGGGGATGTGGTGAATTACCCGTTAATGTCCATAGGTATTAAATTTCGGGGTAAAAAGCATAATGTGAAGGTGGCCGTTAACCAGCACCTTCGGCATCCGCTAATATTGGGGACGGATTGGCCCGGTTTTAAAATATTAATGGGATGTTTATGCGCGGATGCCTCCGGGAAAGGACAAAAGCACGGGGGGGGGGCCATAGCACAACTTGGGGAGGCTGAACCTGGACCATCCGGGTCTGTTTCAGGGGAACCGAGCGCGATTTTGAGACGCGATCTCTCATCGTGCGATGATTTTCCCCTGGAGCAGTCACGTGACGACTCGCTCAAAAACGCGTTTAACCAGGTCCGCTCTATCGACGGTCAGCCTCTCCAACCTGAGCAACCACCCTCTTACCCATATTTTGCTATTATTAAAGACCGGTTGTATCGAGTGACCCAGGACGCTCAATCAAAGGCAGATACAACCCAGTTGGTCGTACCAAGGGGCCGTCGGGAAATGCTTTTCCAGGCGGCCCATTCTAATCCTATGGCAGGACATTTAGGACAAAACGCAACACTAAATCGTCTAACGGCCCGTTTCTTTTGGCCGGGCATCCACGAGAATGTGCGCAGATGGTGTGCCGCATGTCGTGAATGCCAGTTGGTTAACCCACCGGCCACCCCAAAAGCACCATTGTGCCCTCTTCCTTTAGTTCAGGCCCCCTTCGAACGAATTGGTATGGACCTGATCGGGCCGTTAGAGCGATCTGCACGAGGGCATCGTTTTGCATTAGTCATTGTGGATTATGCAACCCGATACCCAGAGGCGGTGGCGCTCCGCAGCATTTCAGCAAAGAGTGTTGCGGAAGCCCTCTTCTCATTGATCTCCCGCGTGGGAATCCCCAAAGAGGTTCTCACGGATCAAGGCACGGCGTTTATGTCACGCACACTGCGCGAACTGTATGGATTATTGGGCATTAAAACGGTCCGAACAAGCGTCTATCACCCACAAACGGACGGCTTGGTCGAACGTTTTAACCGGACGTTAAAAGCCATGATCCGGAAATTCGTTCACGAGGACGCCAAAAATTGGGATAAATGGCTAGAGCCTCTGTTATTTGCTGTCCGCGAGGTCCCGCAAGCCTCCACGGGATTTTCTCCCTTCGAGTTGCTCTACGGCCGCCAGCCCCGCGGGGTTTTGGACGTCCTAAGGGAAACTTGGGAGGACGGACCATCCGCTAGCAAAAACGAAATTCAGTTTGTCCTCGACCTGAGAACAAAACTCCACACTCTGGGGCGGCTATCGATGGAGAATTTGTTACAGGCCCAGGACAGACAGAGACAGCAATATAACCGAGGCGCTAGATTACGCAAATTTACACCGGGAGAAAAAGTACTCGTCTTACTCCCTACATCGAGCTCAAAATTACTCGCCAAGTGGCAAGGACCCTTTGTGGTCACACGGCGTCTAGGAGACCTCAATTATGAAGTAATACGACCTGATAGGAGCGGGGCACATCAGATATATCACCTCAACCTCCTCAAAAAATGGAATGAGGCTGACGCTGTGATGCTGGTGACGGTGGTGAGTAGAGAGGATGATCTCGGGCCGGAGGTGTGCAAACCTGGTCAGTACATCGCCCTCGGCTCCGGGGGAGATCACCTCTCACCCTCCCAGATCACAGACGTAACTCGTTTACAGGCACAATTTGCCGATGTGTTCTCGCCCCTACCCGGCCGGACTACCCTTATCGAACACCATATTGAGACCACGCCGGGCGTGGTGGTTCGCAGCCGGCCATATCGTTTACCAGAACACAAAAAAAAGGTGGTTCAAGAAGAAGTAAACGCTATGCTCGATATGGGAGTAATCGAGGAGTCCTACAGCGATTGGGCGAGCCCGATAGTTTTAGTTCCCAAAACCGACGGCTCGGTGCGCTTCTGTGTGGACTATCGCAAAGTGAACGCTGTGTCGAAATTCGACGCCTATCCCATGCCGCGTATTGACGAGTTGCTGGATCGTCTAGGTTCGGCTCGCTTTTATTCGACACTGGATTTAACGAAAGGATATTGGCAGATCCCCTTATCTCCATTATCCAAAGAAAAGACAGCTTTCACCACGCCGTTCGGATTACACCAATTCGTCACGCTCCCGTTCGGCTTATTCGGAGCCCCGGCCACCTTTCAGCGTCTGATGGACCGTATTCTCCGGCCTCACGCAGCATATGCCGCTGCGTACTTGGACGATATCATAGTCTACAGTAACGACTGGCAGCGGCATATGCAGCACCTGAGAGCGGTCCTGAATTCGCTGAGAGTGGCGGGGCTCACGGCTAACCCGAAGAAGTGTGCGGTTGGGCGGGTGGAAGTAAGGTATCTGGGCTTCCACTTGGGTCACGGACAGGTGCGTCCCCAAATTGACAAGACGGCAGCGATTGCAGCCTCTCCGAGACCCAAGACCAAAAAGGAGGTGAGGCAGTTTTTAGGGCTGGCTGGCTATTACAGGAGATTTATCCCCGACTATTCGACGCTTACCAGCCCGTTAACTGACCTTACTAAAAAGGACGCACCAGATACCGTCCAGTGGACGGAGCCGTGCCAGCGGGCTTTTACCCAAGTGAAGGCTGCCTTATGCGGCGGCCCTCTATTGCACGCTCCTGATTTTAATCTGCCCTTTATTTTACAGACGGACGCATCGGACAGAGGTCTGGGGGCGGTCCTGTCCCAGGAGGTAGAGGGTGACGAACGGCCGGTGCTGTACATCAGTCGTAAGCTCTCGCGGAGAGAGACGGTGTACAGCACCATCGAAAAGGAGTGTTTGGCGATACGATGGGCCGTCCTCACCCTCCGCTATTATCTCCTGGGCCGGGCGTTCACGCTCTGTTCGGACCACGCACCCCTCCAATGGCTCCACCGCATGAAGGATACCAACGCGCGGATCACTCGTTGGTATTTAGCTCTTCAGCCCTTCAAGTTCCAGGTGGTCCACAGACCGGGGACGCAGATGGCTGTGGCCGACTTCCTCTCCAGGAAGGGGGGGGGGAAGCTGCAGGCCGGATGAGGCCCCGGCCTGAGTCGGGCGGTGGGGGTATGTGGCAAGGGGGGCGTGGCCACGCTCCGCCTGGGAGGGCGGAGCTACGATCCGGAGCACGGAGGGTAGCGAGTCCGCCACGAGTGGCTTCTAACCTGCTGTCTCTTGTTCCAGTGATTGGGGAGAGGAGGCTTAAGAAGCGCCGCCGGGGCCGGCTTCGGGAGAGAGAGGCAGAGAGAGACAGAGAGAGAGACTGTGTGTGTGCAGGGAAGCACACAGATCAGCGCGTGGCAAACTAGCAAGGGAGCTAGTTTTTTTGTTTGTTCATTTGTGTTTGTTTGGGCGTTTTGGAAGCCACTTTTGAGTTGTTTTACAATAAATATTATTTGGATATATCTTGCCGACCCCGCCTCTTTCCTCCTATTCTATCGAACTTGCTACACTCACCATTAAACAACTCCAAAAACACTATTAACACATTCACTTATTACATCACTGTGACTTTATTTCTGTGGTTCATCTACAAAAGTTCTTATTGAGAATGAACACAAGTGAAGATGTTGATGGTTTTGTTGAGTCACCATTATGGTGTTCAGTGTTTGCTTTAGTAGGACTCTTGACTCTTTGCTTTGTTGTGCTAGATTTACTTTAACTGCTGTAACTGTGTGATGAAAACACATCTGTTATGGTGGAAAACGCTAAGAGGTAATTTGCATCATGTTATTTGTCATAAGAGTTGTCATCTACTGGTTTATTCACTGTTTTAAAATTATTTTATTATGCTCACTGATGTTATGAATGAGACTGACAGAAACATATTCTGAGGAACTTTACAACACATGATTTACAGAACTAAATGGACTAGCAGATATCAATAATAAACCTATTCATCTCATCAATGGTGACCACAAAATCGACCACATAAGATCAACGCAAGGCATTCTGGGTACCATCAAAGTAGAAAAACGCATTCATGTCTCCCAGGATGCTTTGCTGCATGAAGCTTTTCATTTGATGGTCACCACTGTTGAGATTCATACACTGATTCTTGATGTCTGTGTTTAAAATCAAATGCAGATTTTTCCAAACTGCTCAAAAAAAAAACTGCTCGATTGTTGCTGTTTCTCAAATTTAAGATCATTCACACTGTTATTAAAAAAAAAACTTCAACACATTACAAAATGCTTTTAATTGAGTATTCACAATAATGAAAACCAGACTAAAGCTCCTGTTTACATTTCCTTTTGTTTTTATTTACTATGACAATTATTTTTTATAAAACACATCATAGCACAGTAACCAAAAGAAAACTTGTTTAACAAATCATGGGTGAAAAGCCCAACTAAAGTAAACACTGATCACAATAACGGTGACTTTAAACAACATTCATTGATGTTATGCTTCAGTCCCTGTGAAGCAGAAGTTATGATCGTCTTCATTATTCTGATGTATTTCAAAGTTAAATTGAATATTTAATGAGGAAGAATAGTGGGTGTGGCTCATGTTTTCCTCTGTGAATTGATTGGATGAATAAAAACAGGATGTTCCCGTATTTTTACGGTAGTTTACTGGCAACCACAGCTGCCGGTATTTTTCTGTAAAAACTACGGAATTTTTTTTCTGACCGTTAAATGTTTTTTTTAGTCACCGCTATGCTGAAGAGTGGAGTCTGTGTTTAAGTCAAAGTCAGGCAAGAAGTTTCTGATGTCAAGCTGCATGTTGTTTTGTTTAAAAGTGACTGTCGATTATTATAACGAAATAAAGACATAAACGTAAATATGTGAAGGAAATGTAATATTTTCACTTTTATGCATTAGGTGAATGTTTTAATTGTATGTAAAGAAATGCTCTCAATATAAAAGACTCGTATGAAATAAATTCAATCACAGGTTGAGGTTTTTGCCCTGAAGTTCTTGAACTTCATCACTGTTTACGTCCTTTTCCCGTATTTTTTACGGAATTTTACTGGCAACCACAGCTGCCGGTATTTTTCCGTAAAAACTACGGAACATTTTTTACAGTGTAGAATCACAGCCGCTGTCTCAGTCAGCGACATGTTTTTTTTACTGTTGCGGCCATCGTCGTACTTCGAAAGGGAGGGATGAGCAAATGACTGAAAGATTTATTGCAAATCTATACTGAAACGCTAGTGGCCGCTAAAAATCCAAAACTGTGCCTTTAACCCATTTTTTTTGTTTGTCAACATTATTTAGTTATTGCAGCTTCTGCAGTAAAGTTGACGTTTGTTTATACAGTTATCTAGCATATATATATATAAATAAAGTATATATATAGAGACCAGTCCAAATTTAATCGTAATTTCTGCATGTATTGCAGTCATCTGCTCTGGTGTCTGTTAAATTCTAACAAAAGCAAACCTCAAAAGTGACAAAGTCACCCAAAATGAAAGACGGAGAGCGTGATTAAAAACAGGGTTATTTCATAAAACACTTTTTTTCTGATTACATGTAGGTTACAAAAATGTGTTTTGTGTTGCTTAAAACTGAATATGAACTTGTATCTTTGCAGTAGGGCCTATTTGAGATCAGAAAAAATACAGAAACGCTAGTGGCCGCTAAAAATCCAAAACCGTGCTTTTAAAATGTGTATGTTGATTTAAAAAAAATGAATTGGAGGTCAATTCACACGTATATATTAATTATAATGGAAAAAAAATATTTTTTTCTTAAATGCCAATTTGGAATGTTTTCATGTTTTTCTTGTCTTTTTTCTTTTCTTATCATCTCCTATGGGGCAGTTGTGGCCTAATGGTTAGAGAGTCGGACTCGTAACCAGAAGGTTGTCGGTTTGATTCTCAGTACCGGCAGGTAACAACTGACGTGTCCTTGAGCAAGGCACCTTACCCCCGTTTGCTCCCCGGGTGCTGCAGTGTTAGCTGCCCACTGCTCCCGGTGTATGTGTGTTCACTACTTAAAGTGTGTGTGTTCACTATTCACTGGTTGGGTTAAATGCAGAGGTCACATTTCGGGTATGGGTCACCATATCTGACAAATAGGTCACTTTCACTCTGTGTAGTGAAGCAGCGATCCTGAATTATTGGTCAAGTTAGCTAGAACTTATGTAAACTTGTTTATGCACGTGCGTGTGTGAATATCTTGTGTGCACCGGTGAGGCATATAATATGGAATGCCAAATCTGACTAAATAAATACATAAATAAATATACAAAGTAATGTAAAAAAAAACACAAATAAATGAGTATATATAATTTTATTTTCTTATTTATGTGTAATTGTATTTTTTCCACATTTATTTAGATTTCCATTAATTTATTTATACATGTATTTATTTCCACTTTTATTTATTTCCACATGTATGCATGTATTTATTCCTACATTTGTTTATTTCTTCATTTCTTTGTCTGTATGCTAATGAGTAGGGGTGTATTTCACCTCAGACATGCAATCCATCTCAGAGCCACAGTGACACCTTATGGTGTGACCAATTGATACGAGGTATATTGACGAAGTTGCACAGAGAATGAGCAATCACGATTTAAATCTGTTAATATCACCCTAACTGTATGTATGGGTGCCAGTGGCAAATGTGGATGCAGCAGAAACAGCATTAGAAGAGACAGCAGCTGTAGAAGCAGTAGCCTATCTGAGGTTGGTGTAGATTCTGTACAATCTTCTTGTCTCACTTGCTCAAGCAATGCAGTTGGATGCTTTGTTTGCAGATTACTCCTTCAATTTGATGTTGATCCTAATGTTACAAAGCTTACATGTTGCTTTCGGGGTCCAGTCTCATCAAAGTGAAGCCAGATATTGCTTTTTTTTTCTGGAGCTCATCTTGTGACTCTGCTCTTTCTACCTGTCTGTCTTGGTTGTTGTTTGTAACCTTTGGGGTGAGAGGTATTAAACGGAGGTGACCCTTCCCCACATAGCTGTACAGTATACAGCTGGGGGAGGGGAAGTTCATGCCCTTTGACTTTTGAGGTTACACCCAGTCTACCTTGGAAACAGAGAATCTTAACATATTAAAAAGCCTAAGTCTAGATAATAGTTTGCTATATATTAGTTAGTAAAAACCAAAATGTGTAATACAAAAAAATATTTTTGTGCTTTTTTAAATACACCAAAATAGATTAATAGCATACAAAAAATTGTCACAGTTCTGGTGCTCAGGCAGGTGAGGACACCACAAGGTGATGAAGTGATGGTAAGTTTATTCCAAAATCAGGTTTTCAGGTAAGTAATCCAAAAACCGGGAAAAACACGCAACAGGAAAAAAAAACTAGCAGACCAGACAAAGAACAGACCTCAAATAGGAACTTAAATACACTCAGCAAACACAGAACAGGTGCGGACACAAATCAAACACAGGTGAGAGTCCAATCAAGCTGGTGATTGAGGTGAGGTGCATGCTGGGAGGTGTAGTTTTCAGAAATTAAAGGTCCAGGAACACAAAAACCAAACAGGGGCAGAACGGGAGTGTTTTAAATATATAGGCTACTGTACAAGAAACTATGCAACATGAACATACACTATATTGCCAAAAGTATTGTGTCACTCTATCTAATAAACAGCTTTGATGACTTTAGTACAAATCTTAATGCTGCAGCATATCATGATATTCTATGGAACTGTGTACTTCTAATTTAATAGCAACAGTTTGTGAAGAGCCCTTTTCTATCCCATCATGACAATGTCCCTGTGTATGAGACAAGATTCAGAAAGAAATCATTGATTCAGTCGGTGTGGAAGAACTTGACTGGTCTGCATAAAACCAAGTCCTGAACCCAGCTGAACACATTTTGGTGCCATTTTAAATGCAGACTTTGAGCAAAGAACTCATCACCAAACACCAATGACTTGTGCACAAGAGTCGTAATTTTGGAACAGGAAAAGGGGCTTTTGAAACCGTTTTAAATTGCATTGCTACAAATGGCATTGTAAGGAATTTTGTTTCCATCTCTGTAGCAACAGTTTTGGAAGCACATTTTTTTTTGTTCAAATTTGGCTGTACGCCTGTGTGCAAGCCATTGATGTGGAGTGATGAGTTCTTGCCTCAAAGACTGCATTTAAAACTAGAAGAAAATGTGAAGTGGTGCTTGCGTGGCAAAAGTCGGCACTGGGCAGTCACTAGGGTGATGACACTTTAAGCCACGAGTGAAACGAACCAACCCCCATGTCATGTAATATGATATTTATAACAGATAACATGCTCTCATCAGAATACACATGCCATGATTTTCACACGTTTGCTGAATCAAAACGTGTCACATTTACTCGATTTCCATTTACATACTAAACATTTGGAGTTGCCTTTTCTCTGTAGCAGGACACACTGATGGAGAAGAGGGAAGAAAACTCACAGAAGTCTGGCCTGTTTCCAGTGGTTTCTCTCACCACTCGTCTGGATTTCACCAATATGTTTCTCTTTGTCTGTCCCTGTGACTCTCAGTGGCTCTGGTGTTTTCTAATACTGTTCCTCATAGCCCAAAAACCACAAAAATAAACTCTAATCACTTTAGACTGGAAAAATAAAGTTTTTATTGAGACTTGAACTTTTCCAGGATTGCAGTGTTAAAGAAATATAAAGAATATGGCACAATGCTAGCAGTATGCTAACTCATGAACATTTGAACAACTATATTTTATAATCAAATCACTTTGAAATAAATATATATATATATTGGTAAGAAGCACATATATTTCAGGGGTTCTATAAACTATTCATAAAAGCAGATCTTTTTTCTTCATATAAGTGATGTCACATCATTCTCATACTGTAACAGTGAGTAATATGTGAGCTCAATATGAATTTATTTGATTTAGTCACTATTATAGTGATCAGTGTTTGCTTTAGCTGGACTCTTCACCCTTAACATTTAAATACTAGGTTTCTTTGCCTGCTGTCATTGTTGGTTTATGAATCACAACTGATATATCAAAGAAAATATCTGATGATAATGATTCACAGTTCTCAAGCTGTGTTTCATTATTCATGTGCTTCATATATAATTTTACTGTTTGAAGTTGAGGAGTGTATACAGCTATGTGGGGGAAGGGGTAGTTCTTTGTGACATCACTGTGACATCAAGTTCTTGACTGGGCCCAAACTGATATGATTATGGTAAACACACGTCTCTGTGTAGATTTAGATGATTACAGTTCATGGGAATCTGTATTGTGTTTTTAAAGCAACAGATAGAAGTTGGTAAAGCATGTAATGTATCCGAGACTTGTAAACTTTGCTGTAAGATAATCTGTATAACAAGCAAGCCAGTGAGAAAATGTGAAACAACATTACATATACAAATCCCTTAAAACTTTACACACATAAATCATCAAATCGATCAGCACTTCTGGCTTTGGGATACAACCATCTAGTTGTATTCCCATTGTTTCCACTATACCACAAAGCAGACCTAAACAGCCACATTATGTAAAATGGCCAGTGGTAAATCAACACTGCTCAGAGTACATATGGTCCCACTATACATAGTGTTAAATATAGTGCAAGGTAATTCTGTTATTAATTCAGGGATGATTAATCATGAATGATAAACACTGCTGTTACCAAGAACAATCACTTAAGGAATGAGAAACAGCTTAACTTTTTTGTGGTTTTGTGGACATTATTGTGGTCAGTGTTTGTGTTAGTTAGGCTCTTGGTACATTTACATTTTAAAGCAATGTTGTAAGTGCAGTGCTGAAGAAAAGAGTTTAGACATCAACATTTGTCCTACTGTTCTCAGCAGTGGTGTTAATTCATACATGACTGTGTCAGTTGTAGTTCTTGTGTTTCTCATTCCTTCAGTGATTCTGCTTGTTAAAGGCAGAGTAGTAAATCCTTTCCAGAATTTTCTAGTTTTTGTCATGCTGCTCCAAAGTCTCTTCACATACTGATAGCAATTGCTAAGTAAAGTGGTCAAAATACGCAATAATTAGTTGTGTGTACATTTTCAGTCAACGTATTTTGCATACCACTGCGCACCCTGTTCGCACAGACATCATAGCGTAACATACGCTGTGCAGACACATCAGGAGAATGGCAGGTAAACAGCTGAAACATAAGTTTCCCCTTGAACAACAAGTGGCACTTGCAAAGGATGAACAAAAATAAAGACCATCTTAAACATTGCCATGACTGAAAACGTCTAATCAGCAAAAACGTGAAAGCAGAATTCTGTTGCCGAACGCGTTTCGGTCCCTGACGATCCGTTACTCCGTTTGCTACCGCGTCCCGGGGTTTCCTCCTTGGTCTGTTCGAGATTGTGTTGCGGAAGTTTCACAGGAGACTCACGGTCAAAACGAGAGTGTTGACACGTAGGATTATAATTGGTGTTGCTTTTTCAAGCTCAAAGACAGCATTATACAGCATCTAAACAGGAACTATTTCTATGTTCTATTTCCCTAAGTTGCGAGCAAACTTTACACACTGACACGTTATGCTACACACCACCGAAATCTTGCTGCATCTTATCCCGTTTTAAAGCTGTTGTTTACGTTTGCTATTGTGGTAATGTTATTCACTTTGTACTGTATATGATTTGGAGGCTAACGTTAGCATTTTTTAGCAGCCTACTGCGCCTTTAACAGCAGGTGTTCATCATTCATGATTAATCATCCCTCAATTAATAACAGAATTACCTTATTAATTTTAACACTACATAAATGTTACTTTAACACTCTGTAGAGTGGGACCATATGTACTCTGAGCAGTGTTGATTTAACACTGGCCATTTTGTTGTGTAAGATGATCTTTATCTGATGAATGTATTGATGCTTTTCTTCAGTCTATTGGCCTGATCATTATACGCACAGACTTCATAGAGTAAAAACCACCCCCATAATCTGCCCAAAATATGCCATCTTGAAACTTGCTGCGATAAACTCCTCCTGAGTACCACACACCATTCAAATTGCTTTGACCGCAGGTGTTGTACCACCAGCCACCCTTGTGGAAATGAGCGCAGTTACCTGAAAGAGACAAAAATGTAAGACAAGCACAGACCTCAGAATACATGTTTATATCAGTAAGATTTTAGATCTCCTCTCATTTGTGTAACTGAAGCACAGCTGTTTGTGAGTTCTGCATTATAAGCTTATAATTAAGAAACAGTGTTGGGGACCCAGTGGACACCTTGACTTCAAATTGACAAATTGACCAGTATTTTTAATGTAAAAGTTTGATTTCAGTCTGATTTGCATTTCTGACGTCAATTTGAAGTCGATTTAAGTTTTGTTTGGCATCAATTATATGTTTTTTAATGTCTTTAGGTTATGTTAGGTTAGGTTAGGTTAGGTTAGGTTAGGTTAGGTTAGGTTAGGCTAGGTTATTCTTATCAACTGATATTATGTGTCACTGCTTTCTTGTCCAAAAGCTCCATCACATACCAAGTAAAAACAAGGCTCATATACACTCACAATGTGTTACCGCAAAACAACAGATAAATCGTGATCCTAACTTTGTTTTAAGCCCATTAATAAGTAACCAAAAAACAAAAAAGGTGTGATTGGGCACCTGAGAAAGCATCTTTGTCATGATCCAGCGTGGTGAACTGTTTGCCGTTGTGACTGGTTAAGGAGTCTCCAGCATTACCCTGGTAGGTACCCAGACGAAGACGGTAAGATTGACTCTCTGGCTCCAGGTGAAAGCTGCTATATGCTGCATAAACCTTCTTATTCATCCAGTCCTCCAGTTCCACCAGTAACTTGTAGTCTTCTTGTCTGCCAAGATAGTAAATGCTTTCCAGACCCAGCCAGTGTTCACCTTCCACATTACCAAAACCCTTCTGGAGTGGAAAGAAACAACGATACTGCGTTCAGGCTTTACATTTTATCAACATGTGTGTTCCCTGGGAATCAAGCCCACAACTCACTGAACAAACAGGAACATTACCTTATAGCTATCCCAGTTTCTGAAGAAATTGACAGATCCATCTTTCCTCCTCTGGATTACAGTCCAGCCCCCTCTGTCCACATCATGCTCACACCAGGCCTGTACGGGCATCTCACTTCCATCAGGCTTCAGAACATAAATGCCACTTGTTGCATGTCCTGCCAGCATCGCCTGCAAACAGTCCCGAAAGGGACCTCAGAAAGATGCATGGATAAATGACTGCACACATACAGATGCATATAGGTGAAGAAACACCTTATTTTGCCAACTATAATAAAAACCAGATTATCTGCAATAGTTAGTTTGAAATTCTTGTGATTTTAACCAAATATGAGGAGTTCCAATGCTAACCCCTCTAAGTGCGTCTGACATGTTTTCTTTATCAGGCTCTTATGTTTAGGTTCATGAATTTCTCTTTAATGGTAATAAAAAGGTTAATGGTCAGTACTTAAAATGCCTTATTTTCACAAATGTCACTTTACTCATTTTATTGACTGTCTTTTGCCAGCTTTTTTTTGCAAAAACCTCAATTTCTAAAACAAAATCCACTTCTTTGGACAAGACATAGTAAACAGATACAAAATCTCTAAAGATGCAACTAAAAATATAATAACGTAATGAAAACATTTTTGTATTTTTTTTTACCTTTCAGCTCATAAAAATTATTTGTTATTTATTCCATTCCAACTAGATAAAATGTTATATAATAAAACATTTTAATGGCTATTTAAATTGAAGGTTAACTGTCTCTTCAAATTTGGTCAGTTTACGATGTTTTAGTGACATTTTCCGGCAAGTTTACATAGGAAAGATCACCACCCGATTTACAGTTTGATTGACGGATGTCACAGTCTCTTGATGACTGAATTCACTACTGTCTTCTGATCCATTTGGACAAAAATGACAGGCTTTTAAAAATTGTCGTTGAGCTGTTTTATTTATTTAGTTTGGATGTGTTAGTGACACACAAATGTTCTCCTGCATATCTATATTACAGTATCACTAATGATAAATTACTCTGAATGAAATATGAAAGCTGATTGCATCGTTAACCATTAATTTGATGTTTTTACGTTTGTGGCATGCTTTGTGCCTGATAAGCAGGCAGGTGGGGGGAGGTACAATCTACGGATTGTTACCTTCCAAGGTGAAGTTGCCCTGCGGTGGACGCTGTGGGTCTAGGGCGATTCCTGTAGGTGCTGGAGCTGTCCTGGAACTTCTGTCCCCTGGAAAGGCCCAACTGTGACCCCTCTGAATCTCATTGGTGAAACGAGGCACATACACAGGGATATTCTCCGGCACTACCTGCACAAGAGGTGGAGGCAGAGGCTCTTGTCTGTGATTTCCATAAACCTGCAGGCATCTCTCCTCCAAAGCCCCGATCAGCACTGACTGGTTATTGACCAGAGCAGCCAGTGCAGAAAAGTGTGCTTCCAGCCCTCGGTAGAGGGCAGAAAGTCGCAAGGCTTCGGCTGTGGCATTGAGGATTCGACCCTCCAGCATCACCATCTCTAATGAATTATCTCGCTTGCGAATGATTTCATGCAATAACTGCATGTACAGCTGGGTAACGCGGGAGTTCATGTTACGTGACTCTTTGCGCAGAAGTTTCATTTCATTGACCATGTTTCCATCCACATCCACAACTAACCGTAGCGTGTCTATTTCATGCCTCTGCTTGGTCAAGAGCTCCCGGACATCAGCGATGTCCATCTGCGTAACACGCTCATTGTCTGGGAGAGAAGGTCCCTGGCTGGCACAGATCGGCCCAGTAATCTTCTGCTCTGGGACCAAGAAAGTGTAGGAGCACTTTTCGGTGGTTGCTTCCAATTCATCCTCCGCATCCTTACGACTTCGGGTCCCTCTGTACGCATTTGTGCTTTGGTCACATGTGAGCACACAGAGAAGTGCACAAAAGATCCAGGTCAAAGAATTCCTAGCGGCTCTTCTTATCATCATCGTCACCACAAATAAGAAATTCTGACCCCTTTACCCTGAAATAAAGACAAACACATTTTTTCTGTACATTTTTGCGGGGTATTTTCAGATAAATAAGATGCTCTTTCTACACCACAAGAGGATCAACACTCAAAAGTGAAAAGCAGTTAGTTTGATGCTGTACACAGAGAAAAGTGACATGCAGCTGCATTAAAGTGTATCCGTATGTGGATTAGGCTTTTAATATTTCATTAAAAGCGTGGTCATTTGGACACTTTAATACACTAATAAACTAATACTAATACATTAATACACTATAATACTTTCTGTTATTCTACAATTTAGAAGAGCTGGATGTTAGTGCTTCCTAACACCTCAGGGCCTGGTAACACCATGATTAAATTTATATATACACACTGTAAAACTTAGATGTAAATCTACAGTGAAATTTATAATATGGGAAGAGCTCTTTGGGGAATGCCGTCAGTGTTTCCCAACCCTGGCACACCTCCCAGAATGTTTGAGATTGTTTCTCTCTATAAACACCTGATTCAACTCATCAGCTTGTTAGTGTGTTTATTAATAATATTTCAAACACTCTGTCAGTAGACTGATGTGTTCAATAAGGCAGAGCTTCCCAAACTGTGGGCCGTGGCTATGCTAAATAAAAATATTAAAATATTCTAATTGTTCTACAAATTTCCCTCCTTATTACACAAATAAATAACATATATATTAAAAAAATTCCACTATAGCGAGGTAAGATACATGATGATGACATTTCAAACTGATGTCAGTTGCTTAGTAGGAGAATTCAGTCACAATTAACTGTTAACTGTCAATTCAAAAATGCGACGGTGGCTGCTTGGTAAAAGAGGAGCAGAAGATGAGAATCCATCCTCATCAACTGGACGTAACTGCACTTCAAGTAAATGAAAGACTCGTAAGTACAGCGAGGAGTACTTGTCCTTGGGATTTACGAGTGTTGGTCCTGCTGACAACCCCACACCGGTCTGTGCTATGCTCAGAGACCCTTGCTAATGAGGCACTGAAACCATGCAAGTCACGCCATCACCTCGAAACAAAACATTGGTTGTTTGCCAGCAAGCCTCGAGAATGTTTTGAAAATAAATTGAAAGATTACCAGCATCGTAAAAAAATGATCGAGTCAACCCGTGTGACGAGTGGCGAAAATGAAAAGGCAGTGACAGCATCGTATGAGGTATCAAGACTAAAGGGCCGTGTATAAAAGGCAGACGATATTATCAGTAAAGTTAGGAAATAGCTCCCTCTTTTGGCTAGTTCAGGTATTCATTTCATGACTCTGCATTAATGAGCCATCTTATAGTGTGCATGACTAAGCTGTGCACAGGTTTCTCCTGTTGTTATTGCTTCGAGTGCGTTCATATACAAGTGAGTAACATTGTTCATGTTAACTTATGTTATCAAGAGTTTAACAGTTTGAGATGAATGTTTAATATGGAGGACGCCCCTCTCGCACGCGATTATGATTATGTAGGCGTATTACCAAGTGTGTATGATACCATCATATCCCGCACTGGTAAAATGATTCCGGGAAACTTGTGAACCGCTAAACTGTGAAGTTTATTTAACATCTATAGATTATTAGTGGCTTAAAGTGCATTTCCTTTGTGATTACTTAATTGGTGAGTTTATCTGATTTATGTTAATGATATAAGTGACAATCTTTACAAGCTCACGTGTCCTTAAACGTGACGACAATTAGACTGATATAATCCACAAATGGCGACATGTATATGCAAGCGTGTTTACTATTGTTTCTGTTTGTTTAGAACCACTTTTATAACTCATCTACCTAAGGACTGTAAAGCCTTGCAAGCAGGAAGTTATTAAAGTTTACTTTGTCTCTGACAGGACGACTTATGTCTACTCATTTTCCCCAGCACCCTCACTAAGCTATGCTACAAATGGTCCTTCGAGCCGGATCGAGGAGTTGATATAAGAATGATGCATTACAGTGAATCAGAGTCCAGCTCTGAACATCCTGAGCCCATAGTGAGACCACGACGGACAGTGCAACTCCCAAATTACCTGTCAGATTTCGATCTCACTGATCATCCACCCAGGCTACAGTCAAGATATGAAGAGGATCGTATACCACCAGAAATAAATGATTCGCAAGGAGCAGCTATACCGAAGTTCACTGCAACCCATTCCAATAAAATTGCTACGCCACCATGGTATTGTTCTGCCCCTCTACAACCTTCTACCTGCCCCTCCCCCCGATCTAGCAGCAGAAGTTCTTCGAGAATTCCAGCAGCTATGGCGAGATGGCGATGAACTGCGACATCATTCCGGGTAGCAGATAAGGAAACTACAACAGAGAAATGATGCCCTGGAAGCTCAGTTAAGCTCACTTACAACAAGCGATCGTTCCAGGTACCATCACCAGATTACACCCTCACCTGTTCCTCAGCCCCGCACCAGTATTCAGCTAACCACTTCACATAACAGGCCCAGTCCACAACCTAGATCTAAGTTACCTTAGTCGTCACATGTGGTTCCAGAAGAAGCATTTAGAATGGATTGCCTACACAACCTAGAAAGGAGGCTTCAGCAGCTGGAGATGACATTGCAGCCTACTCATGCTCAACACACCCAGCATCAGTCCGGCCCTCCAAGAACCCACTTACAGCAGGGGTAACTACAGTTCAACACAGATACATGGTCCTTACAGGGGACTTCCTAACTTCATTAAGCCAGATCCCAGAGAGTTCTCACGGCTGCGCATCGCTCTGAAAAACATCCTACCACTGGATGCTACAGAGCGGTTTAAATATCAGATTATCGTCGACCATCTGAAGTTGGAGGAAGCACTGTTGATTGCAGACTCCTATTGCAACTCAGTATACCCATTTTCAGATACTATGGCGGCACTTAACCAGCAGTACGGACAGCCCCATCAGCTGGCTCTTCAAAGGATAACTGAGCTCATGGATGGGCCTAATATTTGCCAAGGTGAGAGCCTTCCGGATGTTTGCATTGAAAGTGCGTTCCCTAATTAGTATGCTTCAACAGCTGGGAAATAAAGGCTATGTGGAGCTAGAATGTGGTTCGCACATGTCCAGGCTGTTGTGCAACTCCCACATGATCTCCAGACCAGTTTTCGGAGATTTCCTCATCCTCAACATGTTCCCATCCCCACTTTACTGGACTTAGCTGAGTGGTTAGAGTTTGAGTTGCAAGTGCAAGAGGACAACACCCGGTTTTATTCCCCAACAAGTAAGGCAGTGTCTATGCAGACGAAGGGATTCTCGAGATAGTCGAGACCATCAGCTAGGACCACAAGTGTCTTCCTTGGTACAAAGAGAGTTAAGAGTGCCTCACTAGAGACCACTCCTGACCCCAGACTTAGATCCATAAGATGTTCTGCCCATATTGCGATGGTCAAGACCACTTCTTAAATGGATGTGCTAGTTTCCAAAGCCTGAACAGAGATCAGGAAAATACAGTGGATACAAACCAAAAGGAGGTGTTGGCGTTGTGGACGAACTCATCCAGCAGCTCAGTGTACACTCAGGACACCATGTAAGAGTTGTAATCAGCGACATCTTGACATCCTCCATGAAGTTAATGATCGGCCTGTAGTTAAGGTACAAGAGGACAGGCCGGCCGAAAGTCTAGTAATGAACAGTACTGCAGCAACTCTTTACCTGGATCGACCCACCAACAGCCAACGAGTCCTATTGAAGATCTGCAAAGTCCTTTTATGAAATGGCGATCACTGCTTAGAGACTTGTGCCCTACTGGATGATGGATCTGAACGCACCATCCTCCTTCATTCAGCTGCCATGAAGCTCCAGTTAACTGGACAACCTGAAGAACTGATCCTGCGCACTGTTAGACAAGATCTACACGTTGTGCATGGTGCGTCAGTTACCTTCACAGTTTTACCGGCCTCTCAACCCGAGACCACATTCAGAATCTGCCATGCCTTCACAGCGAAGACACTGTGCTTATCCGAGCATACATATCCTGTTGATGAGTTACAATGGAAATATCGCCACCTGCAGGGTCTACAGTTGCCGAAAATCACATCTGTCCAACCCCTGCTCCTGATAGGTTCAGATTATACTCATCTCATCACTCCGGTAGAGCACATACGTCTAGGTCCACCCAATGGGCCTGCCGCCATCAAAACTAGGTTAGGCTATGTCCATTCATTGCTACGACAGATGTGACTACTGATTTGTACAGAAATGTTGACAGACTCTGGCAATTAGACGCAGCGAGAAACTCATTACCCGTTCCAGACAGGATCAGAAGGCCATAGCTATACTTGACTTAAAGACCACCACAGTGACAGTGGATGGCGTACTCAGGTATGCCACACCCTTGCTGTGAGTACAGGATATGCCTATCCTACAAGCCTCCTCAGAATCCACTCTGCCCTTTCTACGCAGCATAGAACGTAGATAAGCCAGAGATCTAGCACTGACAGTAGACTACCAGGTGGAGATGAAAAAGCTGGAATAAGCAGGATACGTTAAAGTGATACCTCCCGTGCAAGCTAATCAATCAAAGAAGGCATGGTACATCCCTCATCACATGACACACCATAAGGGTAAAAATAGAGTTGTCTTTACATTTACATTACATTTATTCATTTGGCAGACGCTTTTATCCAAAGCGACTTACAATTGAGGAAAACAGCAAGCGATTCGTCTAAGTAAGCAATATGCACGAGAGGTGCTAGTAATACAAGGTTTCAAATACAACGTCAAGATAGTATAAGCAAGTATATAGAGAACATTAGAAAAGGAAAAATAGAGGTAGAATTTTTTTTTTTAAACAGTTTTTTGAATTGTGAAATTGATCCAGCAGTCCTGATGGAAACAGGAAGATCATTCCACCAGCCGGGAACGGAGAAAGAAAATGTCTTTGAGATGGATCTCATGCCTCTCTGTGAAGGAACAATGAGGCGCCGCTCGTTTTCAGACCGCAGACTTCTGGAGGGGATGTAGGTCTGTAAGAGAGAGTTGAGGTAGATGGGTGCTGTGTTAGTGGCTGTTCTGTAGGCAAGCACCAGTGCCTTGAACTTAATGCGTGCCGCTATGGGGAGCCAGTGCAGAGAGATGAGCAGAGGTGTGACATGTGCTCTCTTGGGCTCATTAAAGACTAGGCGTGCAGCAGCATTCTGGATCATTTGCAGAGGTTTGAAGGCACAGGCTGGGAGACCGGCCAGAAGAGCATTACAATAATCCAGTCTAGAAATGACAAGTGCCTGGACGAGAAGCTGTGTTGCATGTTCTGTTAAGAACGGTCTAATCTTTCTAATGTTGTACAATGCAAACCTGCATGACCGAGTTGTTTTAGTAACGTGATCCTTAAAAGTCAGCTGATCATCCATGATTACCCCAAGATTCCTGACTGAAGTCGATGGGGTTATCTTAGATGGGCCAAGTTGGATGGTAAGCTGGGGCTGTTCTGACGGGGTGGCAGGAAGGACGAGAAGCTCAGTCTTGGCCAGGTTGAGTTGTAGGTGATGATCTTTCATCCAAGAAGAGATGTCAGCCAGGCAGTCGGAGACTCGTGTGGCTAGCGTGGAATCGTCTGGATGAAATGAGAGGTGAAGTTGAGTGTCATCAGCATAACAATGGTAGGAGAATCCATGTGCTTGTATGATGGAACCCAGTGATGTGGTGTATATGGAGAAGAGCAGAGGTCCAAGAACCGATCCTTGTGGGACCCCGGTGACTAGTTGGTGTGATTTGGACACTTCACCTCCCCAAGCTACCTTGAAGGACCTATCTGCGAGGTAGGATTTAAACCAGGAGAGTGAAGTTCCAGTGATGCCCAGTGACGAGAGGGTAGACAGAAGAATGTGATGGTTAACCGTGTCGAAGGCTGCAGAAAGGTCTAAGAGAATGAGAACAGATGATTTGGACTCAGCTCTTGCCCTCCTTAGGGCTTCTGTAACTGTTAGTAGGGCAGTTTCGGTTGAGTGACCGCTCTTAAAGCCTGACTGGTTGGTGTCCAGCCTGTTGTTTTGGGTGAGGAAGGTAGACACCTGATTGAAAACAACCCGTTCAAGTGCTTTTGCTATGAACGGAAGGAGAGAAATGGGTCTATAATTCTCCAGTAGGGAAGTGTCATGTGTGGGTTTCTTAAGCAGCGGGGTTACCCGGGCCTGCTTGAATGCAGTGGGGAAAACTCCTGTATTGAGAGATGTGTTAATGATATGAGTGAGCGATGGTAGGAGTGTGGGTGAGATGGCTTGTAGTAGATGTGAGGGGATGGGGTCTAACGGGCAGGTGGTTGGGTGAGTAGAGAGCAGAAGTTTAGAAACGTCATCCTCTTTAAGAGGAGAGAAAGAGGAGAGAAGATGGTCTGCTGTGTGTATGTGCGATGTGAGATCATGGATGGGTGGAGCTGAAAATTGTCTGCTGATAGACCTAGTTTTGTCTGTGAAGTAGCTGGCAAAGTCATTAGCCGTTAGGGAGTTAGACGGAGGTGGTGGAGGGGGACAGAGGAGAGTTTTAAATGTTTTGAAAAGCTTGTGGGAGTCTGAGGCACTGCTAATTTTTCATTGGAAGAATGCAGATTTAGCAGTGTGAATGTCTGCAGAGAAGATAGAGAGTGAAGCTTGATACTTACAGAGGTAAGCGATGTCTTTTGTTTTGCGCCATTTCCTTTCAGTCACTTTAAGTTTAGCCCGGTGTTCCCGGAGGGTATCGGACAACCAGGGACTGGAAGGAGTAGCACGTGCTGGCCTGGAGGAAAGAGGACAGATAGTGTCTAGACACGAGGTTAGTGTTGTGAGAAGTGTGTCTGTGGCAGAATTAACATCTAGTGATGCAAAGTGTGTGAAGGATGGAAGGGAGGTTTCTATGACAGATGAAAGATGGGCAGGAGAAAGGGAGCGCAGATTCCGCCTAAATGAGACTGGCAGAGGAGTTGGTGAGTTGAGGGAATGCAGTATTAAATTAAATATAAAAAGAGTGATCAGAGACATGCAGAGGTGTAATCAAGGTGTTCTCTGTATCACAGCTGCGTGTGTAGATAAGATCAAGTTGGTTACCTGACTTATGGGTACCTGTGGTGGGGACTAGTTGGAGATTGAAGGAGGTAAGCAGTGAGTGGAAGTTTGAGGCATAAGGCTTCTCTAGGTGGATGTTGAAATCCCCAAAGACAAGAAGCGGCGAGTCGTCCTCAGGGAAAGACGAGAGCAGCATGTCTAGTTCTTCTAGAAATTCGCCCAGTTGACCTGGAGGGCGATAAATAACTACAATGTGGAGTTTTAATGGAGAAGTAATAGTTACGGCATGGAATTCAAAAGAATTGGTGTTGACTACGGAGGGGTAGGTGGAGAACTTCCAGTCTTTGGAGATGAGAAGACCGGTGCCACCACCTCTCCCATGCTGGCGGGGAGTGTGAGAGAAAGAGAAATTACTAGAGAGAGCTGCAGGGGTTGCTGTGTTCTCAGAAGTAATCCAGGTTTCAGTTAATCCTACAATACTAAGAGCAGAGTGAGAAGCAAATGCAGCGATGAAGTCAGATTTATTAACAGCAGATTGACAATTCCAGAGACCAATGGAAAGAGAGAGTGGAAGAGTAGAAGAGGTACAGATAGTGCGAAGGTTGGCGGGATTGCTCCGCCTTCCTCTGGTGAGAGAGTGTCGTGGGCGAGAGACCACAGGAATGAATTGGAAACACATGCTGTGCGAGTAAGTATAGAAAAGGCGAAAAAGAAATTGAGAGAAAAACAGTAAAAAAGGATTTTTAGATAAGATACTACTGTGCGTTGTCGGTTTCGTTGCTCGGTTGAGTCGCGCAGGACGAGTCGAATGGTCTTTACCTCGTCGGTCTTCACGCGAGGAGGGCTGAACGCTTCCGCTGACGCTTCCGCGCCAGCGCCTCTATCTGTAATAAATGGGTTGCTAATCACGTAGTGAGTGGGAACAGCTGCCCGTGCGTTTCAAATTAGCAAGACAAAGCCTAAATGAACACGCAATGGCTCAAGTCGAAACTAATGCTGGACTCTTCCGGACTTAAGTGCTAATTTATCCAAAGGTGAAAAGCTTTCCTGTAATCTAAAATCAACTAGCTGCAAACAACACTCCAAAGCACCATAGACTTATAAGGAAAATAGATCAGAGAACGAAATAATTCTCACTACTTAGCAAATATATCACCTAAGCGTCAAACAACAGAAACATATAATATACACCGAACACTTACGCGTGCGCTCTTGCCGTGACTACAGACTACTCGCTTATCCAGTCTTCAACTGTTCATTCCAACATAGAGGGCAGAATTTTAAACAGCTGTTTCTCTCTGGTCCCACTATGAGTCCCTCGCTGATGTCAGTCCTCCTGAGATTCAGTGAGCATCCCATTGCTTTAAGTAGTGATATAAGAGGAATGTTTCATCAGGTGCGATTGTTGCCCGAGGACCGCCCGCTGTTGAGATTTCTCTGGAGGGACCTTGATCGAGACCACCCCCCCGAAGTATACGAGTGGCAAGTACTCCCTTTTGGGACAACATGCAGTCCTTGCTGTGCAACGTACGCACTCCAAAAGCACGTTATCGATCATAGTCACCCATACAAAGATGTCCGAGAGAGCATAGAAAAGTCCTTCTATGTAGACAATTTCCTTCAGAGCTTCAGTTCAGAGGAAGAGGCTAGAGCACTGGCATTCAAGTTGCGAGATCTCTTAGCCACAGGAGGCTTTGATTTGAGACAATGGGCCAGTAATGTCCCTCAAGTATTAGACAAGCTCCCATCTGAAGCCAAATCTAACAGTCTGGTATTGTGGCTTACTCAAGGGCAACCTGATGTGCAAGAATCTACACTGGAATTACACTGGCACTGTGCCTCCGACTCCCTGACCTATAAGTAACGGCTGAGGTGCCCTTGAGCAAGGCACCTAACCCCCACTTGCTTACTATACAAAATGTACAAATGTATAGTACAATGTAATGTAAGTCGCTTTGGATAAAAGCGTCTGCCAAATGCATAAATGTAAATGTAAGTATCGCCCTATTGAATGTTTAGTTCCCACCATGCATCGTATCTATAAATTCCTTGCAAGCCAGTATCCCTGGGGTTTACGGTCCCTTACCTCACAAAAGCCAAGATTCTGGTCCAACGTTTGTGGGACAAGAAGAGGAAATGGGATGACCCTCAACTCCCAGAGGACCTCCTTCTCGCCTGGAAAGCTTGGGAGCAAGAGCTACCAGATATGCAAGACATCTCCATCCCAAGGTGTTATGTCACTGTGGAAGTGGATCATCCCCAGAGTCTCAGAGAAATACATGTCTTCTGTGATGCTTCCGAATTAGCCTATGGGTCAGTAGCCTACCTTCGAACACTTAGCCCTGCCGGAATTATCGAGATAGCCTTCTTGGCTGCCCGTTCCAGAGTCGCTCCAAAGAAACAACAATCTATTCCCCATCTTAAGTTGTGTGCAGCTCTGACAGGAGCACAACTAGCTAAGTTGCTGACATCAGAGCTCAGTGTTCCCATTTAGAAAGTCATGCCCTGGTCAGATTCTACCACCGTACTGCAATGGGTCCAGGGTGACTCCTGTCGATTTAAAGTCTTTGTTGGCACAAGAGTCACAGAGATACAAGAGTTGACAGACCCCAAAGACTGGCACTATGTCTATTCACAATCTAATCCTGCTGACGACATTACGAGGGGTAAGACATTAGCTGATTTAACCCAGCCCAGCAGATGGAGTCAAGGCCCTTCATTTCTCCTTCTGCCTCATGACCAGTGGCCTCAAAGTCCTCTCCTAGATAGGCCTACTGAAGATGTAGAATTGAAACAAGTCAAGTTCTGTGGACTCACGTTTTCCATTACCATTACCCAACCCTTCCTGACTGCAAACAGTTTAAGTCATATAAGGAACTCCTAGCTGCTACTGCCAAGGTCTGTGATGGCGCGGCTACAGAAAACTTGACAGCAGAGGACTATCGAGAGGCTGAACTCGCCCTTCTTTACCAAGCACAAGGGCAGAGTTTCCCAATTGAGATGACTCTGCTTAAGGCAGGTAAACCCATACCAATGAACAGCCGTCTCCTGTGCCTTTCTCCGGAGTAAAATTTCAGAGGTGGCGAGCGAACATTACAAGAGGATTTTGCTGTGCTCCATCCCTCCCTACAAGAAGCACTGGCCAGCCAACAAATTGGGTTCAAATTCAATCTACCAGGTGCCCCGCATTTTGGAGGCTGTTGGGAGAGGGAGATACGATCCCTGAAATCTTCCCTCGGATCTACTATTGGGGCCCAGACGGTAACAGAGGAGGTACTATGTACTGTGCTTGTTAAAATTGAGGGCATTCTCAACTCAAAACCACTTGGATATACCTCCTCGGATGTGGCAGACCCTGACCCTGTCACCCCGAACATGCTGCTCATGGGGCGGCCTGACTCATCGCTACCCCAGGTCATCTATCCTGAATCAGAGATATCATGTAAGCGGAGGTGGAGACATCTTCGTCCGGTTTCACGTCTCATCAGCCTCCCAGCACTGCAGGACTAATGTGGTGCATTATCATCGAGAGTGCCTTTCTGAAGTTACACATTTACAGAGCAAATGTGGGGGCGGCTGTATAAAAGGCAGACATTATTATCAGTAAAGTTAGGAAATAGCTCCCTCTTTTGGTTAGTTCAGGTATTCATTTCATGACTCGGCATTAATGAGCCATCTTATAGTGTGCATGACTAAGCTGTGCACAGGTTTCTCCTGTTGTTATTGCTTCGAGTGCGTTCATATACAAGTGAGTAACATTGTTCATGTTATCTTATGTTATCAAGAGTTTAACAGTTTGAGATGAATGTTTAATATGGAGGAAGCCCCTCTCGCACGCGATTATGATTATGTAGGCGTATTACCAAGTGTGTATGATACCATCATATCCCGCACTGGTAAAATGATTCCGGGAAACTTGTGAACCGCTAAACTGTGAAGTTTATTTAACATCTATAGATTATTAGTGGCTTAAAGTGCATTTCCTTTGTGATTACTTAATTGGTGAGTTTATCTGATTTATGTTAATGATATAAGTGACAATCTTTACAAGCTCACGTGTCCTTAAACGTGACGACAATTAGACTGATATAATCCACAAATGGCGATATGTATATGCAAGCGTGTTTACTATTGTTTCTGTTTGTTTAGAACCACTTTTATAACTCATCTACCTAAGGACTGTAAAGCTTTGCAAGCAGGAAGTTATTAAAGTTTACTTCGTCTCTGACAGGACGACTTATGTCTACTCATTTTCCCCGGCACCCTCACTAAGCTATGCTACAGGCCGTTCACATTATAACGATAACTATAAAAAATATCATTTTAAAAATCATTCTTAATTCAGGAAAATAGAGAGGTTCACACCATAACTATACAATAAAGATACAGAGAACGATATCGTTGGGATCACTTTCAGAGCGATTTTTCCCAGCAGATGAACGATAAAACATTGGCAGTCAATCAAATCCATTCAGCGTTCGCACATTTGAAAAGGCAGACGACACTGGAAAAACAAAACAAACCCTCTTTTTGAAAATAGTGGATATCTGGAAAACAATTGGTTCAACTCTTGGAATGAATTTTGAGTATGAGATACAGTAACCAGTAAAAGTGTAACATAATATTACATCAGGTAGGCTAATCAAGCGCTAATGTTGTCAGCGCAAAATTGTCTTGCATGCAAAGCTGTAGTGAAATTTATGTAATGTTTTCATTTTACAGACGCTTGATTAGACTATACAAGATTCACTGTTTAAACGCACTTGAAATGCAGCACGCGAGCTTAGAATAAACAAAACGTTATTGATATCGTCCGCTGGTGTGGACGCAAATATAGTTATAGTTCCAGTTATAGTTATAGTTATCATTATAATGTAAACGCCCCTTAATAGCTACATCTGGAAAGCCCCACACAATAGGTGAAGACTTAATTTTACCAGCTGCTAAGCAGATGCATAATGCAGGGAAACATAATGCAGGGAAACATAATGCAGGGAAACAATGCAGTTAAGCAACTTAACTTGATTTCTTTATCAAATAACACGGTTAAGCGTCAAATTAATGATATGGCCGAGAATGTGTTCCAGCAGCTAATTTGCAGAGTTCAAGCAAGTCGTTTTTATGCAATTCAAATCGATGAGTCCACAGACATCGCGGGTATGGCGAATTTACCTCTACGTTCAAACGCAACTGCGGAAGCTATTTTTAACGTTCTGAACGATTTCATAATTGCCAATGACATGAACTGGACAAAGTGCGATGGTGCTCGTGCTATGCTGGGCCGACACAGTGGAGTGGTGAAGCGAGTCAAAGACATAGCCCCGCTGCTCACCCACTGCAAGCACGTTTGTTTTCCCTTTTGTGTGAAGAGATGGGTAGTGAACACCGCCAGCTTTTACTGCATACCGTTGTCCGCTGGCTCTCACGCGGCAGACTGCTCAACCGGCTCTTCCAGTTACGTGACGAGGTCGGAACATTTTTCACGGATTCCAAATTTAAACTTGCAGATCACCTCTGAGCTGGATACAGTATCCCTTTGCCAACCACACTGAGGATGTAATTGCAGGACTCACCTACAAGGAACAGGACAGCCTCGTCGATCTATCCTATGACAGCTCCTTGAAACTGATTTTTTCCTGAAAAAACTGACTCAGTTCTGGCTCAGTTGTGTCAAACGAATACCCTGAACTCGCCAACAAGGCAATAATGTTTTTGATGCCGTTTGCCACAACGTATATGTGTGAAGTGGGATTTTCTGTGCTTGTGGCCTTAAAGACAAAGTACAGGAATGCATTGAGTGTGGAATCTGATGGTTTTAGGATTTTTAAACAGTGTTGTATTTCATTGCAATAGATTTGTGAACTATGTACCTTCTGTTACACATTTTTGAAGCAATATAAGTTTAAATATTATGCAGAAAGTCAGTGTTATGGGTTTAAATATATTTGTAAAGAATGTTTACATGGTTTTATGGTAGTTCTCATAATTAATTTTTACAAAGAGACAATCTGCTTTATTAAATATATCTAAATATATCATACTATTAATCTCTGTTTTTTGAGAAGGTGGGGGGACGTGGAGCTTTTGCTATGTTTTTGGGGGGCCTTACCCCTCTGAAGTTTGGGAAGCTCTGCAGTAAGGCCAGTGGTTCTCAACCCTGGTCGTCAGGGCCCCCTGACAGAATGTTTTAAACAGAATGTTTCTCCAAAGTAAAAGTATCTTTTTAAGTTGTCCAAAGTTTCAATTGTTCAGTGTTCTAAAGTGTACACTGTTAAACATTTCATTGTGAATATACAGGAAATGGCTGGCTACTAGTTACATGACTTTCACAGGAATTCACTAAGAAACTTACAGGAAAATCCTGGAAAGTGACAGTACAATACTGTACAAACATAGTAAAAAAAAAACAAATTAGTTTACTTTACTTTACACTGAATAGTGCAAACTCTTTAACTTGATTCAATCAAGTAAGATGAATGTAATTGTATTAACTAGATTTTAAGTTTAACTTACTAATATAATTAAAGCATTCCTTACATTTTCTGACTCAGATTTACTTTGTGAAATTTCCAAATTGTATCTGCAATTTCATGCTTACTAATCAGATTATGTATTAGTGTTGTATTATCTTTTATTGTCATACATAAATGAAGAGTAGACTTACTGCACGTAAGCCAAAACACAATGAACAAATAAGATGAGAAACATCTCATGACTAGAATTATCACAGTTAATGCTCATTGAATGATACACTATTCAGCAGAGTTGTGCCTTAACCTCCCACAGCCTAAGCACATGAACCACTCTTCTAAACAATGGTAACCACAGAACTCAAAATTAAGTAAATAATTTCACAAAAAAAAGTAATTTTTTTAAAGTAAAACAGAACAGCATTACGTTTTTACAAGAATTTACAAGTCACCCACATTAAAATACAGTGTGATTTTACAGGCTAATTCTTTCAGTGTAAAGGGGTTTCACAGTAAATGACAGGGATAGGCAGTATTTTAAATCCATGTATTTTGTATTTTAACCCATAACATGCACATGGCCTGTGGGCAGGTTAATACTTAATGTTTGTTTTGTTGAAAGTAATTCATTTGGGTGTCAACATTATTGTGTTCAGTGTTTCATTGAGTTTGGCTCTTGACCCTTGACTTTCATATGTTACTTTTTTAAGCATACTGTATCTGAAATGTGTGCTCTGAAAGTCTATTTTTGGTTATGGTTATGGTTGTGGTCATGCAAATGAGGATCTAATCAAACAATGTTGGTTCTTAAAATAGCCATCGCATTAGAACCTTCATTCACAAACCGCATCAGGATTGAGTGCTGTGCCCAGTACTGCCCCAATGACAAGCCATTGTACCCCTAAAGGTACACAAATTAGTATCACCGATCAAAAAAGTTCCAGTCAGTATTGATTCCCCTCTTCTGAAACACATTGCCTTCTTTAAGATATTTGCATACATGATTGTTAAGGACGACGCCAAACTAGACATGTCACTTAATTTTCGGATTGATGAATATGATTATGTTATCTTTGTCACAACTGCAAAGACAAAGTGTTTCAGGTGTGGAAAAGTAGGACATCTAATTCGAAACTGTCCCGAGAGCAGAGAGTAATCCTGCTCCCACTACAAGCAGGGCAGCGGAGCTCAACGCGAGGCTGCTAGGGGAGAGCCGAGGTTCCGCAGAGCCGGTTGCAGAGAAGGAGTCTAGTTTAGATAAAGGTACAGATCCCGCTGACTTGTCTGAAGCTGGTTCGGCCAGTGTGCTCATTCAGGTGCTTCAGATGTTGAAACTGTTAAGGATGGTAATGAGAAAGGGGTAGAGTTTTTGGAAAATAATGTTGATAAGACCGTATGTGGCATTTTGGAAACTGTGTTTCCTGCTCCGCGGGCTGTTTGTGAGGTAGACTGTGTAGATATGGAGACAGAGCAGAATTTGGTTAAAATGCAGTTCCACCTCTAAAAATGGTTCACAATTTAGTGAAGATCAGGAGACGGATATTGAGAGTGAGTCCTCTGACTCCAGCGTTGCGCTCTCAGGGTGATTCTCTGCCCAAAGTTATGATGTTGATGATATAAAGTTGTTTCTTATATTTATAACTAAAAACAAGAGGGGTGTTAATGTTCAAGATTATTTTCCTGACATTAAACAGTTTGTTGAAAAAACGAGAGGTCTGATGGCTCTTTTACTAACAGGGAAGTTTTCCGTTTAAAGAAAATAGTGAGGAATGTAGACATGGTTTTGAATAATGATGGCTGAAAAGATAAGAGTTCACTTTTCCAAAGGTCTTGCTTTTTTGTTTTTTTATTTTTATTTGCCCTTGTTATGGCTGAAGTGCACCTGGCTTCATTGAATATTAATGGTGCCAGGGACATCAGAAAAAGGGCAATGTTAAAAGAAGTAATTAAACAGAAAAATATTGATGTCTTCTTTTTACAAGAAACACACAGCGATGCTGGAAATGCTGCTGATTGGGCAAGGGAGTTTGAGGGCACCTCTATACTTAGTCATTATACTTCAACAAGTGCAGGAGTTGCCATTCTATTCTCAAAAAACTTCAGTCCAATTTCCATAGACTGATGAAATTATTAAAGGTAGACTTTTAAAAGTGAGAACTGTTTTTGAGAACCATGTGTTTGTTTTTATGTATGTATATGCTCCTACTGCAGCAATTGAAAGGATGCTATTTTTAGACACTTTAGGTAAGGCATTGCAAAATTGTTCTCCTGATGAGTTTTTATTTTTGAGCGGTGATTTTAATTGTACTGAACATGTATTAGACAGAAAATGTGTCTTACAAAAGACAGGAAAAGCCTTACCCCATTTGGTTAAGAAATATGAATTGTGTGACATTTGGAGGTCTTTCAATGATAGTGTAAGACAGTATACGTGGGCTCATACAAGAAGCAACGTTATATCTTTTGCCAGATTGGACAAATTCTATGTTTTCAAACATTATCTTAATGTCTTTAATAGTTGTTAATAATTGTTCCATTGAGTTTTACAGATCATGCCATGGTGTGTTGTACTTTTATTGTAAATTCTGTTAAGCCCAGAAGTGCATACTGGCATTTCAATATTTCTTTATTAAGTGACATGTTATTAAGGATTCTTTAAATTTTTTTGGGAGAAGTATAGAAAAACGAAATCTACTTTTCAATCAGTTCAACAGTGGTGGGATTTTGGCAAAGTTCAAATTAGACAGTTTTGTCAACAGTATACTCACAATGTCACAAAGGAGTTAGACGATCTTTGGAGAGTTTGGAAGCTGAAGTAATGAAATGTTAGCAGTTAGCTGATGGTACTGGAGAACTTCAATACACAGAAATTTGTTCAAGGAAAAAAGCACAGTTAGCTGCTTTACTAGGGCATAAAGCACAGGGGGAAATGGTCTGGTCAAGGTTTCAAAGTATTAATAAAATGGATGCACCATCCAAATTTTTTTTAGCCTTGAGAAGAAAAATGGTCAAAAGCGTCTCAAGCTTTATGCTCTGAGGATGGGGAGGTGTTGTTATTAGACCTTGGAGACATCCGAAGATGGGCAGTCAATTTCTATAAGAATCTTTTTAGAAGTGATGTTAATATACAGATCGGGCAGGAAAATGTTTTCTTTAACTCTTTATCCCAGGTGTCTGAGAGGGGTAATGCTGCTCTCTCCAGGCCTTTGAGTTTGGGAGAGCTGCATAAGGCCCTCCAAAGCATGGAATCTGGGAGGGCTCCGGGAGTCAATGATCTCCCGATTGATTTGTATCCCAGTCAACACGTTCATGTCACGGTTATGTCACAGTGATGTCAAAACGAGCTTTGAGAAAACTCATGATGAGGTCAAAACGTAACCGCACAGCAAACTTACTCTGTTCTCAAACTGTGATCTTCCCAGTTAACACGTGAAGTCATGCAATGATCACAGTGATGTCACACCACTCTCATACTGTAACAGTGAGTAATATGTGAGCTCAATGTGAATTTATTTGATTTAGTCACCATTATGATGATCAGTGTTTGCTTTAGCTGGACTCTTCACCCTTAACATTTATATACTAGTTTTTCTTTGCTTGCTGTCATTGTTGGTTTAAGTTACAATTATTATAGCAAAGAACTTGAAGTAAATCTGACATGAGAATGCAGGCTAACTGGTGATAGTGATTCACAGATCTCATGTTGTATTTACAGTCTGTTTATCATATTTATATCATTTTACTCTTTGAGGCTGAGCAGTGAGATGTTTGGAAGAGCTTCTTAAATCAATATATACTATAAAGTTAAGAGATTGTCAAGAAACACACAGACATCAAGAATCAGCAAATTAATCTCAATAACAGTGACAGTCAACAAACAAAAGCTTTGTGCTGTGATGCATGCTGGGTAACATAATAGTATAAACCTCATTCATGAGTCCCAGGATGCGTTGCAGCATTAGGCTCCTCAGTTGATTCTTACCATTATTGAGATACATACACTGATTCTTGATGCATTTGTGTGTAAAGAAGTTATTGTCATTTTGATGTGCATAATTTATATATATAAATAAATATATACCTTAATAATATCTGATTGTCTAAAACAGCTGGATGTCACTCTCTATTATCAAACATTTGACAGCAGAACACAGTTCTCACCAACATTTACTCATTATTATATTATCATCAAACACTCTTCTGGCATTACTCGCTATAACATATGTGTTCTATACAGTAAACACACAGTTACAGCAGCCAGAGGAAGAAAAGTGAACCATTGTAGAGTCAAGAGCTTATCTAAAGCAAACACTGATCAACATGATGGAGACTTCAAATGACAAACCAGTCACATCTAAACCTCTATCACCACAGTACAATAGTAACATCACAGTTTGAGCACACAGTGAGTTTGATGTGCGGTTACATTTGACCTCATCATGAGGTTCTTTGTGATGTCACTGTGACATAACCGTGACATGAACGTGTTGACTGGGTACTGAAGATAAATGGCGGCTTATGTGCTTCTTTTCAGGTTCAAAGAGGTATAAAACAGGGGTGTTCTTTATCTGGAATAGCCATTGAACCTTGACTACAACAGATAAGACTTAATGTGTGTGGTAGGGTGGGGAGTCGACTCCAAAAGAGTCAATTCCTCGACTCTCTGTGGACCTAGTGTTGGAATCGACTCCAGGACTGGAATCGACTCCCAGTGTCGAGTCTGTTTAAATAAGCTTGTTTGAGATGCGTCTTGCCTTGCCTAAAAGGGACAGTTGGCGGTTGCAGTAAAAGGAGAAAACAGCGCAAGCAAGACGGACACTTCCCAAATCACGCTGTCAAGTCGACTTAAACCAAAAAAAATTCAAACACTTATATTAGACAAGCTCTATGTCAGGTCTGTAAGAATTAATTTGGATCTTTCCTTAGACAAATGAAAGCTTAAACATATTTTAACTTCCTATTTAAAGTTTCCAGTTTTGCCCAAAAATTATAGATAGAGAAGATAATAATAAAGAAGTTAATTTAACATTTTTGTGATATTTATAGCCTACTTCTGGAGAATTCATACGGGTAAGATTTAAGATTGTGTAAATTCTGTAACTCATTTTCAGAAAACACAGATATATTTTTTTCTGCTTAGAAATATTAATTCCTGGACAAAGTGCAATTGTGGTTAAATGAGTAAAATGTGGTTGATTTGAACATGTCCTTTAGCCTTTAAAAAAAATGATATGCAGAGGAGGTCAAAAAGGCTTTTTAATTAATAACTTACTTTTTTTAGCTAAGACCATTTAGGTCAGGGTCGTAGGTAACCATTGACTAGAGGCAGCTCATTCATTAAATTTTAAAGATAGTTCAGTACCAAACACAATTACACAATGTTTCACTCACCCTTTTGGTTAGGATGCGGTGTGAGCAATTGAGGTCGTGTATGTGTCTTCTTTCATATAAATGCAGTCGGAGTTGCAATAGTTAACATTTTTTAAATTTGTTTAGTTTTAAGCGTTCTTTGATGCTATTCTTTGACAGAGTTTTGAAACAGCATGGTTTCTGTCTTGTCTTGAATGCTTTTGTGAAATGAGACTGCGACGATCTTTAATGCAAAATATGTAGCCTATATATGTTATGCAACTCGCTGTATTTATGAACGTGTGTCTTGAATATGACTACTTGTCTGTGTTGATGATGAACTGCTTTTATTAAACGTTTCATAATGGCTGTTCCACTTATCTCCAAGATTAGGCAGGGATCGCATCAAATTAGATAAACATCAAAGATACATCAAAGTATATGCTGCATAAATAAGAGTAGCTTTGTGTTATACCTAGTAAACCGTTAAGATGGGGAGAAAAAAATATGTTTAAAGAACTAATTAATCTTATTTTTAGGAAAAATAAATGGAGTCGAGGCTCTAAAAAACCCGGAACCGAACACCCCTAGTGTGTGTTTTGTCTTTACCTAATTGTGAAAACCACATTCGCCTGTCAGCTTATGCTGATGATGTTATGGTTGTAATTAGTGGACAAACAATTTTTAATATATTGCTTAATTTACTTGATGACTTTTCTTTTTTGTCTTCTGCCAGAATTAACTGGACAAAATGTGAGACATTACTGGTTGGTAAATAGACTGAGGGGAAACCAATTCTTCCTTGGTGGTTTGTTTTGGGGGACAAAAGGTTTAAAGTATTTAGGGGTATTTTTAGGGGATGATGAGACTTAACAGAAAAATTGGGATGGGGTCCTTGAAAAAACTAAGGCTCGGCTGGAGAAAACTATGGAAGACTTTTCTACTTTGAGATGATTTGGTGTAGTCATGGAGCATTATGCACTGTGTTTAATGGAGTGTTGGTTTTTATTTTTTTGCCAGTTTTTGTCCATCTACTGTATTCTTCTTTGAAGGCAATGACTTCAAAGGCAGCGTCTGGGCATGAAAGCAGCTCCGAAAAACACATTTGAGGCTTCAGAAACAGCGTAACAGAATTATGTTTGAAATATAATGAAACTAATCGAATTTTCTAAAACTACAAGACTAATTTCTTGCTAGAAATACATTCAAAAGTTGTAAATAAGAGAAAATTTAACTTTATTTACACAAAAACTTCGGACGTGCCTTGATGCCTTCCTACCTTGAAATGCTGCCTCCAAAGATAGCAAGACAGCTGATGAAATCATTGAATCAATGTTAAAAATTGTTGCTGTCAATGTTAATGGTATTGAATCAATATCACTTTTGCACCCACAATTAATGTTGAAATTTCATCAAATCACCATTATTGTGATCAGTGTTTGATTTAGTTGGGCTCTTGACTCGTGTGTTATAATGTCAAGTCATTATTGTCTGTTGTAACAGTTTTAGAAGAGGCTTAGAGTTGTCCATGCTTGAACTAAATACAGTAAATTAAGAACTGTAAAAACAGTACAGTAGGTTTAATACACTAAGAGAAAGACACACAACGATGCCAAGCGTAGGCATCATTTGCAGCAGCTTGGCAATGTTTTTAATGGAAATCAAGCATTAAATGAGCAAAAAAACATGTAAATCAGATTTATTCATGGGACAGCAGACTTAACAAACCAAAACCAAGATATTGGAAAGAATGACAGTGGTTAAGTGGAAGACAAAGATTGTAACTTTGCATTGGACTGAAACGCTGCTTTCAAATGTACATATGTATCATAGTGTAGAGTACAGTGTGTGTGAGAGTAACAGTACCTCACATCATCACCGTTTAGCTGATGTGACAGTTCACACATTTTTATACTATACTTTTTGAAGTATGTTTAATTTACAACAAAACCCATAAAAGTGAATATAGACTTATGGTATATGGTGCTTGACTAAAAATGAATGCTCGTAATTTTACAATTTACAATTCTAGCTGTCTTTGTACAAAAGATGCAATTTCTTAAAACTCAATTATTAGTCAGAAAAATAGAAATATAACATTTAAAGCCAAAGAGTTGGAAATGGACAGACACTAACCTCTGTCGTCTCTCTGTCATTCGAGGGTTTTGAATGCTGGATGGTGTGTCTGTTTGTGCGTGCGTGCGTGCGCGTGCGTGTGAAGGGCTTGGCTTATATCTGCAAAAGATCTGCCCTCATTCTCTACATTTCTCAGCACAATATACGTTTTGGACATTACTGTGAGACTGGAGTCTTAAATGATCATTTATCATAATACTGTCAACTGAAGATGTCAATATTTCATATTGAGACAAGTCTCTCTGAACTGACTTAACTCTTCGACCAGGCATTTTCATAAGATAAAATCTGTTTTCTAAATCTTTCTAAATATCTTGAGCTGGTCCAGAGTCAGTTTTCCTGCCATTCCCTTCCTGCAGAGGCACAGGTGAACAGCTATCATCTAACCACACTGAGAACAAACAACACGAGAGTAAATAAATCTGATTATTTGCAGTACATTCTGCGAGGTCTGTGAGAGTTTAACAGTGCTCTTATAAATGAGAACTGTATATGCGAGTCCCTGACAATATTCTTGGTTATTTTAGCATAGATCTTTTCATCTACGATTCTGCTGTTCTGCGTTTGTGGTCAGAGAAAAATCTAATGATGTTTTTCTTCATTTCCCAGAATCGACAGGACTTCTCCACAGCATTAAGAAAGCAGCCGCTCACAAGTTTATACTGCACTATTCATTCCCTTCTTAAAATAAACACATGTCGGTGAGAATCACGTGGCTGTTGAGTTGACACACTGGAAAAATGTGCATGCTGCAGCAAATGAATCTCATGAAGCTGCTGCTGCTTCTCTATGTCAATGAGGATTTAATCATATATAAACTTGCTAAAATGTACGTCAGTATTCCCAGCTAACCAAAGTTGGTTATAAGAACGTTCCTTAGAGGTTTTTTATGTTTTAAAAAGTGTCAGTTTTTTTATGTTTTAGGAACTTTCCCAGCTAACAAAAGTCCCCATCATGGTGATCAGTGTTTCTTCCTTTAGTTGGGCTCTTGACCCTTGTCTTCATATGGAGATTTTTTGGTGCGCTTCAACTGTATGCTTTTAAAGTAGATTTGTTATGGTAATGCAAATAAAAAATCATTGTGGGAATTTTGATTTATTTGAGTAATTTGTTCACCAAAATTATTTTTTCAGACTCGTTTGCTGATTCATTCAGTGACCATTTAGTCATATACAGGTGCTGGTCATATAATTAGAATATCATCAAAAAGTTGATTTATTTCACTAATTCCATTCAAAAAGTGAAACTTGTATATTATATTCATTCATTACACACAGACTGATATATTTCAAATGTTTATTTCTTTTAATTTTGATGATTAGAACTGACAACTACTGAAAATCCCAAATTCTGTATCTCAGAAAATGAGAATATTGTGAAAAGGTTCAATATTGAAGACACTTGGTGCCAAAACTCTAATCAGCTAATGAACTTAAAACACCTGTAAAGGCCTTTAAATGATCTCTCAGTCTAGTTCTGTAGGCGACACAATCATTGGGAAGACTGCTGACTTAACAGTTGTCCAAAAGACGACCATTGACACCTTGCACAAGGAGGGCAAGACACAAAAGGTCGTTTCAAAAGAGGCTGGCAGTTCACAGAGCTCTGTGTCCAAGCACATTAATAGAGAGGCGAAGGGAAGGAAAAGATGTGGTAGAAAAAAGTGTACAAGCAATAGGGATAACTGTAACCTGGAGAGGATTGGGAAACAAAACCCATTCAAACATGTGAGGGAGATTCCCAAAGAGTGGACTGCAGCTGGAGTCAGTGCTTCAAGAACCACTACACACAGACGTATGCAAGACATGAGTTTCAGCTGTCGCATTCCTTGTGTCAAGCCACTCTTGAACAACAGACAGCGTCAGAAGCGTCTCGACTGGACTGCTGCTGAGTGATCCAAAGTTATGTTCTCTGATGAAAGTACATTTTGCATTTCCTTTGGAAATCAGGGTCCCAGAGTCTGGAGGAAGAGAGGAGAGGCACAGAATCCACGTTTCCACAGTCAGTGATGGTTTGGGGTGCCATGTCATCTGCTGGTGTTGCTCCACTGTGTTTCCTGAGGTCCAAGGTCAACGCAGCCGTATACCAGGAAGTTTTAATGCACTTCATGCTTCCTGCTGCTGCTGACCAACTTCATGGAGATACAGATTTCATTTTCCAACAAGACTTGGCACCTGCACACAGTGCCAAAGCTACCAGTGCCTGGTTTAAGGACCATGGTATCCCTGTTCTTAATTGGCCAGCAAACTTGCCTGACCTTAACCCCATAGAAAATCTATGATGTATTGTGAAGAGGAAGATGTGATATGCCAAACCCAACAATGCAGAAGAGCTGAAGGCCACTATCAGAGCAACCTGGGCTCTCATAACACCTGAGCAGTGCCACAGACTGATGGGCTCTCATAACACCTGAGCAGTGCCACAGACTGATGGGCTCTCATAACACCTGAGTTTTATCGACAACCTTCAACTCCTTCCTGAGATCGCCAGAACAACCGAGGCCGCTCACTCTACCCGGCCGGGCGGAAGTGCTCGCAGGTGGCGTCGAGATCGTAAACAAAGGCGGGGGAAGTGCGGAGGACTAAGAGCTAAGCTAACGCTAACACCACATCGGCTCTCTTTACCCAGCATTTTCCTCGCCAATGTTCGGTCACTGGTGAACAAAATGGAGGAGATTCGACTCAGCATCACTTACAGCAAGAGACTTTTGAACTGTAATGTTATGATCTTCACGGAAACATGGCTACACAGCAGCATACCGGACAATGCTATTGAGCTAGCGGGACGCCACACACTTCGGGCGGATAGAACGTTAGATGGCTCCGGTAAGACCAGAGGCGGAGGATTGTGCATTAACAAAGCTTGGTGCACGAACTCTGTTATTGCCGGTAGACATTGTTCAGCTAACCTTGAGTTTCTCATGGTTAAATGTAGACCGTTTTATCTGCCACGGGAGTTCACTTCCACCATTATAACTGCAGCCTACATTCCCCCGGATGCTGATGCCAAGCTTGCTATAAAAGAACTTCATGCGGCCATCAGTAAACAACAGACTGCTCACCCGGAATCTGCTTTTATTGTTGCGGGTGATTTCAATCATTCAAACCTAAAGACAATGCTCCCCAAATTTCACCAGCATGTTTTCTGTCACACCAGAGGGAACAAAACCTTAGACCATGTTTACACAAACATGGCTGGAGCTTACGTTGCGACCCCCTTCCCCCACCTGGGACAGTCAGATCACCTTTCTTTGTTCCTCACCCCCAAGTATGCACCCCTCATCAATCGTGTGAAGCCATCAGTGAAGACCATCAAAGTGTGGCCTGTGGGGGCAGATTTCACACTCCAGAAAAGGTTTCTACACACAGACTGGAGTACAATGCTACAAGCTAAAGGCAGAGGAGCACTTTTCCAACTCCGACCCTCAACGCATGTGGCAAGGCATCCAGGCCATCAGTGATTACAAACCCACCCACTCCACCCCCACAGCCACTGATGTCCTCTTTCTGAATGAGCTTAATGACTTTTATGCTTGCTTTGAGAGAGACAATAGAAAAACTGCCACCAAGCTCAAACCCTCAGCTGATCACCAACCAATCACACTCTTCTCCATAGACGTCTGCAACGCATTGAGCCGGATCAGTGCGCACAAAGCCGCTGGACCAGATAACATCCCTGGACGCGTACTCAGGGCATGTGCTGAGCAGCTCGCTGGGGTTTTTACTGACATCTTCAACCTGTCTCTTGTCTAAGCAGCTGTGCCAACATGCTTTAAATGCACCTCCATTGTGCCAGTGCCAAAACACTCCAGTCCAACGTTCCTGAACGACTACCGCCCTGTAGCACTGACACCCATTGCCATGAAGTGCTTTGAGCGGCTGGTCCTGGAACACCTGAATGACTCTCTGCATCCACATTGGACTCACACCAGTTTGCCTACCGCAGCAATAGGAGCACAGAAGTTGCCGTTTTTTGGCGCTGCACTCTGTGCTCACACATCTGGACAATAAGAACACTTATGCACGTATGTTGTTTGTTGACTTCAGCTCAGCATTCAACACTATCATCCCATCCAAGTTAATTGCTAAACTTGAAGACTTGGGCATTAACACCTCCCTATGCAACTGGATCTGACCAACAGACCACAGCAGGTGAGATCAGGCTCCATCTGCTCCACCACTATCACACTCAACACTGGTGAGACGGCCTACAGGGAGGAGATCCAGCACCTAGCCACATGATGCAACGACAATAACCTGCTCCTTACCACCTCCAAGACAAAGGAGCTCATTGTGGACTTCAGGAAAGAGTCAAGAGGCACACATGACACCATCCACATCAATGGGATGGCTGTTGAGCGTGTCTCCAGTCAAGTTCCTGGGGATCCACATATTGGAGGACCTGTCCTGGACTTCAAACACCTCCAGCTTGGTCAAGAAGGCTCACCAGCGCCTCTTCTTCCTGAGGACACTAAAGAAGAATCAGCTGTCCTCAGCTATCCTGGTGAACTTCTATCGCTGTGCAATAGAAAGCATCCTGACCAACTGTGTCACAGTCTGGCATGGGAGCTGCTCTGTTGCAGAGCGCAAGGCACTGCAGCAGGTGGTGAAAACCGCCCAGCGCATCACAGGGACCCAACTTCCAGCCATGGAGGACATCCAGAGGAAACGCTGTCTGCGTCGAGCTTGCAGCATTCTTAAGGACTCCTCTCATCCTGCTCACAGACTGTTTTCTCTCCTGCCCTCCAGCAGGCATTTCAGGTGCCTCCGGACCAGGACCAGCAGACTGAAGAACAGTTTTTTTGCCTCTGCCCCTCGCTGATCCCCTCACTGCACACCTGACTTCACTTGTTATTTGCACTACTGGACTGTCTATACATAACATTTATGTTCATCTGCACTACCAGACTGCTCATTTGCACTGCCAACTGCTCAATTACAGTACCGACTGTTTACATATGCATCTTGCACTCCTACACTTTAACTGAAATATGCAATATCTTCTTCCATTGCACTGTTACTTAGATAGCTTCTGTCCATAATTTATTTGCACTACTTTATATCCATTGCACTGCTGCTCAACATAGCCTAACTTATCATTGTATACATCCATCTGTAAATCTCTGTTTATAGTAATAGCCATCTGTATATTTTGTTCATGATGTAGCAGGGGACTCATGGGTGCAGCTGAATTCATTTAAAATGCATGAGTACATGGTATATAGGGAGGAACTTTGGCCATTTGGAGGTGCGTCATGCTTGGTACCGCCTATTCCCGGTGACGTCATCTGTCGGTGTTGAAGGTAGGGAAGTGCTGTTGGTAGTCGCTGGGTTCATGTAATATGTATGGAGATATTTTCTTTAGTTCGGTCAATGTGTTATGTTGCTGGCCAAGTGCCTGCCTTGGCTGGCGTGAGCTGCGGTGGTTAGTATGTCATTTGAAGTTACATTTCCGTTTTTAATTCTGTTAAATTAAATGTCTAATTATTTGTTTCATCCTCGACAGCTCTGACTGCCTAGAAGGGTTTCAACAGTCCCTCTGAGCTAAATGCTGTCCACGTAACTCTTTTCAACAGTCCCTCTGAGCTAAATGCTGTCTACGTAACTCTTTTTAACCGTCCCTCTGAGCTAAATGCTGTCTACGTAACTCTTTTCAACAGTCCCTCTGAGCTAAATGCTGTCTACGTAACTCTTTTCAACAGTCCCTCTGAGCTAAATGCTGTCTACGTAACTCTTTTCAACAGTCCCTCTGAGCTAAATGCTGTCTACGTAACTCTTTTCAACAGTCCCTCTGAGCTAAATGCTGTCTACGTAACTCTTTTCAACAGTCCCTCTGAGCTAAATGCTGTCTACGTAACTCTTTTTAACAGTCCCTCTGAGCTAAATGCTGTCTACGTAACTCTTTTCAACAGTCCCTCTGAGCTAAATGCTGTCTACGTAACTCTTTTTAACAGTCCCTCTGAGCTAAATGCTGTCTACGTAACTCTTTTCAACAGTCCCTCTGAGCTAAATGCTGTCTACGTAACTCTTTTTAACAGTCCCTCTGAGCTAAATGCTGTCTACGTAACTCTTTTCAACAGTCCCTCTGAGCTAAATGCTGTCCACGTAACTCTTTTCAACAGTCCCTCTGAGCTAAATGCTGTCCACGTAACTCTTTTCAACAGTCCCTCTGAGCTAAATGCTGTCCACGTAACTCTTTTCAACAGTCCCTCTGAGCTAAATGCTGTCTACGTAACTCTTTTTAACCGTCCCTCTGAGCTAAATGCTGTCTACGTAACTCTTTTCAACAGTCCCTCTGAGCTAAATGCTGTCTACGTAACTCTTTTCAACAGTCCCTCTGAGCTAAATGCTGTCCACGTAACTCTTTTCAGCAGTCCCTCTGAGCTAAATGCTGTCCACGTAACTCTTTTCAACAGTCCCTCTGAGCTAAATGCTGTCTACGTAACTCTTTTCAACCGTCCCTCTGAGCTAAATGCTATAAATGCTAAATGCTGTCTATGTTACTGCGTTGCTGTTTTGTCCTACCTGAGCTTATGCCACGGTTATGCTCGTGACACTTTATGGTCAATTTTGACGTATTGGTTTCTTTTAAAGTTATTTTTTATGCTTTGTTTGTTTTTATTTTGTTAGGTCTTTTGTGTTTTTTTGTTTGTTTGTTTGTTTGTAATTTTGTTTGAGTTTTGTTTGTTTTATTATTATTGGCTGTTATTGTTTGTTGATTTGTGTTGCCTTTTGTTTTATTTAACTCTTGTGTTTGCCTTATGCTTAAGTTGAGCTGTCCACTATTGGTCCTGCTTTGGTGGAGCAGTGTAATGTGCCGAGGTAAGGCAATTCATGTGCTTAGAGTCGTTTATTTGGTTAATTTGTAATACGTATTGTATTTGTTTTGGATCTAATTAATTGTTGTTGTTTTTATTTTGCTTTTCTTCTTTTCTGTTGATTTGGAGGAGGGGGTTGTTTACATTCTTTATAATTTAGGCTTACCTTGAGTGCTGTGTTTATCATTTATATTTTTTTGTGTAATTGATCATCTTTGCTGTGTGTGTGTGTGTGTGTGTGTGTGTGTGTTGGATATTTCTTTATCGTTATCGTTTTGTATTGGCCGGCTGTTCCATCCCCCAATTAACGTGTGTGGTTGTGTGTGTGTGTGTGTGTGTTTGTGACCAAACTGCTAACTGAGTGTTACGTTACGTATTTAATTGATTGGATGTGAATAAAGCTTGTTCTACCCTTTTTATACCCACCTCTCTTGCTGGAAGTACTCTTCTTTTGGTATATCGAACCTGTGTGCCCTAATAGGGCTGATTCCCCAAATTGTGGCGTGGCGTAGTCAACTTATAAAAACCTCTTTAAGAGTCCCAAGCTGCTGCTTATCCTTTTACCGCTCTGCTACATTCGTACATATCCATCTGTTAATTTCTGCTTTAAGTAATAGCCATATGTATATTATGTACATAGTACACTGTAAAAAATGTCTGTGAAATTAACAGGAAAATTCTGTAGTTTTCACTGAGAAAAACTGTTGTCAGAAGACTTCTGTATAAAATACGGAAAAACACTGTAAAACCTGTCAGTGAAATTAACAGTAAAATTCTGTCATTTTTATGGAAAAAAGCTGTGACACATTGTAAAACCTGTCAGTGAAATTCTGTCATTTTTTTTTGGATAAAACACGTTGTTAAAAACTGAAATTAGTTTTTAACAATCAGATTTTTCTCTAAAAACTCACCATTAAACAACTCCACAAACTCTATTAACACATTCACTTATTACATCACTGTGACTTTATTTCTGTGGTTCATCTACAAAAGATCGTATTGAGAATGAACACAAGTGTAGATGTTGATGGTTTTGTTGTGTCACCATTATGGTGTTCAGTGTTTGCTTTAGTAGGACTCTTGACTCTTTGCTTTGTTGTGTTAGATTTTCTTTAGCTGCTGTAACTGTGTGATGAAAACACATCTGTTATGGTGGAAAGAACTAAGAGAAATTGTCATCATGTTATTTTTCATGAGAGTTGTGATCTACTGGTTTATTCACTGTTTTAAAATTATTTTATTATGCTCACTGATGTTATGAATGAGACTGACAGAAAGATATTCTGAGGGACTTTACAACAAATGATTTATAGAACTAACTGGACTAGCAGATATCAATAACAAACCTATTCATCTCATTAACGGTAACCACAAAAACGACCACATAAGATAAACGCAAGGCATTCCGGGTACCATCAAAGTAGAAAAACTCATTCATGTCTCCCAGGATGCATTGCGGCATGAAGCGTTTCATTTGATAGTCACCACTGTTGAGATTCATACACTGATTCTTGATGTCTGTGTTTAAAATGAAATGCAGATTTTTCCCAAACTGCTCAAAAACTTTTCTAAAATGATTGTTGCTGTTTCTCAAATTTAGACTCATTCACACTGTTATTAAAAAACTTCAAAATAAAAAAAGTGCTTTTAATTGAGTATTTATAATTCTGAAAATCAGACTGAAGCTCCTGTTTACACTTTTTTTTGTTTTTATTTACTATGACAAGTATGTTATATTAAACACATCATAGCATAGTAAAGAAACCAAAAGAAAACTTGTTTAACAAATCGCTGGTGAAAAGCCCAACTAAAGTAACCACTGATCACAATAACGGTGACTTTAAACAACATTCATTGATGTTATGCTTCAGTCCCTGTGAAGCAGAAGTTATGATCGTCTTCATTATTCTGACGTATTTTAAAGTTAAATTGAATATTTAATGAGAAAGATTAGTGGGTGTGGCTCATGTTTTCCTCTGTGAATTGATTGGATGAATAAAAACAGGATGTTTACGTATTTTTACGGTAGTTTACTGGCAACCACAGCTGCCGGTATTTTTCTCTAAAAACTACGGAATTTTGCTTTTCTGACCGTTAAATGTTTTTTAGTCACCGCTATGCTGAAGAGTGGAGTCTGTGTTTAAATCAAAGTCAGGCAAGAAGTTTCTGATGTCATGCTGCATGTTGTTTTGTTTAAAAATGACTCAATTATTATAAAGAAATAAACGAAAATATGTGAAGGAAATGTAATATTTTCACTTTTATGAATTAGGTGAATGTTTTAATTGTATGTAAAGAAATGCTCTCAATATAAAAGACTCAAATGAAATAAATTCAATCACAGCTTGAAGTTTTTGCCCGGAAGTTCTTGAACTTTATCACTGTTTACGTGCTTTTCCCATATTTTACTGGCAACCACAGCTGCCGGTATTTTTCCGTAAAAACTAAGGAACATTTTTTATAGTGTACATATGGATCTGTAAATGTCTGTTTATAGTAAAAGCAATCTGTATATTATGTTCATATTACATATAAATCTCTGTTTATAGTAATAGACATCTGTATATTATGATCATAGTACATATCCATCTGTAAATCTCTGTTTATAGTAATAGACATCTGTATATTATGATCATAGTACATATCCATCTGTAAATCTCTGTTTATAGTAATAGACGTCTGTATATTACGTTCATAGTACATGTCCATCTGTAAATTTCTGTTTATAGTAATAGCCATCTGTATTATATGTTCATAGTACATGTCCATCTGTAAATCTCTGTTTATAGTAATAGACGTCTGTATATTATGGTCATAGTACATGTCCATCTGTAAATTTCTGTTTATAGTAATAGCCATCTGTATATTATGTTCATAGTACATGTCCATCTGTAAATTTCTGTTTATAGTAATAGCCATCTGTATATTATGTTCATAGTACATGTCCATCTGTAAATTTCTGTTTATAGTAATAGCCATCTGTATATTATGGTCATAGTACATGTCCATCTGTATATTATGGTCATAGTACATATCCATCTGTAAACCTGTTTTAAGTAATAGACAATTATATTTTGTTCATAGTACATACCCATCTGTAAACCTCTGTTTTTAGTAATATACATTATGTTCATAGTACATGTCCATCTGTAAATCTCTGTTTATAGTAATAGCCATCTGTATATTATGTTCATAGTACATATCCATCTGTAAACCTCTGTTTTTAGTAATAGCCATCTGTATATTATGTTCATAGTACATATCCATCTGTAAACCTCTGTTTATAGTAATAGCCATCTGTATATTATGTTCATAGTACATGTCCATCTGTAAACCTCTGTTTTTAGTAATAGACATTATGTTCATAGTACATGTCCATCTGTAAATCTCTGTTTATAGTAATAGCCATCTGTATATTATGTTCATAGTACATATCCATCTGTAAATCTCTGTTTATAGTAATAGACATCTGTGTATTATGTTCATAGTACATATCCATCTGTAAATCTCTGTTTTTAGTAATAGACAATTATATGTCATAGTACATATCCATCTGTAAACCTCTGTTTTTAGTAATAGCCATCTGTATATTATGGTCATAGTACATGTCCATCTGTAATATATGTTCATAGTAATGTCCATCTGTATAAATTCTGTTTATAGTAAAAGCCATCTGTATATTATGTTCATAGTACATATCCATCTGTAAACCTCTGTTTTTAGTAATAGCCATCTGTATATTATGTTCATAGTACATATCCATCTGTAAACCTCTGTTTTTAGTAATAGACATCTGTATATTATGTTCATAGTACATATCCATCTGTAAACCTCTGTTTATAGTAATAGCCATCTGTATATTATGTTCATAGTACATATCCATCTGTAAATCTCTGTTTATAGTAATAGCCATCTGTATATTATGTTCATAGTACATATCCATCTGTAAACCTCTGTTTTTAGTAATAGCCATCTGTATATTATGTTCATAGTACATATCCATCTGTAAACCTCTGTTTATAGTAATAGCCATCTGTATATTATGTTCATAGTACATATCCATCTGTAAACCTCTGTTTTTAGTAATAGACATTATGTTCATAGTACATGTCCATCTGTAAATCTCTGTTTATAGTAATAGCCATCTGTATATTATGTTCATAGTACATATCCATCTGTAAACCTCTGTTTTTAGTAATAGCCATCTGTATATTATGTTCAAAGTACATATCCATCTGTAAACCTCTGTTTTTAGTAATATACATTATGTTCATAGTACATGTCCATCTGTAAATCTCTGTTTATAGTAATAGCCATCTGTATATTATGTTCATAGTACATATCCATCTGTAAATCTCTGTTTATAGTAATAGACGTCTGTATATTATGTTCATAGTACATATCCATCTGTAAATCTCTGTTTTTAGTAATAGACAATTATATTCATAGTACATCTCCATCTGTAGTTCTCTGTTTATAGTAATAGCCATCTGTATATATGTTCATAGTACATATCCATCTCTGTCATTAGTACATATCCATCTGTAAATCTCTGTTTTAGTAGAAATAGAAATATATATTCATAGTACATCTCCATCTGTAGTTCTCTGTTTATAGTAATAGCCATCTGTATATTATGGTCATAGTACATGTCCATCTGTATATTATATTCATAGTACATGTCCATCTGTAAAATTCTGTTTATAGTAAAAGCCATCTGTATATTATGTTTATAGTACATATCAATCTGTAAACCTCTGTTTTTAGTAATAGCCATCTGTATATTATGTTCATAGTACATATCCATCTGTAAACCTCTGTTTATAGTAATAGACGTCTGTATATTATGTTCATAGTACATATCCATCTGTAAACCTCTGTTTTAGTAATAGCCATCTGTATTATGTTCATAGTACATATCCATCTGTAAACCTCTGTTTTTAGTAATATACATTATGTTCATAGTACATGTCCATCTGTAAATCTCTGTTTATAGTAATAGCCATCTGTATATTATGTTCATAGTACATATCCATCTGTAAATCTCTGTTTATAGTAATAGACGTCTGTATATTATGTTCATAGTACATATCCATCTGTAAATTTCTGTTTATAGTAATAGCCATCTGTATATTATGTTCGTAGTACATGTCCATCTGTAAACCTCTGTTTTTAGTAATAGCCATCTGTATATTATGTTCATAGTACATATCCATCTGTAAACCTCTGTTTTTAGTAATAGACATTATGTTCATAGTACATGTCCATCTGTAAATCTCTGTTTATAGTAATAGACGTCTGTATATTATGTTCATAGTACATATCCATCTGTAAATTTCTGTTTTTAGTAATAGCCATCTGTATATTATGTTCGTAGTACATGTCCATCTGTAAACCTCTGTTTTAGTAATAGCCATCTGTATATTATGTTCATAGTACATATCCATCTGTAAATCTCTGTTTATAGTAATAGACATCTGTATATTATGTTCATAGTACATTTCCATCTGTAACCTCTGTTTTTAGTAATAGACATTATGTTCATAGTACATGTCCATCTGTAAATCTCTGTTTATAGTAATAGACGTCTGTATATTATGTTCATAGTACATATCCATCTGTAAATTTCTGTTTATAGTAATAGCCATCTGTATATTATGTTCGTAGTACATGTCCATCTGTAAACCTCTGTTTTTAGTAATAGCCATCTGTATATTATGTTCATAGTACATATCCATCTGTAAATCTCTGTTTTTAGTAATAGCCATCTGTATATTATGTTCATAGTACATATCCATCTGTAAATCTCTGTTTTTAGTAATAGACCATTATATTCATGTACATAGTCTCCATCTGTAGTTCTCTGTTTATAGTAATAGCCATCTGTATATTATGGTCATAGTACATATCCATCTGTAAACTCTTTTTTAGTACATAGATCCATCTGTATTTGTTATGGTCATAGTAATAGTCCATCTGTATATTATGTTCATAGTACATATCCATCTGTAAACCTCTGTTTTTAGTAAAGATATATTATGTTCATAGTACATTCCATCTGTAAATCTCTGTTTATAGTAATAGCCATCTGTATATTATGTTCATAGTACATATCCATCTGTAAATCTCTGTTTTTAGTAATAGCCATCTGTATATTATGTTCATAGTACATATCCATCTGTAAACCTCTGTTTTAGTAATAGAATTATATTATGTTCATAGTACATATCCATCTGTAAACCTCTGTTTTAGTAATAGATACATTATGTTCATAGTACATGTCCATCTGTAAATCTCTGTTTATAGTAATAGCCATGTATATGTTCATAGTACATATCCATCTGTAAACTCTGTTTTAGTAATAGCCACCTGTATATTATGTTCATAGTACATATCCATCTGTAAACCTCTGTTTTTAGTATAGACTGTATATTATGTTCATAGTACATATCCATCTGTAAACCTCTGTTTTTAGTAATATACATTATGTTCATAGTACATGTCCATCTGTAAATCTCTGTTTATAGTAATAGCCATATATTATGTTCATAGTACATATCCATCTGTAAACCTCTGTTTTTAGTAATAGCCATCTGTATATTATGTTCATAGTACATATCCATCTGTAAACCTCTGTTTTTAGTAATAGCCATCTGTATATTATGTTCATAGTACATATCCATCTGTAACCTCTGTTTATAGTAATAGACAATTATATTATGTTCATAGTACATATCCATCTGTAAACCTCTGTTTTTAGTAATATACTTATGTTCATAGTACATGTCCATCTGTAAATCTCTGTTTATAGTAATAGCCATCTGTATATTATGTTCATAGTACATATTCATCTGTAAACCTCTGTTTTTAGTATAGCCACCTGTATATTATGTTCATAGTACATATCCATCTGTAAACCTCTGTTTTTAGTAATAGATCATATATTATGTTCATAGTACATATCCATCTGTAAACCTCTGTTTTTAATATATCCATATGTTCATAGTACATATCCATCTGTAAATCTCTGTTATAGTAATAGACATCTGTATTTATGTTCATAGTACATATCCATCTGTAAATCTCTGTTTATAGTAATAGCCATCTGTATATTATGTTCATAGTACATATCCATCTGTATATTATATTCATAGTACATGTCCATCTGTAAAATTCTGTTTATAGTAAAAGCCATCTGTATATTATGTTCATAGTACATATCAATCTGTAAACCTCTGTTTTTAGTAATAGACATCTGTATATTATGTTCAAAGTACATATCCATCTGTAAACCTCTGTTTTTAGTAATAGCCATCTGTATATTATGTTCATAGTACATATCCGTCTGTAAACCTCTGTTTTTAGTAATAGACATCTGTATTTTATGGTCATAGTACATGTCCATCTGTATATTATGTTCATAGTACATATCCATCTGTAAACCTCTGTTTTTAGTAATATACATTATGTTCATAGTACATGTCCATCTGTAAATCTCTGTTTATAGTAATAGCCATCTGTATATTATGTTCATAGTACATATCCATCTGTAAATCTCTGTTTATAGTAATAGACGTCTGTATATTATGTTCATAGTACATATCCATCTGTAATTTCTGTTTATAGTAATAGCCATCTGTATATTATGTTCATAGTACATGTCCATCTGTAAATCTCTGTTTTTAGTAATAGCCATCTGTATATTATGTTCATAGTACATATCCATCTGTAAACCTCTGTTTTTAGTAATAACATCCTTATTTTATGGTCATAGTACATGTCCATCTGTATATTAATATTCATAGTACATGTCCATCTGTAAAATTCTGTTTATAGTAAAAGCCATCTGTATATTATGTTCATAGTACATATCCATCTGTAAACCTCTGTTTTTAGTAATAGCCACCTGTATATTATGTTCATAGTACATATCCATCTGTAAACCTCTGTTTATAGTAATAGATAATTATATTATGTTCATAGTACATATCCATCTGTAAACCTCTGTTTTTAGTAATATACATTATGTTCATAGTACATGTCCATCTGTAAATCTCTGTTTATAGTAATAGCCATCTGTATATTATGTTCATAGTACATATCCATCTGTAAACCTCTGTTTTTAGTAATAGCCACCTGTATATTATGTTCATAGTACATATCCATCTGTAAACCTCTGTTTTTAGTAATAGACAATTATATTATGTTCATAGTACATATCCATCTGTAAACCTCTGTTTTTAGTAATAGACAATTATATTATGTTCATAGTACATGTCCATCTGTAAATCTCTGTTTATAGTAATAGCCATCTGTATATTATGTTCATAGTACATATCCATCTGTAAACCTCTGTTTTTAGTAATAGCCCCTGTATATTATGTTCATAGTACATATCCATCTGTAAACCTCTGTTTTTAGTAATAGACATTATGTTCATAGTACATTTCCATCTGTAAATCTCTGTTTATAGTAATAGCCATCTGTATATTATGTTCATAGTACATATCCATCTGTAACCTCTGTTTTTAGTAATAGCCACCTGTATATTATGTTCATAGTACATATCCATCTGTAAACCTCTGTTTTTAGTAATAGACAATGTATATTATGTTCATAGTACATATCCATCTGTAAACCTCTGTTTTTAGTAAAGACAATTATATTATGTTCATAGTACATATCCATCTGTAAACCTCTGTTTTTAGTAATAGACAATTATATTATGTTCATAGTACATATCCATCTGTAAACCTCTGTTTTTAGTAAATCTACATTATGTTCATAGTACATATCCATCTGTAAATCTCTGTTTATAGTAATAGCCATCTGTATATTATGTTCATAGTACATATCCATCTGTAATCTCTGTTTATAGTAATACCATCTGTATATTATGTTCATAGTACATATCCATCTGTAACCTCTGTTTTATAGTAATAGACAATATATTATGTTCATAGTACATATCCATCTGTAAACCTCTGTTTTTAGTAATATACCTTATATGTTCATAGTACATGTCCATCTGTAAATCTCTGTTTATAGTAATAGCCATCTGTATATTATGTTCATAGTACATGTCCATCTGTAAACCTCTCTGTTTATAGTAATAGACATCTGTATATATGGTCATAGTACATGTCCATCTGTAAATGTCTGTTTATAGTAATAGACATCTGTATATTATGATCATACATATAAATCTCTGTTTATAGTAATAGACAATCTGTATATTTGTTCATAGTACATATCCATCTGTAAATCTCTGTTTATAGTAATAGACATCTGTATATTATGTTCATAGTACATATCCATCTGTAAATCTCTGTTTATAGTAATAGACATCTGTATATTATGTTCATAGTACATATCCATCTGTAAATCTCTGTTTTATAGTAATAGACAATTATATTATGTTCATAGTACATATCCATCTGTAAACCTCTGTTTTAGTAATTACATTATGTTCATAGTACATATCCATCTGTAAATCTCTGTTTATAGTAATAGCCATCTGTATATTATGTTCATAGTACATATCCATCTGTAAATCTCTGTTTATAGTAATAGCCATCTGTATATTATGTTCATAGTACATATCCATCTGTAAACCTCTGTTTATAGTAATAGACAATTATATTATGTTCATAGTACATATCCATCTGTAAACCTCTGTTTTTAGTAATATACATTATGTTCATAGTACATGTCCATCTGTAAATCTCTGTTTATAGTAATAGCCATCTGTATATTATGTTCATAGTACATATCCATCTGTAAACCTCTGTTTTTAGTAATAGACATTATATTATGTTCATAGTACATATCCATCTGTAAACCTCTGTTTTTAGTAATATACATTATGTTCATAGTACATGTCCATCTGTAAATCTCTGTTTAGTAGTAAGACATCTGTATATTATGTTCATAGTACATATCCATCTGTAAACCTCTGTTTATAGTAATAGACAATTATATTATGTTCATAGTACATATCCATCTGTAAACCTCTGTTTTTATAGTATATAACATTATGTTCATAGTACATGTCCATCTGTAAACCTCTGTTTTTAGTAATAGCCATCTGTATATTATGTTCATAGTACATATCCATCTGTAAACTCTGTTTTTAGTAATAGACATTATGTTCATAGTACATGTCCATCTGTAAATTTTTGTTTATAGTAATAGACGTCTGTATATTATGTTCATAGTACATATCCATCTGTAATTTCTGTTTATAGTAATAGCCATCTGTATATTATGTTCGTAGTACATCCATCTGTAAACCTCTGTTTTTAGTAATAGACATTATGTTCATAGTACATGTCCATCTGTAAACCTCTGTTTTTAGTAATAGACATTATGTTCATAGTACATATCCATCTGTAAATCTCTGTTTTTAGTAATAGCCATCTGTATATTATGTTCATAGTACATATCCATCTGTAAATCTCTGTTTATAGTAATAGACATCTATATTATGTTCATAGTACATATCCATCTGTAAACCTCTGTTTTTAGTAATATACATTATGTTCATAGTACATGTCCATCTGTAAATCTCTGTTTATAGTAATAGACATCTGTATATTATGTCATAGTACATATCCATCTGTAAATCTCTGTTTATAGTAATAGACATCTGTATATTATGTTCATAGTACATATCCATCTGTAAATTCTGTTTATAGTAATATCCATCTGTATATTATGTTCATAGTACATATCCATCTGTAAATCTCTGTTTATAGTAATAGCCATCTGTATATTATGTTCATAGTACATATCCATCTGTAAACTCTGTTTTTAGTAATAGACATTATGTTCATAGTACATGTCCATCTGTAATCTCTGTTTATAGTAATAGCCATCTGTATATTATGTTCATAGTACATATCCATCTGTAAACCTCTGTTTTAGTAATAGCCATCTGTATATTATGTTCATAGTACATATCCATCTGTAAACCTCTGTTTTTAGTAATAGACTTATGTTCATAGTACATGTCCATCTGTAAATCTCTGTTTATAGTAATAGCCATCTGTATATTATGTTCATAGTACATATCCATCTGTAAATCTCTGTTTATAGTAATAGACATCTGTATATTATGTTCATAGTACATATCCATCTATCTGTAAATCTCTGTTTTTAGTAATAGACATCTTATATTCATAGTACATATCCATCTGTATTCTCTGTTTATAGTAATAGCCATCTGTATATTATGTTCATAGTACATATCCATCTGTAAATCTCTGTTTTTAGTAATAGACAATTATATTCATAGTACATATCCTCTCCATCTGTAGTTCTCTGTTTATAGTAATACCATCTGTATATTATGTTCATAGTAATGTCCTCTGTATATTATGTTCATAGTACATGTCCATCTGTAAATTCTGTTTATAGTAAAGCCATCTGTATATTATGTTCATAGTACATATCCATCTGTAAACCTCTGTTTTTAGTAATAGACATCTGTATATATGTTCATAGTACATATCCATCTGTAAACCTCTGTTTTAGTAATAGCCATCTGTATATTATGTTCATAGTACATATCAATCTGTAAACCTCTGTTTTTAGTAATAGACATCTGTATTTTATGGTCATAGTACATGTCCATCTGTATATTATGTTCATAGTACATATCCATCTGTAAACCTCTGTTTTTAGTAATATACATTATGTTCATAGTACATGTCCATCTGTAAATCTCTGTTTATAGTAATAGCCATCTGTATATTATGTTCATAGTACATATCCATCTGTAAATCTCTGTTTATAGTAATAGACATCTGTATATTATGTTCATAGTACATATCCATCTGTAAATCTCTGTTTTAGTAATAGCCATCTGTATATTATGTTCATAGTACATGTCCATCTGTAAACCTCTGTTTTTAGTAATAGCCATCTGTATATTATGTTCATAGTACATATCCATCTGTAAACCTCTGTTTTTAGTAATAGACATCTGTATTTTATGGTCATAGTACATGTCCATCTGTATATTATATTCATAGTACATGTCCATCTGTAAAATTCTGTTTATAGTAAAAGCCATCTGTATATTATGTTCATAGTACATATCCATCTGTAAACCTCTGTTTTTAGTAATAGCCACCTGTATATTATGTTCATAGTACATATCCATCTGTAAACCTCTGTTATAGTAATAGATATTATATTATGTTCATAGTACATATCCATCTGTAAACCTCTGTTTTTAGTAATATACATTATGTTCATAGTACATGTCCATCTGTAAATCTCTGTTTATAGTAATAGCCATCTGTATATTATGTTCATAGTACATATCCATCTGTAAACCTCTGTTTTTAGTAATAGCCCCTGTATATTATGTTCATAGTACATATCCATCTGTAAACCTCTGTTTTTAGTAATAGACAATTATATTATGTTCATAGTACATATCCATCTGTAAACCTCTGTTTTTAGTAATATACATTATGTTCATAGTACATGTCCATCTGTAAATCTCTGTTTATAGTAATAGCCATCTGTATATTATGTTCATAGTACATATCCATCTGTAAACCTCTGTTTTTAGTAATAGCCACCTGTATATTATGTTCATAGTACATATCCATCTGTAAACCTCTGTTTTTAGTAATATACATTATGTTCATAGTACATTTCCATCTGTAAATCTCTGTTTATAGTAATAGCCATCTGTATATTATGTTCATAGTACATATCCATCTGTAAACCTCTGTTTTTAGTAATAGCCATCTGTATATTATGTTCATAGTACATATCCATCTGTAAACCTCTGTTTTAGTAATAGACAATTATATTATGTTCATAGTACATATCCATCTGTAAACCTCTGTTTTAGTAAAACCAATTATATTATGTTCATAGTACATATCCATCTGTAAATCTCTGTTTTTAGTAATAGACATCTTATATTATGTTCATAGTACATATCCATCTGTAAACCTCTGTTTTTAGTAATATCATTATGTTCATAGTACATATCCATCTGTAAATCTCTGTTTATAGTAATAGCCATCTGTATATTATGTTCATAGTACATATCCATCTGTAAATCTCTGTTTATAGTAATAGCCATCTGTATATTATGTTCATAGTACATATCCATCTGTAAACCTCTGTTTATAGTAATAGACAATTTATTTGTTCATAGTACATATCCATCTGTAAACCTCTGTTTTTAGTAATAGACCTTATGTTCATAGTACATGTCCATCTGTAAATCTCTGTTTATAGTAATAGCCATCTGTATATTATGTTCATAGTACATATCCATCTGTAAATCTGTTTTTAGTAATAGACAATTATATTATGTTCATAGTACATATCCATCTGTAAACCTCTGTTTTTAGTAATATACATTATGTTCATAGTACATATCCATCTGTAAATCTCTGTTTTTAGTAATAGATCATATATTATGTTCATAGTACATATCCATCTGTAACCTCTGTTTATAGTAATAGACATTATATTATGTTCATAGTACATATCCATCTGTAAACCTCTGTTTTTAGTAATAGACATTATGTTCATAGTACATGTCCATCTGTAAACCTCTGTTTTTAGTAATAGACATTATGTTCATAGTACAT